>CM059196.1:72460650-72926093 GCA_030323885.1 Branchipolynoe longqiensis
TTTGAGCTAAGAAACATACAATTTTAGTCACTTTACAGGCTGATGTTTACATCATGGTTGACTAGACATAAGTAATTCTTGTTCTAAATATTAAAATGTCAAATGTTTCAACAAAACTTATTTAAAAGAAATATGTAACAAACATCTGATTAACCCTACTCATTTTCTATTTCTACATATGTCCTTAACCATAGGATATAAATAAAAACATGAATAAAATAAGTAAAACTGACTCTGGCTATGGCTCTAACACTACTCTGAGTGCCCAGATTTGTCTAAATCTAAATGCACATGGCATCAGATGTGCTGATTATATTGATGTAAATCCAATGCTGGATAAAAGATTAATATCTTAATATATCATATCTATTTTTTAATTGGTATTCTATTTTTCAAAAAAGAGCTGAGATGAGCTGAAACTAGCACATTTCATGGCTGCACCCAGTGTATTAGTGTGTGCCATGTGGTTCTCGTGGGTTTGTTTTTCTTCCATGCATCCCACAATGCACCATGCCGCTGGAATGGTGATGTAGACTATTCTACTGAATGAGCGTCAAGTTCTCATTCAACCTGATATAGAAGAATATGTGGGAGGTATACATGTTATATGAGTATAAATAACGGAAGTGTCCCTGTCCAATCTAGTTACTTCATCAATTATTCACCGGACATGGCTGGTAGCTCACTAACGGCCCACCACACTAAAAGCGTCCAGCCTCCTGACTAAAGTCAGTACCCATCATGATATGACCTTAGATGTGACAAGGATGTAAAGCCCCAACAAACAAACCTCCTATCGTGCTCGCCACTCAGAAAGTGTTTTTGCTTCATTGGTATATATTTAGATGTCCATAAATATTATTTATACTACATAGTACCCTAGTCATAGCATATATGTAAGGCGTAATTATATGTTGTATAATAATTATACGAGTATAATAACCCGGAAAGTCCATACTCGCTCCTCACCACTAGTGTATATAGTTGGGTGGTTCAGGGTGAGAGAGGGAGGGGGTAGCTAGGGAAGGGGGAAGAGGGTAAGGGGGGGGGGGGAGAGAGAAGGGGTGAGAAGGCGAAAGGAGCAGAGCGGAAGGAAGAGGCGGAGAAGGAGAGATGTGGAGTTGGCTGGAGTGATAGGGAGAGATGGAGAGAAGCAGCCAGAAAGGAGAGTGGAAGAGAGATGGGGACAGGGGGTGAGACGACGAAAGAGAAAGAGGGAGATAGAAAGAAGGAAAAGGAAGGATAGGAGATGTGTGGGAGAGCTAGGGAGAGATGGAGAAAGATAGAGAACGAGGGAGAGATAAGAGGAGAGACGAGGAGAAATGAAGAAAGGGAGGGCAAGAGAGGAGAGAAGTGACAAGAGGTTGAGAGAGGGAGGGGTGTGTGGAGGGAGAGAGGAAGGGAGAGGAAGGGAATATCAGGTAGAAGAGCGATAGAAAGAGGGCTGGGGGAGAGGGAAAGATGTAAGAAAAGAGAAAGTAATGCAGAGAGGAGGGTGTATGGAGGCAGGGAGAGAGAGGGGAGAGAGCAAAACTCAGGAAGAGGAGGGGAGAGAGCCAGAAATGGAGAGAGGGAGGAGACAGAAAAAAGGGCAGAGGGACGAGGGGAGAGAGACAGAGAGAGAGGACGGGAGAAAGACGTAGAAGGAGAAGGGAGAGATGCTGAGAGAGAGGGAGTGAGAGAGGCAGAGAGAGAGGGGAGAGAGAGAAAGGCGGAGTGAGTAGGGAAGAGAGGCATATATAGACAAGGGGAGAGAGATGAAAGGCAGAGAGAGGAGGGAAGAGAGGCAGAGATAAAGGAGGGGAGAGAGGCAGAGAGAGAGGAGGGGAGAGAGGATGAGAGAGAAGAGGGGAGAGAGGCAGAGAGAGAGGGGGGAGAGAGGCAGAGATAGAGAAGAGGGGAGCGAAATAAAAGGCAGAGAGAGGAGGGGAGAGATGGAGAGAGAGACGAGGGGAGATATGCAGAGAGAGAGAGGAGGGAAAAGAGGCAGAGAGAAAAAGGGGGGAGGGAGATATGCATAGAGAGGGGGAGAGAGAGAAAGGAAGAGAGGGAGTCGAGAGAGAGGCAGAGAGAGACGAGGGGAGAGAAGTAGAGAGACAGGAGGGGAGAGAAAGGCAGAGAGGGGGGGGGGGGAAGAAAGGAATAGAGGGAGTCGAGAGAGAGGCAGAGAGAGTCTAATTGTAGACCTTGGCCCATGTCCCCAGACGTGCCTCCCTTCGCTGGTTGACAGCGCGCAATTAGCAACGCCACTCACAGCCCACCCGGGAACCAGCCGCGTCACCGGGCCACGGCTTCCTCGCCAGTCACTAGCGAGGACGTGTCCCCGGCAAACCTCGGCCAACCTCGGCAAACCTCGGCAATCCTCGTCAGTACAGCAAAACCTCGCGTGGCGGTTCAGAGGTGTAACCATGGTTACAGATGTGGTTATGGCTCTGTCACACTACGACGTAACGCGCCAGCATAGGGACAACGTGAAAATAAATTTAACATGTAGAAAATCTCGACGTAATATGCAAATACGTGGCCAAGTTGGATGTCAATGCCGAATAGTGGACGTGAGCATAACGTCAGTATAGCGTCGTGCCAACGAGACAGGTCAAAGGAATTATTTATTATGTAAACATAAGGCTTGGGAAACCCCAGCGCGCGATGTCAGCCTAGCATGACAGTAGCGGCCGTTTAGCGTCGCTTAATGTTGTCAAGTCCGACACAACCATTTTCCCCGACGTGAGTCGACGTCAACCAACCGAGAGGCTGGTGTCAGTCCAATGTCGGCGGTATGAGCCGCAAAGTCCTCCTCCCTGTGCATCACTATGACGTAACGCAACGTTGATCTAATGTAGCCGACGCAGCCCTCTCGCACGCGTAACGTCGGCATAACGTGAGTGTAACATCACACGAACGTCAGAGCATCACGTTGAGCTACATCGAAAGTTTTCAACATGTCCAGAACCTTGACGCGCGCTGACGTAACTCGACATAACCTGACATAACTCGGCGTAAATCGATGTCAGTCTAACGTAAGCATGACATAACTCGACGTACCTCAACATAATGACAAAACGTCACCTACGTCGGCTTACATTACCTCCTTACGTCATAGTGTGACAGGCCTATTAGAGCAGGGCCTAGACCGGGGTTAGAACGGGAGGGGGGAGTGTGACGTAGGCGCTGACGTGTTGCGACGTGGTTGTGACGTATTTGTGACGTATTTGTGATGCAAGCCCCACATGGGAACAGAAATAAGATGTGCGCCTGCGCCTGTCGAACTGTTTACCCCCAATCTGCACCGACCCAGCATTGTACAATGGCGTTCAGCGGTGGACAAATGTCGTCTGCTAGGAGGAATGCTCTCTGCCGGGGCGCTATATTTATCGTTTGCTGGATGGATGCAATGTCGCAGTTCTTTAAGTTTTATTTTCGTTATTGCAGAATTAGTGGGCTCGTAAAACTGTTGTTAATGGAGAAGCAGTCAGTGTCATTTTGTCAATTAATCAGATTATTATTTTTAAAGTGCAAAAGTTGGTTTCCTCAGATGGAAAAACATTTCATCGGTAATTTTCAAGCGCACCTCATATTACCCGGTTAGTTGACATGAGTCTTGTTAACCAGAGACTTGGAATCTCGAACTACATGTTTTTAAACACAATATCCTTATCTAGATTTGAAAGCTCCTTATCTAACTGGTGTACTAATGCACTCATCAATCATTTCTTTGAGACTTTTCCCCTTGGAAGGATCACACTATAAGGCCCTGTCACATTACGGCATATGGCGGGAGCGTATTGAAAACCCACGTAAAAGCTGCTAATGACCTTTGGTGACCTCTCGGGTGGTTTTGAGCATATGTGGAACCTATGAGGAGCATACGAGGAGCGTATGAGGAGCGTATGAGAGCGTACTGTGACATTTTTTGACGGTTGTGATTGGCATATGGAACCTATGCATAGCATATGCGTAGCATATGGGTAGTGTATGCGTAGCATATGCATAGCATATGCATAGCGTATGCATAGCGTATGAGCATATGAGTAGCGTATGAGTCAAGATTGATGTCGAGACCTATGGCATATGCTTGGAATAAGCTGTGCATACGCTGTGTATATGCTGTGCATATGCTAGGAGTACGCTCCCATACGTAACTTGTAGGTTATGCGTACGCTACATACGTTAGAGATACGCCGGTGACGCAAATTGAGTGTATGAGTAACCTACGCCGGTGCACCCCTAGGGTACGAGGAGCATACACCGGCGTACGAGGAGCATACACCGGCATATGAGTAGCGTATGAGTAGCGTACAAACCATACGCTCCCATAGGTCAAGATTTTTTAGCATGCACAACAAAATTTGGACGGACGGACGGGAGAAAGTGTATGGCGGCGTACAACGGCATAGGCTGGCATAGGCCAGCACATGACGGCCTATGCATAGCGTATGCATAGCATATGCGTAGCATATGCATAGCATATGCGTAGCGTATGGCGGCGTATGGCAGCGTATGACGACGTATATGACGTAACGCGCCTACGCCGCCGTACACTCCCGCAAAAAACCCTAATGTGACAGCCCCTTTATTGGCTTCACCATGGCGTAGTTAGCATACTAATGGTGTATTGCACTTGGATGTGCACACACAAATTATATTTCCTGCTTCACTCTAAATATCGGCAAAGACACCCAAATATTATAAAAATAAAAATTACTCCGAATTGAAGTAGGGTACATTATAATGGTCAACCTCAGATAATGTTTGTTTGTTGTTGTCTTACGTCCTAGCAACATATAAGGTCATATCAGGACGGGTACCAACTTGTGACACTGCGCACTCATGACGACTTTATAGTGCTGGCCTCTGGAAGACCAGGCCACCAGCACCATGACCTGATATCACACTCAGTCACATTATCCTGACACTGAGCCAACCAGTCCTTGTCCTATCCTAATAATGCCGAGTGCCAATCTAGGAAGCGACAAGTATCAATTGTTAAGTCATTGGTTTGACTCGACCCGGGTTCGAACCCACGACCCCACGATCTACAAACACGGGAGACGGACGCTCTAACTCATTCAGCCATCCCGTCTGGTCCCTCAGATAATGTTTTTAAAAAATGTATACTTTAATACAATGGACAACTTACTTATTACAATATCACGATCCAAGTAGGACCCACCCCCACCGCGCCTCTACATTCTCGCCGCCCCCGCCCCGCCCCGCCACCGATCCCGACCCGCCCGCCCCGCCCCCCCCCCCCGCGTCGCCCCGCCCTGTCCCCGCGCCCGCCCGCACCTCTCCGGTCCGCCTTTTCCCACTTTCCTCGCCTGGTGTCCATCCTTCCTCCCCGCCCTCCGCCTGCCCCGCCTGCTTGCCGCCCCCCCCCCCGCTTTCTACCTGCCTGATGTTTATTATCTCTGTTCGCGCCAGTCTACCCACCTACCGCTTTTCCCAGTCTCCTCTAAAACTGCCTGCGTATAGCATGATGGAAGTTTGTTGGTTGTTGAGTTTTACATCTACCACATTGAGTCAATCGGACAGGTCCCGACTTGTGGCAGTGCACATCATGGCGACCATATAGTGCTGCCCCACTGGGAGACTAGGCTGCCAGCACAATGACTGGATATCTCATTCAGTCACATTATCCTGACACTGAGCCAACCAGTCTTGCCCTATCCTAATAATGCCGAGTGCCAATCTAGGAAGCGACAAGTATCAATTGTTAAGTCATTGGTTTGACTCGACCCGGGTTCGAACCCACGACCCCACGATCTACCAACACGGGAGACGGACGCTCTAACTCATTCAGCCATCCCGTCTGGTCCCTCAGATAATGTCTTTAAAACAATGTATACAAAAATCCAATGGACAACTTTACTTATTCACAATTATCACGATCAAATATGACCCCCACCCCCACCGCCGCCCTTTACCTTCCTCCGCCGACCCCCGCCCCCGCCCCCGCCCCCGCCCCCGCCACCGACCCCGCCCCGCCCCGCCCCGCCCGCCCCCCCCCCCCCGCGTCGCCCCCGCCCTGTCCCCGCGCCCGCCCCCGCCCCCTCTCCGTCCCCTTTTCCCACTTTCCTCGCATGTGTCCATCCCTTCCCCTCCACGCCCTACCTTTCTGCCCCTGTCCTGCCTTGCCCGACCCCCCCCTGCCTTTCCCTGCCCTGCCCTGATGTTCTTATCTCTGTTCGCGCCCAGTCTACCCACCTACCGCTTTTCCCCCAGTCTCCTCTAAAAACCTGCCTGCGTATAGCACTGATGGGAAGTTTGTTGGTTGTTGGAGTTTTACATCCTACCAACATCTGAGGTCATATCAGGACAGGTCCCGACTTGTGGCAGTGCACACTCATGGCGACCATATAGTGCTGCCCCACTGGGAGACTAGGCTGCCAGCACAATGACTGGATATCTCATTCAGTCACATTTTCCTGACACTGAGCCAACCAGTCCTTGCCCTATCCTATTAATGCCGAGTGCCTGGCTAGGAAGTGACAAGTATCCATGTGTAAGTCATCTGGAAGAGGTGGGATGATTGGAGCAGGCTGGTAGGGGGGTGGGGGTGATTGGAGCAGGCTAGAGAGGGGAAGGGGTCAGGGGGTGTCAACACAGTTAGTACTGGGCTGTTCGGGCGTGAACCATGAAAGAATGATCACATGATCTCACGGGAATACGGCACAGCGTCAGCTGAACAGCATGACGTACACGCCAGGAACCCGTCATCACCGTGAGCGCCCCCTGCTCGGCGGCGAGTTGAGTTATTTGGGTCTTACGTCCCAGCTACACATAAGGTCATATCAGGAATTGTACCGATCTATCACAGCGCGCACTCACGGTTACTTTATAGTGCTGCCCACACTACTGGGTTAGTATCACCATCGTGCTACCATCACCCAAAGTCCTACTCAGTCACCTTATCCTGGCACCACTGAAGCAATCAGTCCTTGTTATATCCTTGTAATGCAAAGCATGAGATTAGATAATGACAAGAATACATTTGTGTAAGTCTTTGATTTGATTCAGCCTGGGATTGATCCCACGAACTCGCGCTCTCATAGATTGGGTGGGTGTTGTTGTTTCCCATCCTGGCAACATCTAAGGTCATATCAAGACTGGTACCGACTCATGACAGTGCACACTTATTGCGACATAATAGTGCTGCCCCACTCCGAGACCAGGTTGCCAGGACCCTGACTGTCTTCCGACGCAGTCACATTATCCTGACACTGAGCCAACAAGTCCTTGCCCTATTCTAATAATGCCGAGTGCCGAGTGTCTGGCTAGGAAACGACATTGGATTGACTCGACCAGGGTTCGAATCCATGGGACTCTCATAGGAAGCGGATGCCCTACCCACTAAACACTGAGAGAGACAGGAATAGACTTTTCCCATGGAGCATCTGCAGTGAGTTGAGACCCACATTATATATTTTCAGTTTTCATGATAGTCGACAAACTACATATATTTTTGTGGTATATATGTGACCAACACCGTTAGTTCTTGCCACTGCCAATAGAGGGGCTCATATAGTCGACAAACTACATATATTTTTGCTGTATATATGTGACCAACATCATTAGTTCTTGCCACTGCCAATAGAGGGCATCATATAGTCGACAAACTACATATATTTTTGCTGTATATATGTGACCAACAACGTTAGTTCTTGCCACTGCCAATAGAGGGCATCATATAGTCGACAAACTACATATAATTTCATTGTATATATGTGACCAACAACGTTAGTTCTTGTCACTGCCAATAGAGGGCATCATATAGTCCACAAACTACATATATTTTTGCTGTATATATGTGACCAACAACGTTAGTTCTTGCCACTGCCAATAGAGGGCATCATATAGTCGACAAACTACATATAATTTCATTGTATATATGTGACCAACAACGTTAGTTCTTGTCACTGCCAATAGAGGGCATCATATAGTCCACAAACTACATATATTTTTGCTGTATATATGTGACCAACAACGTTAGTTCTTGTCACTGCCAATAGAGGGCATCATATAGTCGACAAACTACAAATATTTTCGTTGTATATATGTGACCAACAACGTTAGTTCTTGTCACTGCCAATAGAGGGCATCATATAGTCCACAAACCACATATATTTTTGCTGTATATATGTGACCAACAACGTTAGTTCTTGTCACTGCCAATAGAGGGCATCATATAGTCGACAAACTACATATAATTTCATTGTATATATGTGACCAACAACGTTAGTTCTTGTCACTGCCAATAGAGGGCATCATATAGTCGACAAACTACATATAATTTCATTGTATATATGTGACCAACAACGTTAGTTCTTGTCACTGCCAATAGAGGGCATCATATAGTCCACAAACTACATATATTTTTGCTGTATATATGTGACCAACAACGTTAGTTCTTGTCACTGCCAATAGAGGGCATCATATAGTCGACAAACTACAAATATTTTCGTTGTATATATATAATAAAGCCATGGAACTAAGCTGAGTTTCATCATGTTAAAGTTGCGTGGTCCGACGGTTTTCAGTTTTTGTAATTTTCTGAGCTAAATATATTAGGTTGATTGCTATAATCTGTCATACTTTTATTCGAAGTAACTTTTACTTTAAATGGATAACTTTTGAGATATTTGAAATGCAAACATGCCAAAATAATTTTGGCAAGCACGCTGAAACTCTGACACCATAAGCTTCAGCAGTAACAGGTTCTATTACATTGATTTGGTAATCCTATCTATGTGGCAACAAATGATAAATGAGTGCACTGTTATCTAAGTTAGATATGTAGAATCAAATCTAGGTCAGAGTTTTGGTTTCAAAAATGTGATGATGGTATCAGACTATGCAGCTTTAAGAAGCACACCAAATTACCTCTGTACAAATTGTGTTTAAACACAACAATATGAATGCAAAGCAAGTAAAGCTAAGATTCCATATACACGGTATGCGGTATGCGAATGCAAATGTGAATGTAGCAAAAAATCAAAAAGCATGTAAATGAATAGTGGTGCTTCCATGCGTCCGAATGCGATATGAACGCGAATGCGGATGCGAATGCGGCAAATGGATCAACCCATGGACCGATCGGTGCGAATGCGAATGCGAATGCGAATACTGCTGCATTTGCCATAGAAAACAATAGTAACTTTGATCTTCCTTCACAAAATTGGAGCAAAAAAACACAAAATTATCATGGGTATCTTTTTTGGTGTGTTAGTATGTTTAACGATCCCCCAGCACAAAAGTAAACATTGGCTATTGGGGGTTGGCATATATCTGTGCTGCATATACCACATTCGCATTCGCAAGCCGGATGCCGCATACCGCGTATATGGAATCTTAGCTTAAGGGCGTAATAGATCTTATGTAAACCGATTTGTAAAGGTTTGCTTACTGCTCAGTAAATAAATGAGCTGAACCAACCAGGAAGCACGGACAAAACAAATGAATCAAACAACAACAGAAAGTACACATAAATAAGTCACATCCCTTCGTGAAGACCGGATATAACGCAGATCGAACCAATGGAAATACAGTCGCCTTCAAGTTGCCATATCAACTTAAAGGGAACTAGGAGAAAAAAAAATAGCATCCAGAGTGACAAGGCAAAGAAATGGAGTATCCAATCAGAGACTGGGAAGTGAGCGATAAAAGGGAAAACAACCATTCAGCTGATATGGCCAGTTTGTTAATGCTGCTTCCAAAGTTGTTTTATCTTCATCGCATTGTTTCTCTCTGACGATATCATTTTACGCATTTAAAAAGGCAGGGCCTTATATAATTATGTTCCAGCTCTTAAAACTCCCCTTGAAAATCTCAAAGCGTGTTAACAATTATTCTCTTTTTTCCAAACCGAGCATGACAAAGTCAGGGTTTAATGTTTATAGTTTTGTTCATTCCATTTTATTTTGCATGGTACATATTTGGCCATGATTCTCACAAACGGGGTGGGGGTGGGGGGAGAAACGCAGAACTGCAGAACAAAGTGTTTGTTCAGAGGTCAGGGAGAATGAGGAAACCTCAGCCCCAGCAAGTTAAGCAAAGTAAGTAAATTAAGTAAGCAGTAGCAAGTAGAATGGGAGAGTGGGTGAGGAAGAGAGATCTTGTTTGGCGGGTTGGCAATGGCTGGAAGCAAAGTGAAGACATCAATGAGACGTGATAATGTCATTAAGATATAGCACTTGAATCTACTTCAGAAACATCACAAACTACAGTAGCACCGTCCTCAGCGACCCTTGTAATATGCGAACACCTACCATGTGTGGACAATTTTTCAATGTAGAAACTGTCCCTTTTTTTCATTTGATATTCCCTCTGATATTAACAGGACGCCTGCTATGTCAAGCTAACATTGGTCTGGATGAAGAGTTGTCCGTTGAAGACAAATGTCATTACATACAACGCTGAATCAGGAAATATTGACTAAGACGCATGTATGGGAGTTCGATTTGGCAGTTTCATACAGATGCAGTTGGTACTGAATCTAATAGGCTGCTATTTGTGTAAGTCGATATGTGCCTTAGTGGGTGAAAGCAAATTCTGGGTCAGGACTGCGGGCAGATAGCATATTGAAAAGGGCCCAGGGGCGTATTGCTCCTACACAGGGAATTCACAATGCAAAATATCAATAAGAACCACGACTAGCAGGAGTCACGTGGGTACAAGGTCAAGGCCACTTCATATAAATCATGCCTGTAAATACTATATATATCTGCTTCTTGGTTGTTCATTGGTGGCGATGACGACAGCAACTCATCATTCGTTGTGAACGCGTCAATGACTAATGAGTCCAGTTTGTGCTCGGAATGTGAGGTTGCACATTGGACATGTGTGTGCAGCTGCTGTCAGAGAGTCTAATAGATGAAGGAGATGATCTTTTCTCTGCTGACGCTTTTGTTTAGCTTGAGATATATACGATCAGTTTGGGCCACATAATTTAGTACACTTGTATATAAAACTATGTGGTGTATAAATACTTATGCAAATATTACTGTGAATGGAATAAAGTCCCTGTACTTCACCTAACGCGTGGGGAAGGGGATTGGAGCGTGCAGCTGGAGCGACCTGGAGCACATGGGGGTCTGCATTGAGCAACCTAGTATTCCCTTGCTCCAGCATGGGTCTGGGTCACGTCACTCTCAACCCAGTCTCACCCAAAGTTTGTTCATTAATTTAAAAAAAAGGAAAGGTTGTTTTATTTAACAACGTCTCTAGAGAGCATTGATTTTCATCATCGGCTATTGGACATAAAACATATCGTCATTCCAACATATTTCTTTGGAGGAAAGGAGCTGCCACAACTTAGGCTACTCTTGCTAAGCAGCAAAGGTTTTTTTATATGCACTTTTCCACAGACAGGACAGCACATACCACAGCCTTTGATGAACCAGTTGTGGACCACTGTCCGGAACGGAAAATAGCCCAAACTGCAAATGTGTCCACCGAGCAGTATCGATGGGATGACCCACACATTCACAGATGGACACTCTACTGCCTGAGCTACATCCTGCTACCCGTTTGCTTGCAATAAATAATGCATCCGATAACTGATGTTTGTATGTATGTAACATCAGAGAGGGTTCACGTCTGGTTAGGCCGCCCGCTGCCAGTTCGAAAGGTCATGGCATCAATGCCTCGCTGAGTCAAAACAAAGACTTGCAAAATTAATACGCATCGCCAATTTGCCTGGCATTATACATTGCTAGGATAGGGTACCAGACACAGTGGCCGAATCGGTAGAGCACACGCCTCCCATGCGGGACATCGGGAGTTCGATTCCCGGTCGAGTCAAACGAATGACATACACACACAATTGATACTTGTCACTTTGTAGCCAGGCTCCGGCATTATTAGAGTAGGGCAAGGACTGGTGGGCTCAGTGTCAGGATAATGTGACTGAGTGGGATATCAGGTCATGGTGCTGGCAGCCTGGTTTCTCAGTGGGTCAGCACTATAAAGTCGCCATGAGTGCGCACTGTCACAAGTCGGTACCCTGATATGACCTGAGATGTTGCCAGGACGTAATACTCCAACAACGACTAATTCAGACAAGATTCACTACTGAATAGGACGCCCGCTGGCATAAATCCCCGGTCGAGTCAAACCAAAGTCTTACACAATTAATACGCATCGCTAATTTGCCTGGCATTAGACATTGCTAGGATAGGGAAAGGGTAGGTTTGTCCTAATAATGTGACTGTGTGGAATATCGGGTGATGCTATTGGCAGTATGGTAACTTGATGCAGCAGCAGTATTCAGTCGCCAAGACCGCGCACTATCTCAAGTTCTGATTTAACCTTAGATGTTGGCAGGTCGTCAAACCTCAAACAAACAAACCAAAGCTTTGCATTGGCAAGCTGAATTAGTTACCATATGATTGCCGCTGCTGAATACACTGGGGTTGGATTGGTGGTGCGGTGGGGGAAGAAGGAAGGGAGGGTTGGGGGGTTCACAGTGAGGGTAGAGGAGAGGTGGGGGTAGAGCTGCGTGTGTGGAAAGTAGAGGGTGGTGGCAGGGGGAGGGGGGTGTATGGTGGGGAGGGGCGGGGTTAGGGGTGGGGAGTGGGGGCTGGCGCCGGTGGCAAAGCGCCTGGCTGTCATATGTGACAAGCAAACTGCCCCAACGCCCCCTACTGGCGTGCCCAGAGTACAGTCTGTCCAAACAGGCGCCGCGCATGCCCGTGCGTCTGCGCCTGCGTATGCGTACCAGCCAGGCCCGCCAATGGCCTGCATACACAGATCGAGTTCAGCGATTTGTCAGTGCGCGAGTTAATGTTAGCGGCTTACAAGTTAGAGGTCCTGTTGATATATGATTTAAAGTTGCGTAGTCCGATGGCTTTGAGTTTCTGTCATTGTTTGAGATGAATTTATTAGTCGGATGGTTATAATCTACCTGACGTTAGTTTGAAGCAACGTTTATTATAAATAGTTGTAAATGGTTAAAGTTGCATAGTCCGATGGCTTTGAGTTTCTGCCATTGTTTGAGATAAATATATTAGGTTGATGGTTATAATCTACCTGACTTTAGTTTGAAGCAACATTTATTATAAATAGTTGAAAATGGTTAAAGTTGCATAGTCCAAAGGGTTTGAGTTTCTGTCATTGTTTGAGATGAATTTATTAGTCAGATGGTTATAATCTACCTGACGTTAGTTTGAAGCAACGTTTATTATAAATAGTTGTAAATGGTTAAAGTCGCATAGTCCGATGGGTTTGAGATTTCTGTCATTTTCTGAGATAAATATGTAGTAGTCTGCACTGACCTCTCAGGCAAGTAACCACATAGACAGGTAGGCATGGGTAGTGTGGTGATACCAGGGAGACTAGTGGTGTAATAGTTAGCACACTGGCCCGGAATTCAACGAGATGTGGGTTCGAGTCCCGCTCTAGGGGAAATATTTCCCATTTTCATCACCCCCATGACAAATATATTAGGTTGATCATTATAATCTACCTTAATTTAGTTTGATTTGTTTGCTTGTTTAATGACCCCCAATCACAAAAGTAAACATCGGCTATTGGGGGGTAATTTAGTTTGAAGTAACTATATTTTAAATGGCTAACTTTCGAGATATTTGAAGTGCAAACATGCTAAATTAATTTTGGCAAGCACGCCAACAATCGGGCACCATAGGCTTCTGCAGTAACAGATTGTATTAACTTGTCTCAGCATTCCCTTCTATGTGGTGACAAGTGTTTAATAAGTGCAACAGTATTTAAGTACGATACATACAAGCATATCTAGAGAATTGTTTCGGTTTTGAAAATGTTCTATTTACAGTGGACTATGTAGCTTTAACCTTGAAGTGAAAACTACACATAGACTACTCTTTCCGATAAGCAGCAAGGGGTCTTTTATATGCACTTTCCCACAGACAGGACATCACATACCAACGCCTTTGATGAACCTGTTGTGGACCACTGGTTGGAATGGAAAATAGACCAAACTGCAAATGGGTCCACTGAGTCGGATCGATCAAATGACCCACACCTTCACAGGTGGACACTCTACTGCCTGAGCTACGTCCCGCTCCTGAATGGTTGCTGAGGCTCGTCGAGGTAAATTTATATGTATCTTTACTGATTTCCTGATTTTACAGAAGGTAATACTCATTCATAGTCAATATCATAACGTATATTATCCTAAGACATAGGTTGCTTTTCAACTAATTTGTTTATCAACAGATCCAGAAGTTTGGCCACCCGTAACGAAAATACTTATCTAGATTGTATGTTGCATATCACAGAAACTTTAGATCATTACAATATTTATTCGAAAAAATATTACGAAACATTTTGCAATAGGCCTTTGGAGACGATTACATCGGGTCATGGTGCCGTAGGCATTATCTCCGAATGGGGCAGCACTATAAAGTCACCATAGGCAGGCAGTGTCAGATTATTGTCTTCCAGAGACCAGTTCTATGGCGCTGCCAAAATACTCTTCAATGAATAAACTATATTTACAAAATAAAAAAATAGAAGAAGAAATACTTTCTGCGATTAGAACTCATCCTGATATTACGTAAATGTTGCCAGGATGTAAACCCCCAACAAACAACCAAAGGACTATGCAGCTTTATAAACAGATTGAACTTTTATTCTTGCCTCATCTGACTGGCAGTCTGCTCGACAAATTGAAGCTTGTAATACACAAGTCCCAATAGCCATATGAATTGCGAAGGGGGTGGGGGGTGAGGTAGAGCTACTATAACCAGAGAGCGTGTATATAGATGAGAGGGACAACTCTCATACTAGACCGTGTAACAACTGCCGACTGTGGCGCTCCAAGTGGTGGTTGTTTAACAGTATATGACACAGCTGTCAAACTCAAGGCATTGTCAATGGCCGTGAGCAATCTTCGTACAGAAAAAGTGAAATATCTCTAAAACCGCACAATTTAGAAACAAACTGTTTGGCAGACCAACAGATCAAATGTTTAATAAACAGATTATATTAAATTGATATGCTTAGTATTCTGCATTTATATTAATTTTGAATAAAAGTGACATTTTTCCCTGTGCATACCGGCAAACTCAGTGAATTGTCAATGGCCGTAAGCAATCTTGGAACAGAAAAAGTGAAAGATCTCTAAAACCACACCACATAGAAACAAACTGACTGGAATACACATAGAAAACATATTCAATGAATAGATTATATTAAATTGATAAGGTTAGGCTTCTGCATTTCTATTAATTTTGAATAAAACTAATGTTTTGCACTGCATGTACCATCAAACTCAAAGCTTGTTCAACAATAACCACGAGAGGCGCCACTGTAGCCTGTGTTACCGATTTTCGCGGGAGTTGTCCCTCTCATCTATATAAACGCTCTCTGCTATAACTTCGGTGTGTGTGTGTGTGCCGAGCTCTACTCTCGAACACCGGTGTGTGTATGCCGTGCTTCAATGTGTATGCACAGAGGTGTGGAATGAAAGTACTGGAAAGTAGAGCACTGAGGCCTTTCAAGTTATGGAAGAGAGGTGTACCGGTATTGCCCCTGGCACTTGTGTATACTCTGACGTCCTAGGCTGAGCATACACTCACCGACTCCCACAATGCACCGCGGTATGTACTTCATTGTATTGCGCTTAAGGATACAACAAATGAGAAATGGTGCTTCACTCTTGTTTTTGGTATTTCTTTGGTTTAAGATATTTTATTCAGTAAAATAGTTCTTGTTTTCAGTACCGCTGCACTAGACTTCCTGCAGTAGAAAAAATCCTCTGGTGTGAGTGGCGGCTTGCTGCGCACGATAGGGAGGAGGAGCACCAGTGGCGGCGCCACCAGTCATGAGCATAGCAAGACTGTGCCAATATACAGAATAATAACAAAATAACAACCCTAATAAATAATCATTTCCTTGCGCGGCTTTATACTCGGATAATGCGTCATACATCATATATATAATTATATATATATATATACATGTATGTATTTATATTATTACATATGTACATAATTTATATAATTTACCAAACATGCAGTTGTAATACTAATAGGCTCGTTTATCAATAGTTGCAAGTTCTATGCAATAACCTTAACGATCTGGTCACGTGATTTTACCACGTATTCCCTACATGAATATTCGATACACCTTAATGGAAGATCACACTTAGAATGGGCTGATTTGAGCTCAAACTGCCTAAGTCGAGATTGGTTGGTGGAGCATGATTCGACATAGATAAAGGATTCACCCTGTACTTGCAGTACTTGGGTGAATACCAGCTCTATATAAAAGCAGTCGAAAAAGCGGGGAAATGAAATGAGAGCCTAATTTCACAATCTAAGAAGCAACACTTATTCTTTATATATATATTCATATTTCCCCGCTACCTTTGAGTTGAAAAGTATAATAAAACATGTAGTTTAATAGAATTTATAGATGAAATCGATGGCATTCCAATGCCGCCATCTTGTCTTTTTGCATTCTCTCCCATTTCACCAACTCTGTGCCGATATATGTACCCATTTGATACTGGAGGCAGGCATTCTACTTCCTGTTCCATACTAAAGCTATTTTTGCTTGTATTTACAGAAAGTTGTCGTTCACCCATGTACTACAATACAGGGTGAATCTTTTATCTAGATTCGACATTGAGTACTAGATGACTATTATTAGTATGTATGTGACATACCACTGAGAAGGTTATAAAATATTCTCAAAGACCTTCAAGTTTACTTGAAGTAACAGTAAGGTTTACATTACTTCTCATATCTGCAAATATGCCATAGGAATAATAATAATGACAAAATTAGAGACAGTGGCGATAATATTGATTGATTGGTGGCTTCTTTACGCCGTGTCGGCAGCATAGGCCATATTCACGGAGGAGTGGCGATAAGAAGAACAATAGTTACAATAGCAACAATAATGACAATAATAACGATAACCATAATAACAACACTAACAAGAAGAAGAAAAGAAGAATATCCTATCGATGCATCAACCAACCACCCTAAAGTCAGTATTGTGTTTGTGACATAGACGCCTCCCCTCACCCACCCACCCAACACACCCACACACCCCTCCACCCTACCACTGATAACATACAACTACTACAACTGTACTACCACCTGCTACCCAACATATATTTGTGACCATTCTTCCCAGCTTTTCCTAATTACCCTCCCCTTTCTCTCTCTCTCTATATATCTCTCTATATATATACTTATATAATCCAAAGCAGATCCTCTATTCTCAACTGTCTTCTGGTTACAGACAGAGAGGGCGCCCTCATCTCCGGTTCAAGGATACCATCAAGAGAAACCTGAAGCTGAGAGACATTAAGACCGACTCATGGACATCACTCTCACAGTACAGATCTAAATGGAGAGCGGCAGTCAAGTAATGAAAGGAGACTTTGTCGCATCGCGACCGACAGCATGATGATGATGATATATATATAGGTGCTATATATATATATAACTATAATAATATAATATATATAATGAAAACAATTCCCTTCGTATTTTCATACTTGCATAATTTGTTACACTTCACACATCATCTTCGTCAGTAAATGAATGGGGTTTATGAGCAGAAAGCGAGTGGTGGGAGGTGCCGCCGCCATCAGAGCTGAGGTTGAGTAGGTTGGAGTAGTAGATAGATGACTAGCCCTAGGCTCCATCACCCGATCACTGGCAAGTGGAGCTGAGGAGCGAGTATGGAATTCCGGGTTATTATACTCATATCATCCTTATACAGCATACACATATAAATAAAAAATCCTCTGGTGCGACTGACACTGGTCAACATTCGAGGGAGGTGAGGTAGGCGAGATGGCGCCACCAGTACAGTTTTGTATCTTACTGAGGATAATAATAATAATAATAAGTAATATTCCCTGACATATCTTTTTACTCGCATAATACGTTATATATCACATATAGTCTTAGTTCTATTCACTAGGTCTATGCCCTGCTCCTGTTCAAAGCCACTATATTCCCATTCTAAAACCACCTATCATTTTAATCGATCACGGACGGTGTAGTGTCGCATGGCCTCCCTGTTTTCTTGTTGGGGGTACTGCCTTCCGCTGACTCAGGATCTATCCCCCCTTTTTCTGTCTCCATTTTTCAGGACCGATACTCTCAGTTTTTGCCCTTCTTTATGGAGGTGATCGCATGCTGCTGATGACAGCAACCTGTCGCTGATCCAAGACTACACGACCTCTTTTTTATCTAAGAGTCACCAATCTGTAATCTGCCATGGTAGCTGTTCTTCAACTATTTTCACGTCACCTGGGAGACATCAAGTTTGGTTTCCATTCATTTAAACAAATTTATTTAAAGTTGCATAGTTCGATGGCTTTGAGTTTCTGTAATTTTTCTGAGATAAATCTATTGAATTGATTGTTATGATCTACATTTCTTTAGTTTGAAGTAACTTTTATTTTAAATGGCGATGTTTTGTGATATTTGAAATGCCAATATGTAAAATTAGTTTTGCAAAGCATGCCAAAACCCTGACACCATAGCTTTGAGCAGTGATAGGTTCTATTAAGTTGACTCAGTATTCCCTTCTATGTGGCAACAAACCTCTTCATACTGGCACTATTTTTGAATGGTTGCTGAAAGTTTGTTTTATTTAACGATGCCTCTAGAGCACATTGATTTTCATCAACTATTGGACGTCAAGCAGATGGTCATTCTGACATATTTCTTTGGAGGAGACCTCCTGCTGCCACATAGACTACTCTTTCCGATAAGCAGCAAGGTGTCTTTTATATGCACTTTCCCACAGACAGGATATCACATACCACAGCCTTTGATTTACCAGTTGTGGACCACTGGTTGGAATGGAAAATAGACCAAACTACAAATGGGTCCACTGAGCAGGATCGATCGCATGACCCACACCTTCACAGGTGGACACTCTACTGCATGAGCTCCGTCCCGCTCCTGAATGGTTGCTGAGGCATCAGTATCTAAGTTAGATATGTAGACCCAATATTAGATAGTCATTTTGGTTTAGAAAATGTTATGCTTCATCACACTCTGCAGCTTATAAGCAATTAAAAAAACTAAAACTTTCCTTTTCTCAGCAGCAGAACAGTTGATCTTCCAGTCATGGGAAATTTGAGAAAACATGAGTTGAACCCATCCTATGTGATAAGATGGGTTGATCAAATAGAAGTCTTGCGATACTAGTGTAGTGAAGTCAGCCATGCCTGAATGCGACACCACTCTTCTGGCAAACACGGTGACCGAATCGATAACTAACACGCAGGTTTCCCATGCGGAAGGTCAGAAGTTGGAATCCTGATGGAGTCAAACCAACGACTTACAAAATTGATACTTGTTGCCACCTAGCCTGGTGCTTGGCATTAATAGGATAAGACAAGGACTGGCTACCTCAGTGTCAGGATAATATGACTGAGTGGGATATCGTGTCATGGTGTTGGTAACCGGATATCCCAGTGGGGCAGCACTGTAAAGTTGCTATGAGCGTGTAGTGCTACAATTCGGTGCCCATCTTGATATGATCTTAAATAGTGACTGTACGCAAAACTTCAACAAACACCAACTAATAAAGCCAACCTAAAGTAGACAATCATGTTCTCCCATCACCCTGCACCCGGGCCCCCAAAGAACCCCCCCCCCCCACCCGCCCATAAAAAAAGAAGAAAAACTACAAAAATAACACAGAAAACAATAATAATAATAATAATACAAAAAATACAACCCCCAGCCTTCTCCACACAAAATAACCAATCGGAGAAAAATGAAAAAAATACTCACAGAGTGATGCATATCCTTTAGAAAAAATAGATAGAAAGGAAATTACTCTCGATTATTCATTTAACCCAATTATAATCTTTGGGTTAATAACTGAATTATCAGACTATGGGGGTGGCCCCAGGTAGCCCCAGAATTGTCATTTCTGGCAGTAAACCTCCCCCTTCTCCTGCATCCCATGGGGCAGGAGTAACTAACCGACCTGCCCTGATTTACGTCAGAGAACCGCTATGATGACGTGCTTTCTGTCAGCTGCCATCTCATAACCATGGTTACTTTAGTGCCCATGGCTATCAGGGCCTCCCATAGATCGCCCGTTCTGGCGTTGTAACGGGTTGGCGAAGCAAGGCAACTAATGCAGTTTTAAGATCATACGGGGACACATGCGCAGTTAGCGAAATTGATGGAATGTCCATGAGACAGATTTTCTTTTTTATAAATAGTTTTTATTTGTCAGAATAACCCATTTGTCAGCGCCGAGGCACTGGTCTTTCGGCTATAGATGCTCGTAGTTACTTTACGTAAATCATTTTAATGCTGAATAAACTAGTGAATGAGAATGTGATGAGCAATGAAAAGCTTATGTATGTTGGTACTTTTTGATTGATGATGGCGGTTTGGAAGTCAGCCGCACAATGGGTTGCCTTGCGTATGTGCGCATTGATGGCTAGCTTCATTGGTTAGATTCTGATGTTCTCGTTGTGTGCGACATGGGTGGAAACATGCATATCGGCTGGGTAGCTGTTGGCAGTTAATCTTTATGTTGTTGGGAATGGGGGCATATATGGGTGGCAAAGAGATGTTAAAGCTGCATAGTCCGATGAAGCATAAATTTGTCAAAACTAAAAGAATTTTCTAGATTGTATCCTACATACAGTACAACCGCGTTAAACCAAGCTCGGTTAAACCAAACGATCTGTTAATCCAAACTTTTTTCGGTGACCCGGCAAAATACTACCATTTATCATATACAAAGGTTGGTTAAACCAAAGTCGGTTAATCCAAACTATCGGTTAATCCAAACAAAATTGTTGGGCCCCAGGCCACTTCCGGTATGGTTTAACCAAACTTTCATGTGGTTATAAGGTCATCTGAGACTTTTTTATATGATAAATGGTAGTATTTTGGCGGGCACCGAAAACAAGTTTGGATTAACCAATCATTTTGTTTAACTGAGCTTAGTTTAACTGGGTTAGACTGTATGTACATAAACAACAATAATCAAAAAGTGTCCACATACATTGTATATTTCATTCATAATGCACTTGCGTTTTTGCTAAAGCCAAGTCAAAGTCGAAGCCAAAACTCGGTTAAACCAATGATCGGTTAATCCAAACAAATTTCTAGGGTCCCTTCAAGTTTGGTTTAACGGGTTGTACTGTATTTAGCTTAGATGCTGATGCACTTATTAAGCATGAGTTGGCACATAGAAGGGAACACCAATTCAACTTATTAGACCATGTTGCTGCAGAAACCTATGGTGTGAGAGTTTTCGCGTGCTTTCCAAAATTAATTTTACATGGTTGCAATTCAAATATCTCAAAAGTTAGCTATTTAACATAAATGCTACTTCAAACTAAAGTAAGGTAGATTTTAACAATCAACCTAACAGAATTATCTCAGGAAAATGACACACGCTCAAAACCATCGGACTATGCACCTTTAATCTGACAAACACAATATCGACTTTGGGATTTCATCATAAATATTATTAATCTGGAACCCAATTGATTGGTTAATGCATCGCTGCTAGATTATTTTTTATTATTATTATTATTATCAAAATATATTAATTCACACTGGAGCAAGCCAATGGCATAGTCAGACAAGGAATCGGGTAAACAGGTAGGCATGCAATGGATGATTGCATTCTGGAGCATAGATAGTCTAATGGGGTTTGTTGGTTAGGATGCTAACTCCGCAATGCCAAGAAATGGAGGTTCAATTCCTCTTCGAGGCGCAATATTTCCCATTTGTTTCACCGCCATGACACTATTGATATAGCTTTTTTTCCAATTAGATGCACACATTATTGTTTGATGTACTTATTTAAATTATTGCTGTCGTGGCAGGTGCTGCAAACAAATGTGGTACACGAACCCACATTTCTGCCATTCCGGGGTGGGAATCACAATCATTAGGCTTCCTGAACTCCCTGAATTAATCCACTTACTAATAAATACTTGGGCATGAGGAATTACAGCGGGAATCGGAAATTTCATATTTACAATTACAAATATCCAAGTTTGCAAACTTCCATTACGTACACAGAGGGAGTGGTCTTTAGTCCTTAGCATAGACAAAATCCTGGTCACAGCACCACTGTGTTGGGAAGTGTTGCAAACCAATGCGATACTTTACCTCTAGCAGGCCTCAAATCAACATTATTGTCATTCGAAGGAGAGCATCCTAACGATTACACTATCTAGATAACCCTAATACAATCCAGCTATCATACACTCACCTTAAATCTTGCTAGGTTCCAAAACCCCAAAATCAATCAACGCTTGGTTTATTGGCGTTTTACATCTTAGCAACATCTAATGCGAGTTTCTTAAACCTAATACAGCAGTGCTGACTTGTGACAGTGCGCACTCATGGGGAGGCTTTATCATGCTGCCCTTCCGCACCTAGCTGTGTATGTGGCATTTCACCTCATGGGGTTGCGTACAAATCATTACAGTCCTCACACCAATGGGCACTATCAAAGATCCTATACTACTAAGATGGCTCACTCAGCCTGTACTGTGTAATCAAAGTGATCAAACCCACCACCTGGTTCGCTGGCTGTTCTCTTGATTACACAGTTGCTATATTATATGTATAAATGTATATATGAATGTGAAAGATGTGTGATGATGGTGATGCTGATGAATATGCTGATGCTGATGATGCATATTTGTTCATAGCAATTTCATATTGATGTGTATTCATACTTACCTATATCATGTATGATATAATTGTATGTGTTTACATGTGAAACACCAACCATCAGTCGGGCTGATCAAACCCACCACAAGGTGGCACTGCAAAATTTACATTACCATGGGAGAGATAGGTAGTGAGTTGTCTTAGTGTTATAAGGTCTTTGGCACTATCAGTACAATGCTGCACATTCCTTATCAATGCCATAGCATGGTTCGTTTATTAAAGTGCATAGTCCGATGGTTTTGAGTTTCTATTATTTTTCTGGGATAAATCCCATAGATTGATCATCATAATCTACTTTACTTTAGATTTAAGTAAATTTTATTTTAAATGACAAACTTTTTAGATTTTTTAAAGTTCAAACATGTCAAATTAATGTTGGTAAGCATGCCAAAACTCTGACCCAATAGGCTTCTCCGGTAACTGGTTTTATTAAATTGACCCAGTATTCCCTTCTATGCAGCAACAAATGCTTAATAAGTGCACCAGTGTCTAAGTTAGATATGTAAAATTTAAATCTAGACAACTGTTTTGGTTTTGAAAATGTGATGCTTCATCGGACTATGCAGCTTTAAGTGAACTTACGGTGGGCCTGGTTTGCCCATCATCATCATCATCATCATCATCATCACCACAATCATCATCATCAGCAGCAATCCCTTAACAACCAGGGTCGTTGGGGCACCACAGATGACTTTCCAACCAGGTTTCTCCAGTTCTCGCTGTTCTCCACTGCCCTCTGGGACTTGCCAAGTTCCAGGGCAGTCCCTTCCCTGATGTTCTCTTCCCACCTCTTCCTGTGTCTGCCTTGTTTTATTCACCTTTTCACTACCTTCTCCCACATATCACGGAAGACACTCCCTTGCCATTTATAGAAAAGGCATTAATCCATATTTGAATTAGAGGACTTCAGGCTCTCATGGGCGGTACGACAAGTGAACGGCTGCTCTAACAAACCTCCACCACCTCACCAGCCTACCAATCAGTCATAGCAACCCCTCTCCCTCATCAAACCAACCCGGTTATTCAGCCCCCAACTTAAGAGCCCCTCATTTAGGGGCGACACCGACTTTCAGGCGCGCATTTGCAAAAGAACTAGCGGCTGTAAATTATAAACTTTGACCACTGAACTCGATCTGAACATTACTGTGGAAGTTTAAAAAAAAGAAATGTATTACTGTCGAATTTAAAAAGAAAAGAAACTATCAAGTTTTCTTATATCCTGCAGAAGTATCTATTTGAAATAGTAGACCGCAGTCCCAGGAGCCCTCAGTTCCATAAGCCCTCCTCATTGCCATGATGCCTCGCTCCCATGATGCATCGCTGCAATGATATCAAACTCCCCTGTGCCTTCACTTCCATGAGTAATCACTCCCGTGATCCCTCATTCCCATGAGTATGAAGAACAGACCGATTGGTGGGTGATTCGAATAAGGGAAGCCGGAGACCGAGTGGGAGAAAGGGTTAATTTAATTGCATGTTATGAATGGTACAACGGGGGAAGTCAGTCGACGGCATCAATGTCGCTGGGGGCCTCCCCGATTGCCTGGTGCGCTGAGGCCACCGGAGCCAACCCCTACAAAGTAGTCCTTAAAATAGAGGGTGCATGGGTGTGGTAAAGTAGAGTCCAATGGCCAAGCGAATCCGAATGGCTGGAGGTGGGGGGAGGTGTCGGGTACAGTGATGTTCGTCCTGCCCGCTTGGGTCATGGTGGGTAACTTGCTCCCCTCATCGAATCAACCACAATTTGGAAATTATGCCCCGATTCGAATAGGGGAAGCCGGAGACCGAGTGGGAGAAAGGGTTAATTTATTTGCATGTTATGAACAGTACAACGGGGAAGTCAGTTGATGACATCTTAGAAGAGGAGATGGCGACCTGGATGCCACCAGGGGCATGGCTGAAATCCCCCTGTCGCACCCTGTGGGGGCCTCCGCACCCATTGTGGGAGGGGGAGAGGAGGTTCGACTGGCGCATCAGCGTGAAGAATGCGATAATGACCACCACCAGGGAACCACACCGCGGTGTCCCTGGGCGTGGAGGTACCTCTAGATGTGCCTAATCATCGGCGGGGGGGGGGGTGATTGAGGGGGCGCATCGTACCTGGATGGCGAAGAGTCTCTCCCCACCCTTCTGTACTCTCTCAGCAAAGGGGGCGTCGAAGGGAGCGGGGTCGCTGCCGACCTCCCGGAGCTAGGAGCGCACGCGCCGGAGAAAGCGTTGGCCACTGATGGCAGAGACGGCAGGAGGCGGTGGAGGTGCGCGATGAACTGCGCGACGTCATAGGGGCATGGCTTCAGGTGGTCGATGTCAATCTTTGACTCTGCATTAAATATCATGATTTATGCACGCCGTCGATAAATATTACATTTAGTGACTTACTCACTAATGCCAATCTGACACAAACTGATAGTTTCCCTTACATCCCCCGTCCCGATAGTAGCTTCTATGTTGCTAGGACGTAAAACTCCAACAACTAACCAACTTCCATCTGAATCATGAGTGATCTGGGAACCCCTTTGTAAAATATTCTGATATACGGCAGGGACGGAGTGCTATTATGTGATCTGTTATTCGTATGCCTAGCCAGCGGAGCTTGTATGTATATGCATGTATATGTATATGGGTCGTTCTCAGAAGTTGTGTACCAATACTGTGACATCAGTACCACAAAATCAAAATGCTGTCAAAGTCCTATGTACAAGCTTCCTCAATGTGTATGTCTTCTTGCATGTGAATAATTGAAAATAAACATATTCTGACATTTTTAAGTAGGTCAAATGATGCTCACACCCAATAAATAGCAGTATAGTATGGAAACCAATCTGACTCCAAAATCAAATATTTTCCACACAAATCTTGACATTTTTAGGACATTTCACATACCACTTGCTTTATAAACAGTAGCAATAATAATTTGAAACCTCATTGCTATGGTTTTGTGTTATTTGTGATGATTAAAGAGATAAGCAGAAAAATATTAACAATGTAACAACTTAATGAAGACATTGCATATGACCATTTGAAGTGAAATGTGCTGTTGTTCAGAGGTTTTCATTAAGTTTGTGACACTTTATTTGCAATGCTCTTGACAATCTCACACATTAGTGATGTAATTTTCTATTTATTTAGCTACATCCATCCCAATAAGATTCATAATACACAATATTAACATTTACTTTTGATCTAAAATATCTCCCACATTATTGGGCTAAATGCTGAAATCTAAATATTGACACTCCAATAATGGGTTTCTTTGAAATATGCATTTCAAGTAAACTACCTCAAGTGGTACACAGTTTCTGAGAATGACCCATATATATGTATTGGTTGGGTTATATCTGAGTTCACGTGGATGACATAGTGAGTGCTGGCAGGCTGAGTGCAGTGGCACTCAGGACATGGCCCTTCTGCCTGAGTAGGGGTCAACACAATCCAGTAGGGGTCAACACAATCAGGCTGTGAGGAGCAGCCAGATCAAGATTGGTTGTGGCCAGGCAGCCACTGGTAGTGGGCAGACAACCAGTTTCCATGGGCACTGGAAATGCTGTTCTCCTATTGGGTGACCGGGGTGGTGTAACACCTTACCAGGGAACCTATGTACTAAACAAATAAAGATAGAAGGCTTGCCTTCGCTTACTCTCTTCACTGTTACCTTCTCTTTCTTCTTGTTTGTATCGTTTTCCCTTACATCCTACTTGCACAGCCACAGATCGGGGTACCAACTCTACACCTTGTTTCGCTGGTTCCCCATTGAGGACTGAAGCTGCGACCCAGCAGGCAGGGTCGCAGTTTCACCGTACATATTGGAAGTGGGATTGGTTCCTTACTAACTCTTACCTTTACTATATATAGACTTCATACGTTAAGCTCACTTTACATCGATAACTACATGCCTCCTGATGACCAAACATGGAGTATTTCTTACCAAACATTTACCGTCCTGATATGACCTTAGATGTTGCTAGGACGTAAATCAACAACACACAAACAACACTTACCACACATTTGTGTCTCATATAGGTAAGATTATGGTGAAATTGTTATAGCAAATATTCTACATTCGATAAAATACTACTTCATGGATAATGGTGTATGCGTATTCACCACTTCCCCTATCTTCCACCATTGTAAGCTGTGGCTGTGATCTTGCATGCTGGGTCCCAGCTTCAGCCTTTCCTGAGGGACCAGCGGAACTCGGAATACCCACATTTATCCTGGCTGTGACTTCCCTTACCTTGTATCGATGATCATCCACTTTGTGATATTATTCAGATAAAGCGGTGAATCCAATAGCACCTATAAAATGACTTTTGAAATGCCCACAAAAAGGCCTCTAAAAGCACCATGCTAAAAGGGACTCTAACACGGCATCAAAAAGGGCGTCTAAAAGGTCATTAAAAGAACATTTGAAAGTTGCTATAAAAGGGCATATAAATGGCTTCTAAAAGGGCTTCTACGATACATTTTAAAGGACATCTAAATGGTTCTAAAAGGCTTCTATAATAGATTTAAAAGGGAATAAAAATGGCCTCTAAAAGGTCCTTTAAAGAACCTTTTAAAGAGCCCCTAAGATATCCTCTAAAAGGACCTATAAGTATAACGTTGCAATTCCCAAGGTAATAGATACAATTATGTATTGTATGATCAAACGATGGGGAGGTTTACTTTGAAGGGAGACAGTCCATCTTGGCGGTGAGTGTCAAGAAAGAAAGGACACAGGGTACCACTTCCTTATACAGTTAGCCTCCACCTTGCCACCCTGCTCACAACAGCCCCTGCCCTCAACCTCCAATAACGGCCTCTGAAATTACCTTAACGCCCCGTCTTTGAAAGTTCTTTATTCAATTTCTTGGCCGTGCAATTTCATTAAGGCATCCAGCGAGCACAGGGGACCTTGATCTGGAAAGCCGACGTCTTTTACCCATAATTCATTGATTAAATTGATTTTGAGGGTGGATGTGGGGAAGGAAGAGGGAAGAAAGAAGATATAAAAAAATGTAAGATAAACGAAAAAGATATGTGATTCCTGCAGACGAGGCACTTTGAGTCCGAGAAACATCTGAGGTCATATGAGAACGAATACAAATTTGATACCATTCACACCCATGGTGGTTTTATAGTGTTGCCCCACTGTCGGTTGTGTCATGGCATAATATCCCACTCAGTAACATGATCCTATCACTGAACCATCCAGTCATTTCCCTATTCTAGTAATGCCGATTGCCGGGAAAGGTAGTAGTAACGAGTATCAATTTTGTAAGTCCTTAGTTTGACTCAGCCGAAAATTGAATCCTTCATTTTTTTCCCCCTAACAACGCGGCCATCTTGTCAGTTTATAAAGCGACATAATAGGAATTATTTCATTGGAATTCAGACATGAAAATAGTAACAAATTTCAATTAAATCATAGATGCTTCGGCACATCTCAGGCAATGTAAACTCAATTATTTTCTTCCGGAGACCAGTTCTATTCAATGAATAAACTATATTTACAAAATAAAAATAAATAAATGAAGAAATACTCTCTGCGATTATAGCTCAATATTTCTTGTGGCAGATTTAGCAGGTATAACAACCATTCTCCAATATCTGACTGACTCTGCAACCTTAAATGAATGTAGCATTTATGCAAAGGGGAACACTAGCGATAGCCATTGCAAAGTCCAACGAAAGCATCCAATTGTTTCAAGCTAAAGCACTTACCTATATGTAATGCTAATTCACGACACTCGGACAAAGGACGATAAGTCACATATAAAGAACAAATCATTTATTGATTCAAGGAATCATATCAGTAATCATGCCACTGGGGCGAACAGGAGGCTGGCTCCGAAACAATCAGTAATCATGCCACTGGGGCGAACAGGAGGCTGGCTCCGAAACAAGGTGTCGCTGGCGGACACCTGAAGGCGGCTGGCACCTTGAACTCAATGTTTCATCATAAGGGAACGCATTTCCCGGTATCATGTTCAGACTGGTTGTCGAGTCAGTGCCTGGAGCGAGATAGATAACATAGGCAATCAACAATTAGGAGAAAATCAAAACCTCAGCACTTAACCCCCCTATAAAGAGGGTGAGTGGGTGGGGAAAATTCAAGTTGCTAGTAGGAGAGTCAACCCAGAAGTGGCAGAGACACGGGGAGGAAACGAGGTCAGTGCCGAGATCAACCTTTACCTCGTGCGTGAATTACACATGTTGACTCGTCAACATGCCTAAGTATTCAACGTTGCTGTTGGAATGCTAAGTCAATTATATCTAGAAAAGTTCAAGCTGAAGCCAATATGTTTAGTATTTCAACGAGATAAAGTATTCACTCAGAACCAAGGTAGGCGTGGATCACGACCATGTCTAAATACAAGCAAAAAGACCCGTAGTATAACCCTAAATAAGCAATGGAGTCGCTGGTTTCAGTGCACAATGTTGATCGATATTGGTGTGCAGTGGAGGAATTGGGAGAGAATGCAAAGAAAACAAACTGGAAGCTCCTGATTCGACTTTGAAAGTCATTAATCTACACGATTTCGTAAAGTATTCAGCGCAACAAGTAGTGGACTATTGTAGATGGACTATTTGCGACCACTTTGCGACCACTTTGGATGAAAGAACCCACAGTCACCAGCAACCTCCTTGTGACTAAAGCAATGGTCACCAACATCTTTGCGACCAATTTGCTCACTGGTTTTTTTTTATTGTAGTAGCTGCAACCTCCTTACATTAGATTAGATTAGAGTGTTTGAGATGTATGCTCAGGCCAAGTCGGAGACTCCACCATCAGGGCCCACCACATGTGTTGAGGATGCTTTGTTCTTGTTAAAGTTGCATAGTCCGATGCTTTTGAGTTTTTGCTATTTCTGAGATAAATACATTATACTAATCGTTATAATCTACTTTACTTTAGTTTGAAGTATCTTTAATTTTAAATGGCTAAGTTTGGAGATATTTGACATCAAAACATGCCAAAATAATGTTGCCAAGCATGCCAAAGGTCTGACACCATAGACTTCAGTAGTAACAGGTTTTATTAATTGACTTATTATGCCCTTCTATGCAGCAACAAATGCTTAATAATTGCACCAGTGTCTAAATTGAATATGTAGAATCAAATCTAGATAAGAGTTTTGGTTTTGAAAATTTGATGTTTTTATTGGACTATGCAACGTTAACAAAATGGTCGTAAGGAGGTCAGTGACCACTGAGGACCATTTTGCAACCAATTTGCAGCCACATTGCGACCATTTTGCGACCAGGTGCGACCTCTTTGCGACCAACCTTTTTTTGTGGTCGCAAAGTGGTCGCAAGAAGTAGTGTGACTGGGGTATAACACAGCCTACGTCACACTGCGTCCATTTACGTCAACAAACTCACCGCGTGTTTCTTCACCGCCCGCTCGGTGCGGACGCGTGTTTCATTAGCCTCGCTTTGACTCCCACCACCACCTCATGACGCGCACAGCGTCCCCTACATCCCCATTGACCAATCAGAAGGGCGCTGACAGCTCCCGGAAGGATAAGCGTTATCGAACGCACGCCGAGGTTCTCTAAGGCGGTTTGGCGGCAAAATATAAAATATAAAATAAAATTATAAAAAGAGAGATAGAAAGAAAAAAAGGGAGAAAAGAAAAAAGGAGAAAAGAAAAATGCTCAGCACTGAATGAACTTTCGCTATAAAACTCGGAGTAGCCGAAATAGTTGCATTGCACATATTATGGCCAGATATTGTTATTATATTGTGCCATTAAACCAAATTAGCATACAGAGGCACTTTTCTTCACCGACCCATTTGGTATGCGACCAGCTGACATGTGTGGACAGTTTGTTGGGGTTTTTTAAACCCCCAAAAACAAAAGAAAACTGTTGCTTTCATTTGACTATCGCTCCGACAACAGGACACCTTCTCAGTCAGGACAGCATTGGTCTAGATGCAGAGTTGTCCGTTGAAGACAGGTTCTACTCCATTCTGTATTGAACCCCCATCACCCCCATTGATCGGGGATCGGCACCAATTACAAATTCTACTACACCACTTGTAACACACCGGCGTGATTAATGACCTCATCAAAAACCAGTTTCGTGTGGATCGGGACACACCCAGTGACCCCTAGCTTCTTATTCATACTCAGATAACACAGATGGTTGTATCGCCTTTATTTACTTGCTACAATACTACTATGTGGTATGAATTAATGCGGTGATACATACAATTATCTAAATAATAAGGCAGAAACTCAAAACCATCGAATTATGCAACTTCAATATTATCGATGGAGCATTATATGGAGCTAACTTCTATTCTCACCTTATTGCTAGTTTCTTCACGAGTCTCCCTTTCGTTTATACTTTTCAATAAGATCTACTTCGAATATCATCGATATCAACAAATAACCTGGTTGGAACCCGGCAAGGTAATTCCATATCTCCAGCTCTCTAGCTCTCCAGCTCTCCAGCTCTGCAGCTCTGCAGCTCTGCAACTCTGCAGCTCTCCAGCTCTCCAGCTCTCCAGCTCTCCAGATCTGCATCTCTGCACCTCTCCAGATCTCCATTTCTCCAGCTCTCCAGCTCTGCACCTCTGCAGCTCTACAGCTCTCCTGATCTCCAGCTCTGCAGCTCTGCAGCACTGCAGCTCTGCACCTCTCCAGCTCTGCACCTCTCCAGCTCTTCAGATCTCCAGATGTCCAGCTCTCCAGCTCTCCAGCTCTCCAGATCTCCAGCTCTGCAGCTCTGTACCTCTGCAGCTCTCCAGATCTCCAGCTCTCCAGCTCTCCAGATCTCTAGCTCTCCAGCTCTCCAGCTCTCTAGATGTCCAGCTCTCCAGATGTCCAGCTCACCAGCTCTCCAGATCTCCAGCTCTGCACCTCTGCAGCTCTGCACCTCTACAGCTCTCCAGCTCTCCAGATCTCCAGCTCTCCAGATCTCCAGATCTCCAGATCCGGATTTTATAATGAGGTCGCAGGCACATGTTCGTGTAGTGAACCACGGAATTCAGTGAGAGGGCTTCAGGGAAGGACACCAGACTGGAAGGCCGAATGAGTAGAGCATCCGTCTCCTGTTTTGGGAGATCGGGAGATCCGAACGCATGAGTTTGTGGGTTCGAATCCTGGTTGAGTCAAACCAATGACTTACAAATTGATACTTGTTGCTTCCTAGTCTGGCACTCGGCATTATTAGGATAGGGCAAGGACTGGTTGGCTCAGTGTCAGGAAAATGTGACTGAGTGGGATATTAGGTCTGGTTTCCCAGTGTGGCAGCACTATAAAGTCACCATGAGTGTGCACTGTCACAAGTTGGTACCCATCCGGATATGACCTCAGATGTTCCTAGGACGTAAAACAACAAAAAACAGACAAACAACATCTGGGAAGGAAAAGCTTGTTGTGGTTGGTGTGATGGTTGTGGTGGTTGTGGTTATTACGGTGGTTATTAGGGTTGTGGGGATTACGGTAGTTGTGCTGATTGCAGGGTTTCTGTTGTGGTGTTTGTGGTGGTTGTTGCGGGTGTTGATGGGGTTGCAGAGATTGTGGTGGCTGCAGTGGTTGCTCTGGTGTGCTTTGTCTGCTGACTGCGCTGGTTGCGCTGTGTCTGCTGACTGCACTGGGTGCGTTGTGTCCGCTGACTGCGCTGGTTGCACTGTGTCTGCTGACTACGGTGGGTGCATTGTGTCTGCTGACTGCAGTGGGTGCGTTGTGTCTGTTGGCTGTGCTCGTTGCGCAGCGTCTGATGACTGCGCTGGTTGAGATGTGTCCACTGGTTGCTCTGGGTGCACTGTGTCTGCTGACTGCGCTGGTTGCGCTGTGTCTGCTGACTGTGCTGGTTGTGTTGTGCCCGCTGACTGTGGCAGGTGTGTTGTGTCTGCTGATTGCGCTGGTTGCACTGTGTCCGTTGACTGCGCTGGGTGCATTGTGTCTGTTGGCTGCGCTCGTTGTGCTGTGTCTGCTGACTGCAATGGTTGTGCTGTGTCCACTGGTTGCTCTGGGTGCGTTGTGTCTGCTGACTGCGCTGGTTGCACTGTGTCTGCTCACTGTGCTGGTTGTGTTATGTCCGCTGATTGCACTGGTTGAGTTGTGTCCGCTGACTGTGGTGGGTGCATTGTGTGCGCTCAGTGCGGTGGGTGTATTGTGTCTGCTGACTGCGCTGGTTGCACTGTGTCTGCTGGTTGCACTGGTTGTGCTGTGTCTGCTGGTTGTGGTGGGTGCACTAAATGCGCTGATTGCACTGTGTCTGTTGGGTGCGCTGGTTGTGCTGTGTCTGCTGACTTCGCTGACTGCGCTGACTTCGCTGACTGCACTGACTGCGCTGTTTTCGCTGGTTGTGCTGGTTGCGCTGGGTGCGCTGGGTGCACTGGGTGCACTGGGTGCGCTGGTTGTGCTATGTCTGATGGTTGTGCTATGCGCACTGGTTGCGCTGGTTGTGCTGGTTGAGCTGGTTGCGCTGGTTTATTTTTTTTAATTTTTTTTATTGAGGCTGTATTTATACTGTCCATAGCATATAAGCCTGGGTATTCAGGCTTGTTTTCAATGCTGGCCAGCTGTAGTGTTGGTGTTGTCTTATCACACAGTAGCTGCTGATAAGGTATTTGAACTGGATACATTTTTTAAAATTTTTTTTTTTTTGCACTGGGTGCGCTGGGTGTGCTGGGTGCGCTAGTTGTGCTATGTCTACTGGTTATTCTATGTGCGCTGGTTGGGCTGGTTGGGCTGGTTGGTCTGGTTGCGCTGGTTGCGCTGGTTGCGCTGGATAAACAATGAAGTAACGTGGTGCGCGGGGGTCTGAGAGGTCATCACGTGGTTTGAGAAATGTTTCGCGAGAGAGCGGACGCTGGGAAGTTGGCCTGCTGCTACTGAGAACCAAGGGCTCTGCGGACATTGAGAGGGATGCCAATAGCCACGTGATAAGGATACACTCTGTCACGTGATGGCAGTGTTAGCCTCACAGGGCTCGGGGAGATTGAGCAGGTCCTATTAGGTGAAGGACTGTTGCATGTGGTCAAGGGTTTTACAGTTGGTGGTACTTGTTGGAGTTTTATGTCCTGCCAACATCTAAGGTCATATCAGGACAGTGCACACTCGTGGCAACTTTATAGTGCTGCCCCACTGCAAAATCAGGCCACCAGCACCATGAACCGATAGCCCACTCAGTCACATTATCCTGACACTGAACAAACCGGTTCTTGCCCTATCATAGTAATGTTGAGCACTATGGTAGGAAGTGACAAGTATCAATCTTGTTAAGTCATTGGTTTGACTCGACCCGGAATTGAACTCACAATCTCCCGCATGAGAATCCTGGCGCGCCCGACACTCAGCTGTGTTTCATCGACCATAGTTCCACCACTACTGGTCAGGTAATGAACTCTCCCTGTTATTGTTAAGGCCGGCTATAGACACGCTGAGCAGTGACCTCACTGTCACGTGACCTCACTGTCACGTGACTTGCACTCGGCGTCGATATCCATACTGTCCAACGTCAACTAAAAATGGCCGCCGCCACCGGCGCCGAATCGACGGCAATATATTATACCCAAATCTATTCAATGCGATCATATTTGACAGATTTTCATATGCAATAAGTGAAATTTAATCAAATTAACCCTAAAATCGAACCGTTATTAATGCTCCCGCCGCATTGGCGGCGTTATTCATATCGCCGACTGAAGGGAATTCCCAAATCTATAAATAAACTCACGGTTACGTATCCGCGGCGGCTAAAGCATTGGTGCATACCGATTCACACATTTCTCGAACCCCCCGCTACTCTGAGGTAGCTAACCGCGGCTAGTGCCTTAACTCCGGCTAAGCCTAACCCCGATTCGTGCATACGGACCCTGGTCTTGTATCGGAGACTGTCTCAAAAGGTGCTTAGCAATATGGGACAAAACTTTGTCCATTGTAACGATCAACATACTATCTGCTTATGCATTTGCTCAGGATAAACTCATTTGTTTTTTACATGTTGTTTCATAATGCTAATAGAATGCATATTGATTTGAAGCAAATGTCCTTGTGTTTTCATTGTAACCGTTTCTCTTCTGTTTTGTGTCAATCGCTACAATGGACAAAAGAAAAAAGAGTTATCACCTTTTGAGACAGGCTCATTCATCTATTTAATACATAGACAAATAGAACATGGTTAGTTGTTTGTGTAGCAGAGGCGGAAAATTCAGTGTGTGAACTACCAAACGATTATATACATTAATAATAAGGTAGGATTAAACAAATATTATATATTCGACATGGATAGTGATATATGAGAAATGATTATATAAAATATTGTGATTCATCAAATCTATTCAATAGTTGTGATGCGTGAGAGGGTTCTGTTAATGGTTGATCTGCAATGAAATATGTAATTTCTAGTTTCAGATGGGAGATGTCGGTTCTGGACTATTTGTGGTTAGCAGGTTAGCATACAATCACATTTCTCTTTCAAGTCACACATACGCGAGCCTTGCTCGGAAACTTTTTATAACTTTCTATTTTAGCAAATGGTAGATATTAATTCGTCCATCTTTCATATTTTGTATATTTGTCATGGTAATTCTGTTTGAATTTATATATCTCCGGGAATTTACATGCCACAAGCGTCTGTACAAAGTAGTCTTAGCAATTATACGAATAGAACAAAGACTATAGCCCCAGTCACACTACAGCTTGCGACCAATCAACAGTGACATCTTTGCGACCAAAAGAATGGTTGTCGACGTCTGGTCGTCACTGGTGACTGTGGGTTCTTTGGTCTAAAGTGGTCGCAAAGTGGTCGCAAGCTGTAGTGTGACTGGGGCTTAATCAAATTGACTGGAGCGAACAGTACAATACGAGGATTTCGAATGTGTTTTGTGCGAGAGCGATAATAGATGCATACTTTCGGTTATTTAATGTAATATTTACACTTGATTTCATTTGAGGGTGAATATTAAACCTAGCAATGGACGGCTTCACAATGTTTGGAAATAGCGTGGGATGGACGTCTTAAAGCCATCATCAGATTTCTTTTCAGGTTTATAACATCGGTCAGACTTAATGGATGGTCTTTTCATTCAATTAAAAATAATGTTTTCCCCTATGATTAGAAGAAAAGCAGGGGAGTGAAACCTATTCCTAATATTTTAAGATTGTGAAAACCATTGGCATTTAGGGAACCGCCCATAAATAACATTGCAAAGTAACCGACGTGGAAAATGCCATGGAGACAAAACGAATTTGGCCGCTGGATTTACTGAGCAATTTGTTTTTACTTGATCTGCTGAATTATTTATTATTTTCAGCGCCTCACTATAAATCTGTAGACATGAATTAGAAAGCTGAATTAATGTTTATTATTGTTGTATGGGATGGTTTTGCAAATGGGAATAAATTGCGCCTGGACTGTGATTCGAACCCACACTTCTGGCATTCCGGTGCTGATGTCCTAACCATCTAGGCTCTCTGATGAGATCAGCCTACCTACGCCTAGTGCAATGGCTAATTCAGTGCACCTCACTACACTTACACTATTAATGATATATCAACTGAGTCGTCACTTCAGCCAGTTGCAATAACCATGCCTAAAATATCAGGCAAGAATAGATCAATTTCCAATAAATTAATTGTGTTTACAAAAAAGAAAAAGAATAAAGTACATCAACAAATAAAGACACAACTCTTCAGCTGCTGTTGTAAAGAGGGGCATGCCTCTCGTTTATTCGATCGTGTTACAAAACATGTTGTCGTAAGACGTCTTCCGTTGAGCTTTTTGGTTGTTGTTTGGTTGTTTTTGTTTGGTTGTTTTTGGTTGTTTGATCGACACTGCAGACATTTAGGGCTTACTTTATCAACATCAGCTCCGCCATCATTTCTCACTTTAACAAAAATTGGGAAAGAGACAAAAAAATCGATCATTACCAGCAAGCTGTGCTCACCAAAGAAGCCCCGTTTATCGTGCTAATGCGCATGCGCCATTAACCTTGACACCCTTGGTGCTTATTCAGTTTGTACAAAACAGTATGGTTTTCCACCTAAGTCACTACAATCTGATCGTGTGCTGTATACACAATGACACCTCCCCAAACGTGGGCACCTTCCCAAATAGGCTCGCTGGCTACCAATCACTGACAATTCTAACTTGTTTGTTTGTTACACTTAATGACTAAGCAGTAGGAATTTATTTCAATTGCGGACAATTGATCTGCCTCATTCCACTGCTCCTTCCCCTATCCCAGTACTGCCGAACAAATGCTCGCCTGCAAAAAGGATTAAATTGATCAGTTGTTGTTGTTTTGACTTAGCGAAGGTTTGAAAAATTGACACATTCAAAATATAAGAGATCATAATTTCATCATGAATGTTATTCCACTGCTCCTTGCCATACCTAGATAGTACTGCTGAACACCAGCCTGTGAAAATGATTAATTTGGAAGGTTTTGCTTTGATTTAGTAGAGTTTTGAATTGACACATCCAAAAGAGATCATAATTTCATCATAAATGTTATTCCTCTGCTCCTTGACATATCCTAGATAGTACTGCTGAACACCAGCCTGTGAACAATGATTAATTTGGAAGGTGTTTGTTTCGCTTTGATTTAGTCGAGGTTTGAATTGCCACATTCAAAAGAGATCATAATTTCATTAACAAATTAAAAGAATTTCTTTTAAAAAGCTAGTGATAACACGGTGAGACTTATAAAAGTATGCATTCTATTCGCATATACTTATGTATCCTCGTTTTATTTTGCATCTCCTTTGCTTGTAGAATGTGGCTTTATTTTGGGGTTTGTTGAATTTGTTGTGAGGCTCGGCGATTCGGTAGTACAGCAGGATGCGGGACCGGGTGGTAGCCCAAGGCCAGACCACTGGGAAGGTGTCATTTCTTTTGTCTCCAGCGCCATTACACACGAGTTGACAAAAATCACGCATCTTGGACAATTTCAGCATCATCTTCAACCTGGGTTTAATGTGAATATTTTGCGATTGTACCTTCTTCATTGTTGGTCTTTTCGTGAATTTATTTCCTTAAATTATTTATTTGTGTATGCACACACCACCAACCATCACACCTTTATCTGCTTGTTTAGGTGACATATATTTAAACAACCGGGTGAAACCAACCTAAAGAGAAAATAACCCAAATCAATAGAACAATAATATTGTACGCTACACATTGAACCATTTTGCATATTTATCTTGGATTTTTTTGTTTTTGTATACATTTTTTTTTATGAATACCAAATATTAAAAAGAAAGAACAGAACCCAAAACCATAGAATGGGGATAGCTTTTGGAGGATGGAATATTGTTCTGGTATCAAATTCAACGGCACAATATTCGATTTGCTACGGCAAGCACCCCCGAGAGAGAGACAATAAAAAGACTAAACAAACAAACCCACACGAAAGTGCGTCCCGTTTACGACAATCTTTGCAGCGCCACAGGCCGGATGTTGGTACCAGATGTCGCAAATTGTGTTAAGCTCTCCCGGTTGCGACATATATCACATCTGCTATTACATCCATAATATAACCCCAGCAGGCAGCTGCTTCAGACCGTCATCTGTCAAAGGACCAGCGGCTTATGGTGCTGTCACATTACAAAGCTTCATGCCAACGTATGTCGATGTATGTGATTTTTTGCCGCTACGTTGGGATACGTCAGTATGCGTTACACATGCGTTAGGCACGCATTGGTATACGTCAATGTACGTCGACATCCATCGAGATATGGCGTCACACATCAGGGGGTCGGCAAAGTTTTGTGCATGCACAAAACTTTCGACGCACAACGTTCGACAATGTGTGGATTTTATGTCCGCAGTACATTATGTAAGCGTTAGGTGTACATCGATGTATGTTAAACGTACATTAGTCAAACGTTGTTCACTATGTTGTACTACGTTGACCTACTTTAAAGGCAGTGAGAATGTACAGTCCGCATACTGACAACGTATGGATAATGTATGCCTAATGTACGTCTAGCATATGTTTAGCATTTCTCCAGCATATCTTGACATATGTAAAGTATGACGCATAGTTCTGGCGATTGAATATCGTATATAACGTTCACCGGCATTCTGTGAATGTACAGTGAGCGTGATTCGAGCATTTTTCGCCAGGAGGTACGTTAGCCATACATTGGTCATATGTTGGCCATACGCTGTGTATACGGTATGTATACATCCAACTTTGCCCCCCACTCCGAAAAGTTTGATGCTTCTCGACGTAAAAAAAAGTGATTTTCCGCGTTGGCGGCACACTGGCGAGATACATCGTAATGTGACAGGGCCATAGTGTCTAAAAATAAAGAGTAGGAACAGCGAAATTAAAGAAATAGCAATTACACAACCAACCCCTTCACAGAGGCACCGACGCACGATGCATCACGACGGTCGGAGTCGTCGGAGAAGACGACATCAATCCAAGTTTGGATTACTGCCAAATAATCAGGGTGACATGATGGTTATCAAGGTCATCACCAGATGTAAGAATTACCGGAAGTGAAATAATAGATAAATAAATATAGATTTGCTTTAGAAGATACAATCAAAACATCGAAAAGGGACATACATTCACGATGTTCACATTCAAATTTGTTTTTGGAAGCACAATAGTGTTATTTACTTCACTGTCTTTTTTTCTTCTTTTCAATGATCTCAAGATATGGATATACACTCCATTCGGCTAGGCTCCTGCATATAACCGAGTGGAAGATATATATATATATATATATGTATATATACATACACCTATTTATATATGTATATATATATACATATATTTATATATACATATATGTTTATATATACGTATATATATATATGTATATATACATACACCTATTTATATATGTATATATATACATATATTTATATATACATATATGTTTATATATACGTATATATTTATATCTTACACGGCAATATATGGAACGTGTGATAAGATAAGAGGAAAATAAATAAAGATTTGCTTTAATTTGTCTTTTACTATTTTCATCTTCTTTAACCAAGAAAGCATGACACTTTTCCCTCACATGGACTTGAACCTTTCGCACATTTTTTGTGTGTGTAGGTATTATTTTTGCTTAAACCATATCATTTTGAAACTTTAGATGGGTTCGTTCTCACATCAAGGACTCGCCAGATCAAGGTCAAGGTTAATTAAAAGTTCATCAGCTCATCACGCACTGCGCATATGACGCGCAGTGTAGAACTCTCCCACGGCGGAGGCGAGGGAAAACGTAGCAAACCGGAAGTGTAGACACACTTTCTTCCGTTCTTTTCGTCGTCCTCACGTACATAGTCAGTACAAACCACTACCAACCCCTCAGAACACAGAAAGAGGTAGGTTAGCTCACAAACGTCTTGTCACTAATTTATCAAAAATGCAGAACAGCGTTTGTTTTTTGTATGTTTTTTGTGTATATACCTTAACACCTCATGTAATGTTTTATATATACATATCCGGTCTCTTTACCCGCCAATACCACAGTCGTCAGCGCTACAGCCTATAGGATAGACGTGTCTTGACCACTTTACATTTATTTATGTAGCATGGCAACCTCTTGATATAAAAAGATCTTGGCTCACAACTGGGTTGTAGTACGCTAAGCGGCCGCTAGGTGTGTCGGAGCGTTGCAACCCCTGAGGCCCACAGCAGAGGGTGATTAATAATGATGAATAATAACAATACCTATGTTGCTTAATTAGAAATAATGTGTAGCCGTTTGAATTTTGACGTGATTTACTTCAAAATAAAGGACCGAAATGGGTTTTTTAAGATGAAGAAATGTATCACCTTCAGAAAGATTGGGACGGGTTTTCTTTTGGTTTAAAAGTGTTTTTTTAAATATATATAGATATATATATATATATATATATATATATATATATTAGTTCTGGCTTAGTCTTTAAACATATGATACAAAGAAGGTACCACGTAGTTTAGGTATCGGATTAAGAGAATCTCCAATCCATCCATCTGTACAGGCGCCCCGAGTCATATGAGGAAATGAGCTGGAGACGGAGTGATGTGATTCTCATTCTTACCACTTTTGGTGGAAATCAGAATTTGCGCCTAGAATTTTGAATCTGTTCCGAAAGCATTGTTCCCTTAACGAACAAGCACAGCCGATCAGATGCACGCTATGAAATTAACAGGCGGCAAGTCATCTGATTAAACCCGACAATGACAGGCTTAATCCACTTGACATAATTCCATATGATTATATATATATTTTTAAACGAGCATCACAGCAACCAACTGCAGTGAGTGACTAAGTCTCTGCTGCACGAGTGGTTGAGCGCAAGCATTGGCTGATCTGATTGATATATGCGAGATCAGCGAAAGCTAGCCAGTAACGCAATATTAATGGTGGACCCACTGCGGTCCCCAGGAGCGACAACACGCCATGCGGTAAGGTGCCTGGCAGGTGACAGCGAAGGCTACATATAGTCACAGACTGGTAATGAGCACCTCACTGCCCTGTGGAGACAATATGGTAACGGCAGGGAACAGCCCCTACCGCCCAACGCATCAACTCCTCATAGTATAAAACCTTAGAAACATCATCCAATGGCCGGTATCACTGTCAATCAATACCCAACACCACCACCTTTGTCGCCACCATCCTATCAAACCGCCACGATCATTGACTATATATATATTATGTATCATATCATACGAAAATGTTGCAGGCTCCGGATAGCATAGAGCTCTTGACGATAGAAATACGAGGCAATAAGTACATAGGTATATATATATTTATATTGCTCTAGACCTACAGGTTGATAAGACCTCTATCAGTCTTTGCACATCATACACACTGAGTATAGGGAACATAACACAACGCGATATCTGTTTGCTAGACCACATAAGTGAGAGAGACCCGGCTTGATTCTACTTGTTGACTCTGCTGCTCCCCCTGCGTGAAAAAAACTAGTTATACATACATGTACGAATTATGTGTCTATCGGCATTAATATACAGGGTAGTTAATGGTATTATTATTATTAATAATAATAATAGTTATTATCATAATAATATATCGATGTTTGCCATCGAGGGACTTTTTAATCAGCAGACGGTGTATCACACTCTCAGCGTACATCATTAGCTCACAACAAGCACACGGCTACCACACCAAGCTGTGTAAACACCCGCCCCCCCCCCCCCCACCCTCCCTCCCCCCCTCCCTAATCCACCCGCCCCCTCCCTAAACCACCCGCCCACCCATTCACACCAGGACATACACCAATGGACGAAAGGCCTTCTCTATGTATGTACACCGACGACTTTTGATTTTGATACAAAGCAATGGTAATCGTGATATATCATGTGTGATCAGGATATATAACGGTTAGCGCTGGGTATCATAGCCCCGCTCCCACCTTCCACCACCACCACTACTACAACTTCAGCCGCTAAGAACCGCCGACACAATGACTTGTACCCTCAATACGTCACCCTTTATAGTATCTAGGTGTATAGGCCAGTGCCCATCACAGGCTCAAAGCATTTTGTTTTGTTGTTGTCATGGATACTGTATCCTTTCTCTCGTCGAAGGCTCTGGCCGTTCTGGTGGTTTATGTCAGGCTAAGTAGGCCCTGCTTGTACTTATCACATCCTCTTAAACCTGCCCCCCCCCCTCTCACTCCACAGCCCCTCCCCCCACCCCCCACCCCCACCGTATACACATACATCCTTTCACAGGCATACTCAGCAACAAATAACTTGACGTACGTTGCAAAACGTATTAATGAAAACAACAGCAAGAAAAGGGAAGGGCTTATAGAGTTAAGAAGTGACACTTACAAAAGAACTTGGGTTAAGGGGCGATATATAGAGGCTTTGAATTTAGAAGAAATATTTGGACAAACGGAGGTTTGTGGGCTTGGGAGTAACATTTAGAAAAACGGGGGCTTTTGGTTTGGGGAGTAACATTTAGAGAAATGGGGGGTTTGGGTTTGGGGAGTAACATTTAGAGAAATGGGGTGGGGCTTTGGTTTGAGGAGTAACATTTAGAGAAATGGGGGGTTTGGGTTTGGGGAGTAACATTTAGAGAAATGGGGTGGGGCTTTGGTTTGGGGAGTAACATTTAGAAAAATGGGGGGTTTTGGTTTGGGGGTAACATTGAGAAAGCTAGGGACTCATAGATTTTGGAGTAACATTTCGAAATAGGGGGGGCTTTTGGGTTTAGGAGTAACCGTTAGAAAATGGGACATTATAATTAACTTTACCAAAAAATCGCACTTAGAGCGCCGAAGTAAAATCATAAAAATAGATCTTGATATCTTGGAAGTGCAATTTAAAATATGCAACTTTGACAATATAAGAATATTACAGAAGGCTTATATTTTGGAAACAATATACAAACAGATTAACAGCTACGAAATGAATACAAACATGCACTACAATAAACAATGCATAGAGTTTATGTTTTAAATCCTCAAGTCATTTGTATTTTAGAAAAAAAAAAGTGATGGCCCGATAATATTAGAGACTTAGAGGCGTTTATAAGGATCTGACTGTACTTATTAAATACCTAACACATGTTCAAGGAAAGAAATCCACAAAAGCCAAGCCAAAATCCTAATTGATAGATTTGCTACTGTTTTAATTTTAACTCCTTGAATTAAGCCATTCAATTTTCCCAATTCATAAGCAATGCTATTAATAAAGACTAATCCTCATAAGCCAATAAACACCATTTGGTACAATACAACTCGTGTTGTAAAAATAAATCATAGGAAAATTACAAAATGGAGTAGATAAAATAAATATCAACACTCCTCAAGCATGGCGGTTTAAGACTATGTATTAATTAATATAAATCGTAATTAATACATTAAGTAATACTAATTTCTCAGAGGTGCCCTGTGGTTACAATAATGAATCGTAGTAAATGTGCTACAAATAAATTATTAACATGACGCGTCGGTTGCATATATATTGTCATTTTGACTATAAATCAGACAACCTTATTCATTCTCAATTTTGGCATTAGACAACGACACTAGCATGCCAAATAAACAAGAAAAATTGATTCAGGTATATATATATATATATATATATATATATATATATATATATATGCGTGTGTTTGATGAATTATACATTAAAGAACATTCCCTTCACATTTCTTTGCTCTTCTCTCTCGTTGTGTTGCAGATGTTTCCGATTTACATCGAAATGGGTTCATCTGATAACTGATAAATCATTTTCTTTAGACACCTACGCAATAGCTGATTTCCCGTAAGTATATTCTATATACATGTTTAAACTTGCACAATCCGCTGATGTTGAATGTTTATTATATCATTTACATAAATAAATTAGGTTGACCATGGTGAGTATGCAACTCTATTTCAATTTGGAGTCATTTATTTTTTTAGTAAAATATTGGCTAATTTGGGGATAATCAAACTGAAAGCATGAAAACTTATTTGGACATGCACACCAGTTGAAGACAAAGGCAATATGCCATTGATACAAAAACTAGGTCACATTAACTAGGTCACATAACCACATGGCAAAGCTGGTGTAGCGAGCTTTGCCTTCACTAAGGGCTATAGGGGCTTCCGCCGCTCCCCCCCCCCCATAACAAAAAAAACACAACAAAATAAAAACAAACAAAACCGAAATGATTACTGAGTACACCAGTATCTAAATTGAATATGAATGATCAAATCTAAGATCAAATATATCAGTTTTGAAAATATTATGGCATCATCGGATTATGCAACTTTAAGGTTCAAGCGACACAGGTCTGTACAATACGCAAGACGGGGTAGGTACTACACTGGAGATACACTATAAAGCAATCACCAAATACTCGCCGGGGCCCATCCATTCACCTATATCGTTATCTACATACAACCTCGGAACCTTCTTGTGATATGCGATCGCAAAACAAAGATGATATTATATTAGTAGTGAAAGCACAATACATTGTTCCTACTAAAAAAAACAGCCGCTGTGACATAACAAAAATTGCCTTTGCACCCACTGGCATTGTGTGAATTCATATATATATATATACATAATACTCGTTCATTCGTCTAGCCCATTCTACCGCCATTCCACAACACTATCACAGCTACCAGTATTCAACAGGCATGAATGCACGCACTCACCTCACACGCACAGACCCGAACATCCAATGAATATGGCCTATGCTGCCGACACGGCGTAAAGAAACCACCAATCAATCAATCAATCAATCAATCCAATGAAATGATAACATTTGCATCTACGTACACACGCGAGCAATTCCTATGTTCTGAAGAGTAATTTCAGGTACTATTAGCCATATTTCCTTCTATGCTAACATTTGTACGTTAGCAACGCGGAATTTGGGATCGGTATATTTAAGTAAAGACGACCACTAAGAGAAACAAAAGCTAAGACTGACTAAAACCGCATGTTATCATCTAAATAGTATTTTTTTGGTTGTGTTTTGTTAGAAACATCTTCTAATAAATGTCATAAGAATTGATGGGTAAGGTGACAAATGACAGGACTTAAAGATGCATAGTCCGCTGAAGAATAAATATATATATATTTTTTTCAAAACCAAAATACTTATAAAGTATCAAATTGTCAAAATCAAAGTAGATATTCAGGTTTGCGGGGGCGCACCCAGGGGGGGGGGGGTTTCCTGGTTGTCCGGAACCCCCCCCTCCCCCCCAAAAAATCATATAGACCTAAATTCTTGCATTAAATTTATTAAGGAACACTAGATTTTAAGATTATGTGAACAATTGCACCAAAATGTGGGTTGTTGCACCAGAAAACCATGTAAAATATTGCCCTAAAATGGGTGTTATTCCACCAACCCATGTGAAAAAAATTACCCTAAAATAGGGGTAGTTTCGATCCATATTTGGAAAAATCCCTAGCCAATTCCTGGGTGCCCCCCTGGTTTGTGCCTACCTGTCAAACTTAGATACTGGTGCGCTTATCAAGACCGTGTTGTTGCATAGAAGGGTATGCAAAGTAAATTTAATCAAACATTGTTGACTATCCTGTCAGGATTTTGATAATTAAATCAGCATGCTTTACCTTCAAATAATTCCAAAGTAGCCATTTATATATACTACAAATATTTATATATATATATATATTAAAAGTTACTTCAAACATAAAGTATGAAGTACAGTGACGGGTGCTTTACATTATACAGCAGGAGCCACTCCATTAATTCTACAGGATCAGTGTTGTGACTAATACAGCACTGATCAAACTTACATTACTTAGACTGTCAATTCCAATAGTGAGATGGCCTGAAGACCAGTGCTCCGACGCTGACAAATGTCATATTCAGATGAATGATTACTTTAACCACAACAAAACAAAAAACAAAAGGTATGGTATCTTAGAATAATCTAATATCGTCATCTGAAGAAAGTGGCAGACAATTAAAACAATCGGACTATGCACCTTTAAGTTTCACAGAATTCAGTTTGTGAATCTCGCAATTGACGATCACCTAAGACATTTTAAGTAAAACTTCCCATTTCCTTCCACGAGTCATTAGACATTTACTATTCTCTGTCAGGGGCATAGCTAGGCGTACGCAGGTATGCCAAAACGTCCACATCGTTTTGTCAACAACAAAAAACAAAGAGAGAGAGAAAGAGAGAGAGGAGGCGGCATGTAGTAGTCCGGAGTGTCGAAAACTGAAGTCTAAAATGTATAGAATGCGCCAGCTTAATCTTAAGCGGCCCCCTAAACCCCCTGCCGAAATTAGGAGGACACATCGTTAAAGGTCTAGCTACGCCCCTGTCTGTACATGCAATACTAAACATAGAGATACATTCATATATATAATGATTGCCAAACAGATCTCCATGTGTTGGGTATGAGATGACACTTTCTGTTATAAAGATACATTCAGTGTTATGATAATTATCATTTAACAATTTTCTTAAAAAGCACACACAACTAAAATGGTTTGATTCTAATCATTCCTTTTCTTGGCACAACAACATCGAAGGAGGGGTTGTGGGTCGGGTCACGTGGGCGTGCGTGCACCACGCGGTGCACCACGTATTCCAATAATGGGCGATAATGGAGTGTGATAAGAACTAACAGTAGCTCTGTAAAGAGCTGATGTTGACAATGTTGTGGGTGAACTGTCTGAGCCTAAGGACGCTAGTTTACATGATGATGCCAAGACCATCATTGGTCATTCTCTAAAACTGGCCACCACATATTTGGTTCCATGTTACGATGGTGATAATTAATTCTTTCTTTTATTGATAGCAAGTGAAATAATTATTGTTGTATCTGTGTGTTAAGCATGTTAGCAATACTACATATATTTAATCTATCCCAACAAATATGCTTGTGTGATTTTATAATAAAGTGAAAAGGTGAAAGTTTACACATATACCTCATCCATTTACTAAACTTGTTAAAAATGTGTTTAAGACTTTGTTCTTGTAAGACATATTATCCTTTGCTGAATTGTCATGAATCAAATCTTGTTTGACTCCGTTGGTAAAATGATGTTCTGCATGTGCCTTTGATTTCCATGTTACACAAGTGATATTAGCGTAGTGTTCAGTTAGTATAAGATCAATATTTAAAATTGAAATGGCATTTTTTCAACTCTGACATGCACACCATGCAAACCTTCATGGGAACACACATTCTGCTATTATTTGGAATATTTTCTGCTATTATTTGGAAGGTTTTCACTTTCGGTTTCCATGTCACTCTTGAATGCCCAGTTTCAGAGAATGCCCCATGTATGCTAAACTCGGTGATACCACTCCTATCCTAAACCAATAATGAGTGAACAGACAAAACCGGAAACCACTTGGCCGCCATTAGGGTTACTTCCCATAATGCCTCTACATAACGCGGCCATTTTGGATTTGGTTTGGTTTATATTTATTTGTGAGGCGCTACTCATATTAAGCACCCAGTGACACACTTTTCTAAAATAAATAAATAACAAGTATTACATAAATGTAAATGTAATAATATTCCTACCCGTCCTTAATCGAGAGGTTTTATCTTTCGCCGGTGGTTTGTTTAAAAGAAGAGAATCCACAGTTTCTAAACCAATATCAAGATAAGCCAGCCTAGCGAATTGTTCTAGACAATGATAAACATCAACATATGCTTGTTGTTTAATGCATGTGTCATTACTAAGTGGGTTGTTTTTCACGGAGATTTCACAACACATATTCACCTTGATGAAAGGGAGAGATAATTGGTGGTAGTCTACCTGTTCAGAACACAACTACAGTGAATAGGCTGGAGAAGGACGGGAGAGGGGGTGTAGGAGGAGGGGGGGAGGGTCATTTAAACAAAGATCAGTGGTTATAGTGTGGTGTCTACAGAATCGTGATCATATGATTTATTTGTATTTTTACACACATATGCACACAACATTACTGTTCATGCACTGTTGATTATAATTAATACACTGGAGATATGTCACATCTAGGCATTCGTTAGGTTTGGAACCCAAGGACAGACGGCCAATCTACCAGCTAAAACAATCGGTTTGTTTTTTCTCCCCCTCTGACACGATAGGAACACTGCTCTTGACAACTATTATTAAACAACATGCAACCGTATACAGCACTGACAGTATTGACACCCACCTCCAGTTGACAGCAGGGGAAAGGTGTCTGGATTCGCTGTTCCCTAGACGGTAGACTACAGGACGCGGTTTTCTATGCTCAGCTGACACTGACAGCTGACAACATTGACAGCTAATATCAGGCCCCACGAACACGCCTGACAGCTAGCTAACCAACCCCCTGTATGCTTGAATTATACACACATATATAGAACAGCTAAAGTGGTATCATAGACATTGACAGCTGTCATCCTCGCTGCTTACAGTCGTCGTCATCATCATCATTATCATCACTATCATCATCATCATAGACGACGTGACCATGGAAACCGACAGCTAGCTGTAATGTCTGTAGTGAGTGTCACCAATGTTGTGTTGGGACTAAAACACAGATTGACAGCAGCTTCTGACGGCATACCACCTGCCGTGTGCGACAAGTTGACAGTTTGACTTTTGCAGGAACATGACAGCTGCCATGACAGTTGAAGCATATATACATATATATATATATATATATATATATACATGTATATGTATACATATATATGCATATATATATATATATATATATATATATATATATATATATATATTTACCAGAACCTCAGTTTTTGGAAACACCAGATAAGACCAAGAAAGCGGCACTGGTTGATTCCGTTTCAGTATTCACTCCGGCGAATCCATCTTTTACATAGAAATAATGATAATAATAATCTCGCATTGTCGGGCGTGATCCCGCGAGAGGAGAGGGCGAGATTTGCCGTGCCGGTATCTCAGTAGGAGGAAAGATATACCTCTTTGCAGACTGATCAAATCAAGAGATACAAGAGCAGACGATTGTGGCTAGGCGCCATTGTTTGTAACCATGGCAACCTGCTTCTACTACAAACACCGCTTCTGATTTGGCAGCAGTGTGTGTTGCTGTTTGCGGTTTGACAACACGGAGACAACGTCAACTGAGAAACAATGTGAACTGTCAACAGCTGCTGTGGCGAGTGATATCACTGATATCACTGTTATCGGGTAGGCTTCGATGGTACGGAAAAAAAAGAAAAAGTATAGCTTCTAGAATGTAGGACGTTTAGTTCGGCAAGTAGGCGTGCATAAAGGCCGCTTCACACTCAACGACAATTTCACTCGAATCCCCTTGATCGGGGATTGGGGGGGGGGAACAATTGCAAATTCAGCCCCAAAGAAACATGCATACTCTGCGAAGAATTGAAGCCTGCCGCTCCCTACCCCCTCCCCCCCCTCCTTCCCCCACTTATATAATGGATGCCATTGGCAACTTTACAAATCGCCGCCATCCCATACATTGGCCGTAGCTTGGAATCGGCATTCACGACCACCATCAATGTTTCGAGTCAGATTATCGCGTAATGTGAGGTGGGCTACGTAGTAACAATTTCTACAGTCGAGGTGGTCACGTGAGAGGTCTTCAATGGACACCGGCCCTGCTTCTCCTGCGGTACATTGGGCTGGGGTGTGCGTCAGAAACTCTCACCAGAGGGCACCACTTGCAAGTCTTAACTCATGCAGCCATAAGGCTTAAACATTATGCTCACCGAAACACAAGATAGTCGCCAAGTGTACAAAATTAAATCAAATCTCAAAGCCTTGGCTAAATTGCTTCGCTTATTAAGAACTTGCTTCTGTAAAGAAACCCACAAAAAAAAACACTCGAAAACCCCCACATAATTCTCTGTTGTTGACAACCTCCCAACTCAATAGTCTCTTTATAAACTGTTGACATGGCAGTAGTTCTATGGATTATCTTGTATTTTTCTCTTGTCGGTTGTAAAACTCATACTATATTAATAGTAACATGTTGACAACATCGCTGGATGTTTAATGTATTGTAAGAAACCTTTTTCATCATGGCATGGTCAGGATTTGTTCGTGGCGTTTTGAGCAATACCTCACAATTGTTTTCGCAAGCGGATTTAATAAGGGATTCTATAATCACATATATCACAGCTGGTCTAGAATTGAGATCAGGTGTCACCGCAGACATTCCCAAAATCTGCATAAATTTACAATAGAAAAAGAAAACCTTTGACAGCGAATTGGATTTCTTTTCTTTGTCCTTTAAAACAAACAAATTAGGAAAAATCCCACATTTTTAAACACTAGCAAGAACAAATGTTTTGTAATGTCCGCTGGACAATTTTGACACCGATTTATTTCTCCTTCAAATGGCAATGCCTATTCTTCTTGGAGGGCTCCACCCCACCCCCTCCCGGACAAGATTCCAAGGTCATGACGGTTTGCAAAGGTCATGCGTACTGAAAACAGGACACAGAGATTGTAAATTCTATCGACGGATATTAATGAGACCTTATTGCTTGTTTTTTTTTTTTTAACACGACTCGTGTCACATCGTGAACAATGGTGTAAAATCAGAAACTATTCATTGGTAAATATGAAGCATGTGATAAAACACTATCTGCATAACATAGTGTGTTGATAATGTGTATTGTGAAGGATATCACAAGACCTTTGTCTCAGCTACCCTCATGACATCTTCCCACTGGTACTACTAGTAAGTAACCCTTCTTTTCCCCTTCTTTACGCTGCTACCAGGCAACCCCCAACACTCCACATGGACTTACTTTCAAATCAATCTCAAGATACTTAATGCCGTATTCCATTCAGTGACATTAATAATAATATAATATATGCACCCATACCCCAAAGCTATTTAATTAGTGCTAGTGCACAACTACAATTCTTGATCTTCCTCTATTTTATTTTCATTTTTGTTGTAATTTCTCAATGGCGAATAAAAAACTGGCATTTCTCAAACACCACGAGATATATATCGATAATAACAGCAGTGTGATATAAACCTATAACAATTTCAATGTGTCTAATTGTTCACCTAACCAAGAGGTTATACCATCAAGAACGGCTCAGAATGATTGTCTAGGCAACCATGTTAATTTCAATGTTAATACAATTCGCACATCGTTTCATAATTAACAATTTGTGTTGTATTTTGTTCTCATTGTTATTTGGAACCTCGGGTGTTGTCAATGATCAAGTATTATAATCACAGCCCACATACCCCCACATACACCCCAGAAAATATTAAAAGAAACCAGTAAAGGAAAAAAGAATCTTTAACCCCCCCCCCCACCGCCCAAAAGAAAGAACATTAAAAATCGTAATATTTTCATTAAAAGAAAAAGAAAACCTAAAGGAAACCTGACCAAAATACCTTTTGTCAATAGAAGACAATAACTTCAGTTGTAATATAGAACTCCTACGGTGTGAATCTCCTTCAGTGGGTTATGACGAGTGGGTAGATGTGTCATATTATTCCATGGTTGGTGACCAGGACCGTAGTTAGTGGGGCTTTCTCCCTCCCGCCCCCCCCCCCAAAAAGACCCAGTTTGTAACCTCTCTGAAATGGCTGCAAATGGCATTTCATAGGCCCTAGATTAAACAATTCTAACGGGATGGATATACCCTCAACCCCCATTACTGCCTCGTTCCTTTGGCCCTCTTCCTTCCAAGAATTTACAAATCTTCACCCCAAACAAAAATTCCTAGCTCCGGCCCTGGTGACCCTCATTCGTTGTTGCTGTCTGAGGCATGCCCCCCCCCCCCCCCCCTTCACCCTTTGTTGTTGGCCCAAACCACTTTGGCTACATACAATGCAATCTGGCTTGGAATCTGCTTTACCTGCTACAATGTTGGTTGGCTGTTGGAGTTTTACGTCCTGGCAATGTCTAAGGTCATATCAGGACGGGTCCTGCTGCAAACCTCGCACAGTACATACAACGTCAGCAGCCTGTATGCTTAATTAGCTATTACTTATGTTATGATGAACGGACATTTGTTAGGGTGGGGGCCGGGACGCCAGCACTGATTTGGTCCGTATTTGACTAGTTGTGGCAGTAGTAGTAATTATAATAGTGGTACTTGATTAGGCTAGGTAACCACACAGGTGTATCAACTACCTCACTACTATCTAAGGGTAAACAATTTGGCACTGTGATTTGTATAATCAATAGACGGTGATGCAGCGCCCCCTGTCTCCACTTCCATGCTCTATACGCTGCACTCACCAGGGCACTGGCTAGCGAGTGCTCGTGAGATCTCGCGGGTTTATCGCGAGATCTCGCATTGGTGAGACTTTTTGGGAGCCTATGTCAGCCGCTTTCTTGCTATTGGTTGCTTCTCTGTTTGCACTACACATGATGTGGAGTTTTCACTTCATTACAAAGGATGGCCGCCTGTTGTCCTTACTTGTTTGCATGTTGATCTGATTTATTATTATTAATATGACTGTTATTGTTGTTATTATTATTATTAGTAGTATTGGTGTTATTGGTATAGCCATTGGTGTTGTTATTGGTGTTGTTATTGGTGTTGTTATTGGTGTTGTTATTGTTGTTGGTATTGGTGTTGTTATTAGTGGTGTTACTGGTGGTGTTACTGGTGGTGTTACTGGTGGTGTTACTGGTGTTGTTATTGGTGTTGTTATTGGTGTTGTTACTGGTGTTGTTATTGATATTGTTGTTGTTGTTGGTGTCGTTATTGGTGTTGTTATTAGAGTTGTTATTGGCGTTGGTGTTGGTATTTTTGTTGTTATTGACATTGTTATTGGTGTTGTTACTGGTGTTCTTATTGGTGTGTTACTGGGGTTGCTATTGGGGTTGTTAGTGTTGTTGCTATTGTTATTGGTGTTGTTATTGGTGTTGTTATCGGTGTTGTTATTGGTGTTGTTATTGATGATGTTATTGCTGTCTTTATTGGTGTTGTTAATGGTGTTGTTAATGGTGGTGTTAATGGTGTTGGTATTGGTGTTGGTATTGGTGGTGTTATTGGTGTTGCTATTGGTGTTGTTATTGGTGTTGTTATTGGTGTTGTTATTGGTGTTGTTATTGGTGTTGTTATTGGTGTTGTTATTGGTGTTGTTATTGGTGTTGTTATTGGTGTTGTTTTTGGTGTTGCTATTGATGCTGTTATTGGTGATGTTATTGGTGATGTTATTGGTGTTGTTATTGGTGTTTTTATTGGTGTTGTTATTCATGATGTTATTAGTATTGTTATTGGTGTTGTTATTGGTGTTATTATTCGTGTTGCTATTGATGTTGCAATTGGTGTTGTTATTGATGCTGTTATTGGTGTTGTTACTGGCATTGTTACTGGTGTTGTCACTGGCGTTGTTGCTGGTGTTGTTACTGGTGGTGTTACTGGTGTTGGTATTGGTGTTGGTATTGGTGTTGTTATTGGCATTGTTATTGGCGATGTTATTGGCATTGTTATTGGCATTGTTATTGGTGTTTTTATTGGTGTTGTTATTGGCGATGTTATTGGTGTTGATATTGGTGTTGATATTGGTGTTGTTATTGTTATTATTGTTACCATTGTTATTATGGTTATTGTTATTATTTTGTTTCTTATTCAACAGTAAATTAGTTGTATTTAGTCATGAATAACTCGTATTATCAGCGTATCATATGTGCGAGGAATTGCGAAGTGTTTTATAACCTGTGTGTATGGATGTTATCTGCATGGGATTTCTGTACAATTTTCCTCAATTAAGGACAATTTATTTCATTCCTTCCTTTTTTTTCTTTTTCTTTCTTTTTAGAAATATATATATATGAGCTTAGATTTCTTTACAAAATATGTCTTAAGCATGTTCATTGTGTATATGTCTGGATTAGCTAAAAATATGTTGCAGTCCTTTTCGCACATTTGTGTGTGTACAGATATATATATATAGATATATATAGATATAACAGATTGTCAGTTAACTAACTGGTTGTCTTAAAGCTGCATAGTCTGATGAAGCATCAACATTTTCAAAACCAAAACAATTATCTAAATTTGATTTGTCATATCTAACTTAGATACTGATGCAGTTATTAACCATTTGTTGCCAAATCCAAAGGAATAAATACTGAGTCAATTTAATAGAACCTGTTACTGCATACTAAGCATATGGTGCTTGAGTTTTGGCATGATTGCCAAAACTAATTTGACAGGTTTACAGTTAAAATATATCCAAAGTTATGAATTTAAAATAAAAGTTACTTCAAACTGAGGTAAGGTAGATTATAACAATCAATTTAATATACTTATCTCAGAAAAATTACAGAACCCCAAAGCCATCGGACTGTGCAACTTTAAACAAACATGACTGTTGCCATCTTTTGTAATGTAGGATAAAATGAACCCTCTCACCCCTGGGTTGCTGAGCTTAGTTTCTTCCAAACAATAACATGGAAGAGTGCAAGTGACAGTTTAGGGGTGATGGGTAAGTCTGTGGAAGCCTTTTATTTGATTTACCTAAATCTTTCTTTTCACGTGAGTGAGTGCACGCGCGCCTGTGTGTGTACATGTTTTTATACTTTTCTTGTTGCGGGAAGTCTTTACTCCCAATCGACTGTCTACACTTCTACACATAATAACATATGCATGTGTGGGGTTTCCGGTGATGGCCTCTATGTCTATCACACATTGGGACAACCGGTGCGCCTTGGTGGATGGTTAAGGGGGCGGGGGTGATGGGGGGGGGGTGTGTGAGGCGGGTGGGGGGAGGTGGGTGTTTCGGGGTGTGGGGGTGGGAGGGAGAGGGGCGTGTGTGTGTGTGTAGTAGAGAGGAGATTCTGCTAACATTGCAACCCCTCTGAACAACTAGCGAAAAGTGCCTAGGTTACTGTGCAGACCGCTGACTAATCATCATCACCATCATCATAATCATTCTAATTATCATTATCATCAATATTATCATTATTGGTAGTAAAAGTATTAATTGTAGTGCTTGTACTGTTTGTTGGTTGGTATCGTTCACTAAAACGTGTGTAACTATCCATGTATATATATATATATATATATATATATATATATATATATATATATATATATAACAGTATATAACGAACGAGGCCCCGGTCACGTGATGTTGCTGGTGATGGTCGTCGTCCTCATCGTCGCGGCGGTGGCGGTGGCGGTGGCGGTGATGACGGTGGCGCCGCCTACCGGCCCCTTACTGCCGCGTAGCGTGCGCGTGCCGCCGCACCTTGGAGCCGCCCCCGCCGGCGTATGTCGGGTGCGGCGTGCCCATCTTGCCGGTCCGCGGCGCGCTGAGACCGAGCGACAGCGGCGCGTGCTTGCCGTCTTTAGCCGGCTGGCGCGTCTGAGATATCGTGACGTCACGCACGCCGCTGGCGAGCAGCGTGGCGGGAGACCGGTGCGCCGGGCACGGCACGATTGGCTGGATGGGAGGCTTGCCGGTCGGCGACGGTAGCAGCGCGGCCGGGTGGCGCGACACGGGAACCAGCGTCGACCGTCCCGACAGCTTCCCGGCGAGCGTGCCCTTGCCGCCCTTGATGCCGCTGCCGGACGAGGACTTGCCGACGCCGAAAAGCGCCTTGGCCGTGGCGCCCGGGGACTTTGAGCGCGGGATGGGCGGCGCCTGCTTCAGCTTGAGCACTCGTGTTCTGCAGACGACGCAGCGTAGCGGCAGACAGCGCTGGGTGACGGCGACGCGGATCGTCTTGACGAAGCACTTCCGGCAGACGACGCGGTGTCCGCATGGGTACGTCTGCATGGTGGCCTTTGCACACAGGCAAACGACACACTGGAAGGAGGCAAGCAGACGGAGGGGTTGTTGTTAGTGCTTTTGGTATTTTTGTGGCTTTTGGTGGTTTAAAAAAAAAATGGTGCGGTCAGACAAATTGTATACAGAAGGGACAGACTGGAATGGAGGCTTTTGTGATAGGATGGTTGAAAGTGGTGAAGGTACACCGACGAGGACATTGATTGGATTGGAAGATTGTGGCGGCAAAAACTGAAGAAAAGGCGAAGACATACAAACATATGCACGTATAATCATATATGCACATATACAGATATACACATATATACATATACATATAAACACATATACTTAATATACATATACACTTAATATACATATATTCGTACATCATATATATATATATATATATATAGACACACATATGTACATACATATGTACATACAGATATACTGAAGACGAGTCTTAGGCATGGAAAATGGTGAATTCAAACAAACTGAAAATGAGGCTTGTCTGTCTATCATTGAAAACTGACAAGGTCACACAAAACGATGTAAAAATAAAGCTTGAGTTGCGGAATTGGAAATTGATGAACCCAAACAAACAAACTGAAAACGAGGATTTCAGGGAAGAAATTGACAAATTTAGAAGTTACTTAAAAAAACATGAAAAAAGGCTTGTGCACTACTAGTAATTGAAAAATAGTAACATCAGACTCGTATGAAAATCCCAACTGAAAACGTGGCTTGCATAGTGACAAGTGCAGACACGTTATTAGATACGCGTAGTTTTAAGGCATTAAGGTCTACTTATTATATTTGGATGCATTGTTCCAGAAAATAAGTTACTGAATTGAGTATTCTATACTTGAAGTAGTCTCGATTGAAAATGCACTATATTTTTTCCAATATCACATAGAATACTTCTTAGAGGCAAGGAGAGAGGGAAATCTAGGAGGCAATGTATGTAACTATACATAATATGTATATATCTATATAAATGAAGGGTTCAGATGCAAATCTGCGTAAACAGCAATCCGAAAATTGAGATAAACATGAGAGTAAAACCTTGAGAAGGTTCTTTTTATTTTGTACATACTTATTTTTTGTTTGTTGCTCCATAACTATCTCCTCACATGAAAAGTGGATTTTGTGAGAACTAAAATGACCTTCTTGGAAAGATCTGTTATTTTATTCATTTTGTTATTGGCGGTTACATGGTTTTGCGCCTGAACTCTTCAAATATACTTTTTAAATCTTTTTTATTTATTTATTTTTAAAATTGAGGCTGTATTTATACTGTCCATAGCATATAAGCCCGGGTACCCAGGCTTGTTTTCAATGCTGGCCAGTTGTAGTGTTGGTGTTATCTTACCACACAGTGGCTGCTGATAAGGTATTTGATTGCCTGCATTTCAGTAGCAGATAGATAATTGGTTGGTATGGTTAGTAGCCTATGTTAGTTTTTTTGGATTATCTTGGTATATATGTATTTATTTTTCTACTCTTATTACTAGACTAGCCTACTCCTATTTACATATCATAGGCTTGTACATAGCTGTGTGGTGTGCTATCTGCCTACTTTTGGCATGGTTACCTTCCATTGGGCGTCCCGCTGGTGGGCCGTGACATATCACATGCCCCTTTGCGGTGCAGCTTACTGGGGGTTTCCTAGCCTAAGTTTTTAGGTCAGGAATTTGTCGTTCCTTTACCGTTTGGGCATTCCACACCTTGGCAGCCATTTCCAGCGTGCTTCTGTCATGAGCTTTTATTTGGCTTCTGGTTTGCTTTAGTAGTGGTGCATTATTTGCTCTAGTAGCCCTTTGTGGTTTTGTTAGAAGTTTAATAAATAATAACATGTATAAATCCCAACTTCAATAATACATGTTTAATCTGTATAACCCACTCAGAGGTAATCTCAGCCGTTATTAACTCCAGCGTCCGAAAATAAAATACAATATAAATTTAAAACACCCCCCAAAAAACACACCATGTTATCGAACTATTCATCACCCAAGAACATCTTTTATGAGAGGCTCCCCTCATAAATGCTTCACTACCCTTGAAACCTGAGCGCCCTCTGGGGAATATTAATTTGGTTATGCAAAATTGCCTCCTCGATGATATCGACTAGCCGTGTCTCATTACCGAAGGTCAGTCCCTCTACCCAGCATGCAATTCGCCAAACAGAACCACCAACTTCCACAAATTTTAAAATAAATTCTAAAAGAATTAACAGATTTAGTTCCTCCCCTACATACACTCCTCAGACTCATCTCACCAACCATCATATAATTTGTCTGTGAGAGGAGGAAAATGCTTCGGATGTCATGCTGGTATGATGGAAAATGGTCCAACAGGAGAGGGGGGGGGGGGTCTACACTAGCTTAAAGTTGCATAGTTGCATAGACAGATGGTTTTGACTTTCTGTCATTTTTTAAAGATGACTATATCGAATTGATTGCGATTTTCTACCTTCCTTTAGTTTGAAGTAACTTTTATTTCAAAATGCTAACTTTTGAGATATTTGAAGTCCAAACATGAAAACTTAGTTTTTGCAAGCACACCAAAACTCTCACACCATATGCGTCAGCAGTGACATGTTCTATTAAATTGACTTAGTAGTTTCTTCTATTAATACGAAACAAGTGCATCAGTATCTAAGTTGGATATGTACAATCAAATATAGAAATCTGTTGGTATTGACAATTTGATGCTTTATCGGATTACGCAACTTTAAGTCATTTTCCACACGATATCCTATTCAGAATTCTGTGCAATTTGTACGAAACTATCGAGTGAACGCTCAGTAACAAGCAGGCTCATTAACGTCGCCATGTTACCCCCAGTGGTTAACGACGGGCGGGGCGGGGCGGGGCGGGGCGGGGCGGGGCGGGGCGGGGCAGGGCGTGGCATGGGGGGGGGGGCCCGGAGGGTTGTAAACAGAAAACTTTTATGAGAAATTAATCGCCGTGAGAATCTCCTCTGGCGCCATCGAATTACAAGAAGGCGATGACTTGGCAAGCGCAAACCTTGCGCCATGCAAGATTGTCCACCACTGATATGGACTTAGTTAAACTCCAGTAACTGTGACAGGTGGGACGGGAAGGGGGTCTAAGTAGCAGTTGTAGTGGACTTGTTTCCCAAATACCTGCTCCTTCTCCTTACAGACCCTCCACTAGAGGGGATGGCCGTATGAGTTGAGCGTCTATCTCCAGTTTTGGTAGACTGTGGGATTCGAAAGCACGGTTTCAGACCCTAGTTGAGTCAAACCAATGACTTAAAAATTGATACTTGTCGGCTTCCTAGCCAGGTGCTCACCAGTATAGGATCGGGCAAGGACTGGAGAGCTCAGTGTCAGGATAATGTGACTGATTTGGGTATCAGGTCATGGTGCTGGTTGCCTGGTTTCCCAGTTGTGCAACACTATAAAGTCGCCATGAGTGACACTGTCACAAGTCAGTACCCATCCTGATATGATCTTAGATGTTAACAGGACGTAAAACTCCAATAACCAACCAACCTTACCTACCAAGCGAGGTGGCCAAATCTTAAAAGCGCAGACTAGCTTCCGGTGGGGGATATCGCAGGTTCAAATCCCAACAAAGTCAAACCAATGACTTACATACTTAATACTTAAAGCTTGAGCCTGCGGTTTGTCATTAATAAGACAAGGACTGGTGTACTCAACGTTAGCGAATTTGTGACTGAGTGGGATATCAGGACATGATGCTGGTGGCACTGTCTCCCATCAGGACAGCATTACTGACTCGCCAGGTGGGCGGACTGTCACAAGTCGGCACTGCTCCTGGTATGACCTTGGTTGTTGTTGAGATGTAAAGCCCCAATACGCGAATACATATTCCCATTAGAACATGTATGAATTGCCCTTCAAATGTCCCCACTTTTCATATACTACTCAGTCAATTTTTAAGGCGCCTGATCCTTGGGTACCTTCTTCTGCACTACTTACAACGAGCCACCGCTTCCTAAACATAGCGGGCTGTTGCCATCACTTGTCGTATTCTACTACCAGATAATGCACAGATACATATATTCATACACTACTATTGAATAACGAATGCCCCAGGGACATATAATGTACATAAACATTTAAAGAAATATATGAATTAATAGATAGGATAATCAGTTATCAATGTATAAAAAGGCGGAGCGACACATCTCTATTATTGTGTGAATTATTACTGCCCAGTAAATTATTCGTGTGTACAACGAAAATTAATGTGCTTTGGCCTAATATGGCCTGATGGGATCGATCCCTCCGTCTGCGACTGCAGCGCCACTGCGTGTTCGTGCCCTGCGCCCCACTATTCTGCCAGTTAGCACCGGGTTTCCAAGCTATATATAAATATATATATTATATATATATTTATAAAATAATATAGTATAGCAATTATAAATATTATGAATATAATATATACATATTAAAAAAATATATATATAAATAAATATATATATATAAATAAATATATAAACCATTATATTCATCAAACTGGATTATAACGCAGGTTGATCCCATATCTTTCTCCTATTATACATATCATTATACATGCAACTTAATAGTTAAACATTAGGTATTATCGTGTAGGTATTATCAACTAGCTTGCAATAGATGGTTGTTTGTTTGTTGTTGTTTTACGTCCTAGCAACATCTAAGGTCATATCAGGATGGATACCGACTTGTGACAGTGCACACTCATGGCAACTTTATAGTGCTGCCCCACTGGAATACCAGGCCGCCAGCACCATGACCTGATATCCCACTCAGTCCCATTATCCTGACACTGAGCCAACCAGTCCTTGTCCTATCCTAATAATGCCGAGCGCCAGACTAGGAAGCAACAAGTATCAATTTTAAAAGTCATTGGTTTGTCATTGGTTTGACTCGACCAGGATTCGAACCCACGACCCCACGATCTACCACCACGGGAGACGGACGCTGTAACTCATTCGGCCATCCCATCTGCCGCCATATCTATAACATAGATAAGCTCTTTATTGAAATACTAAATAATAAAGCTTTCGCAAAACCCAAATTGACAAATGACGCGACCAACTGTCTGACTGACAGACAGTGGTACTGAGAGAAATGAGTTTTCGCCTCTGGAATTGACACTTCATCAATCACTACACGAGAAATGAAAAGTCATAATATGAACCGCAATTTAAATTCAAATGCTATTAAATCTGCAGACCAAGATCTGACTCTATTTAGGTTTTGTAAGGAAATGTGGTGGCGCAAAAGTATGGTAGGAAAAATGTAATAACTGTACCAGAAATGACTGCTGGGTTTGTTAGAAAATCACTTTTAACTTTGAGATTAATCCGTATTAAATCTGTAATACGGTGTTATTATGCTAATGAGGTTATCACACCTAGAAGGTATAGAACCCCCCCCACCCCAGTTAACCTAGTGACATCTGTCGGCAGAATCTGGAACCACTCTATTCGGGTATCTTCCCCAAGTGCCTAGGATTTCACATGTTATCTCTCCGTAAAGAATGCTTGGACAACTAATAAAATGCCTGATTATATTCAGATATTCATATTGCAACAGGATTCAAGCTCTTATCCTTGTAATATATATACATACATACATATATATATATAGACAACTATATTTTATTTCTCTGCTGGAATTTCACCGCCGCTCTCTTCGTGTATTACACCCCTGCAGTTAAGCTAGTGACATCTATCGGCAGAATCTGGAACTACTCTATTCGGGTACTTTCCACATTAACTAGCAGTGTCTATTGTGCGTTTATTTCAAATTCATCAGAGAAAAAGAATGTTGTTAATGGAAATGATTCTCGGTATTATTGGGATAGGACAAGGACTGCTTGGCTCAGTGTCTGAATAATATTGTAAAATATTCCGATAATGATGCATTGGTGGGGAATGCAAATGTTCTATTTGTGAAACAGGTATACATGGCCAGGTGCATAGATGTGTTTATGTAGTTGCTGGTGGTGCTTGATTGACAGGTAAATAGACATTGTGGTGCTAGTAAGATAGTGTGTAAGGGGCACTCAGAGCCCTACACACTACCCCATCCCCCCTCTGCTAGTCAGGATCACCACACACATTCTCAAGGCAGGTGGTGGCCAGGGGAGCCACACAGCTTGGTGGTGGTGGGCAGATCACTGTAACCATGTGGAGTGGGAATACTTGTTTCTCATTGGTGGAGCTAGAAATGCTTGTTTCTTATTGGGAGAATGGGGTGGGGTGATACACTATACTGGGTCTATGTACTATATAAATAATAAACCTGAGGGCTTAACTCTCTCTCTTCTTTCACCCTTTATACTCTTTCTTTCTCTTTGCCTGTATTGATTTCACCATAGCCTGCCTACACAACCACATATTCGAGCAGTAGACTTTACAGTATGACTGAGTGGGATATCAGATCATGGTGCTGGTGGCCTGCTCTACAAGTGGGAGATAATGTGACTGAGTGGGATATCGGGTCATGTTGCAGGTGGCCTGCTTTCCCAGTGGGGCAGCACTATAAAGTCGCCAGGAGTGCGCACTGTCACAAGTCAGTAATCGTCTTAATATGGTCTTAGATGTTGCCAGAACGTAAAACCCCAACAAGCAACCAACTTACACGTTGTAAAGTGACATAGAAAAACTGATATCAAATTAGGAAACGTCAAGGAATAAGTATTACTCTTCCCACAGATTTCTGCCTCTTTCTCTCACTCTTTAAAAAAAGAAAATCTGAAAGCCATTAGCGACAGCACTGACCTAGCTATCGTTTCAACTGTCGGCAATTGATATTAGTGTCGGTGACGAGCTTTCAAAAAGTCAAACACAGTACTGAACTAATGGAACCAGTGCAGCTTAAAACCGCATAGTCCAACATCAAATTTTCAAAACCAAAACAATTATCTAGATTTGATTCTAATACATGTCCCCCGTAATGCTGGTGCACTTAATAAACACTTGTCGGCACATAGAAGGGAATACTGAGGCAATTTAATGGAGAATCTTATGGTGTCAAGAGTTTGGCAGGCTTCCCAAAATTAATTTGGCATGGTTTTTTTTTTTTTTTTTTTTTTTTTTGGTAAAGTATTTATTCATCTGAACATGACATTTGTCAGCGCCGGGGCACTGGTCTTCCGGCCATCTTACTATTACTAGTATTAGAATAAGTTTGATCAGTGCTGTATTAGTTACAGCACCGATCCTGTAGAATTACGGGAGTGGCTCCTGCTGTATAATGTACAGCAACAGTCACTGTAGTTCATGCAAAAATGAGGAGCAGCACCGAGTAGAAGGTGTATACTCGGGGGCAACTCAAATAATCGTTGTGGGTTACATTTTTTTTTTTTTCTTATAAAACAAGTTAAGTTCAGAGTTGACAAGACATTTTGCCTGTCTTATATAATGTTTGATGTGTTTAAACAGATTGATAGTTGTGTAGGATGTTCGGTGTGTTGATGGTTTGTTCATGATCATGGTTAAGGGTGGTGCACTTCAAATATCTCAAGAGTTGGCCATTTAAAATGAAAGTTACTTCAAACTAAAGTGAGGTAGGTTATAGCGATCAACCCGATATATTTATCTCAGGAAATGCCAGAAACTCAAAACCATCAGACTATGCAGCTTTAAGCGCACCACTTCGCCAGGTCTGTATTCACTACAAACAAGTATTGATTCACTAGAAATAATGTTATTTCCTCTCCAACACAGAATCCTGGTGATAGCACTTTGGGAGACCTGACTGAGTGCGACAATATCATCAACCTCCACTTCTGTTCCTTCTTGTCTAATGCTTTAGGGGTCTCAGTATGCGACTCGAGTTGCCATTTACGTGGCATGTGGTCTATGCCACACAAGGACTTGATTAATGAACCAATTAAAGTGGCATAATTGGATGGTTTTGACTTACCACTACATTCTCTCGTTCTAAAGATAAATATATCAGGTTGGCCGCTGTATTTAATTTAAGGTAACTTTTCTTTTATACGGTTAGTCTTGGCCATATTGGAAATCGAAACATGGACAACATTAATGTTGGTTTCGATATAAAAATGCTGCTTACCATAGACTTCAGCAGTGAGAGGGTCTATTCAATTTCTTTTTTTTTTTTGGGTAAAGTATTTATTCATCTGAATATGACATTTGTCAGCGCCGGAGCACTGGTCTTCCGGCCATCTTACTATTGGAATTGACATTCTAAATAATCTAAGTTTGATTAGTGCTGTATTAGTCACAGCACCGATCATGTAGAATTAAGGGAGTGGCTCCTGCTGTATAATGTACAGCACCAGTCACTGCGGTTCATACAAAAATGGGGAGCAGCACCGAGTAGAAGCTGTATACTCGGGGCAACTCAAACAATCGTTGTGGGTTACATTTTTCTCTTATAAAACAAGCTAAGTTTATAGTTGTCAAGACATTTTGTCTGTCTTATGTAATGACAGTTGAGTGGGTCTGGAGGCGATAAGGACCAGACCCAGCCGGCTTGTAGGTGGTCAGAGCCCCTGACAGGTGGCGCCCATGTGGCCAAACCTGGAACTAATCAATGGCATACACGAGCCATGGTTCACAAATAACAATACAAATATAACTGAAGATAATACTGTCCGTGTTTATATTCCGATAATAGATTATAGAGCATATATATATATGTATTTATAATACATATATTTCACTGACAATAATACAGGCATAGATGAGCGGTTAGAGAGTTGGATGCACCTAGATGGCGCCACTAATCAAATTGGTAGAGTCGCAGAGTGAGGCAATCACAAACTGAGGTGGGTTTTTACACAACTTCCTGTATTTATACTCATATAATTTATTATATATCAAATATATGTATATAGAGATACAGTAGTACCTGTCATCATGGACACTTGTGATTGGCGGGCAAACCATTGCTATGGAGGCGAACTTTATCGATGCATATACCACCTCTTTCCCCCTTGCAATTGCCCTTCCGATAACAAGAGACCAACTACGTCAGGACAACATTGACTCAAGTGCAGAGTTGCTTGTTGAAGACAGTTACTACTGAAATATGGCTGGACAACATTAGTTGTCCGTTGAAGATACTGACCACTGGGATATGTCAGGGCAACATTGGTTCGAATGCAGAGTTGTCCATTGAAGACAGTTACCACTGAAATATGTCAGGGCAACATTGGTTTGAATGCAGAGTTGTCCGTTGAAGACAGTTATCACTGAAATATGTCCGGGCAACATTAGTCTGGGTAAAAGGGTATCTGTTGAAGACAGTTACTACTCGGGACAACATGGGTTTGAATGCAGAGTTGTCCGTTGAAGACAGTTATCACTGAAATATGTCTGGGCAACATTAGTCTGGGTAAAAGGGTATCTGTTGAAGACAGTTACTACTCGGGACAACATGGGTTTGAATGCAGAGTTGTCCGTTGAAGTAGTTATCACTGAAATATGTCTGGGCAACATTGGTCTGGGTAAAAGGGTATCTGTTCAAGACAGTTACTACTCGGGACAACATGGGTTTGAATGCAGAGTTGTCCGTTGAAGACAGCTACCAGTGTGCATGACGAGTATGTGAGTAAAGACTTTCAAAGCAAAAACCCAATAGCCAAGATGTGTTCTACATCCGTAATCACCAGGCCAGCATGCCGACTTCCCACGGCTCGCTCAATCGATGCGCATGCGCAGGGAGAGAGTCGTGCATGCAAAACGCCCACGTGTCGAACCGGAAGTGCGTCACGACGGAGCAGTGCAGGCTGCGTGCACACGCAACCATCAGGCCCCTGGTGTCGTGAACTGTCACCAACGCTGAGTGATGGCAGAGCTCAGCTGACGGAATCCATTAATGCAACATGAAAAATACAACCCCAAAACAAACCAAAGATTACTTTTATTTCCGTTCATTCCTCCCTCCCTCCCCGGTCACCCTTGTCTCTGGTGCCTTCCTCCCTCTCCCCTTCTCTTCACTTTCACCATTCCTCTTCTCCCCCTTCCCCTCCTCCCCTCTTCCCTTTTTCCCTCACTACCTTCCGCCCCTGCCCCAACTTATCCCGCCCTCCCACGCGCCTACCTCCACCTTCTTCCTCCACCTCCTTCTTCCCTTCTTCCATTCCCCTTCCCCCACTCCACGAAAGAAATGATATCGTTTGATTCGAAAGCAAACTGTCGCTGTGAATCTTTACAGGCTACTGATTTGATGATGTTTTTATAATCACAGCCCCGAGAGAAGAAACTATTTACACAAATAAAGCCACTTAAACGGGCAAATAAAAACCTTAACAAAACAACCAGTCTTGATTCAGTGACCATTCATATTCTTATTGGGTGAAACTATGACAAATAGACCACTTTGTTGGATAAGTAATGACGGCCATTTTCTCTGCCATATTTTGTCTCGGAGTGGTAACGGTAGAGTGGGCTTTCACTATGGTTTCATGAATCAAACGCGATGGGCTTTGTTGTTGGGGCTTTGCATATTGACAACATTTAAGGTCATATCAGCGAGCACGATGGGACCCAGCGACCAGCGGAACTTCTGGCAAAGTGTTGAGGTTGTATTGTATTGGTTTTCTCATACAATGGTCACTAAAAGAGGCTTATTTCTTCAATTATTCAGGGAATACATTGGTGTATTTTGCTTTATTATTCAATGGTGGTCAATTGAAGAACCACTTAATTCTTTTTAAATAACTGGAATTCTTGGATATAAGTCGTTCTATTTTATCAAGTGGCCAATAGAAGGATCAGTTATTTATTTAGTTTTTCTTTTGTGATGAATTTATTTACCCTGCTCATAACAGATAAGTGTGTTAATACTTCGTTTCACCGCTGGGAAGCACTAGTCCAATTTGATTCAAATCTTTTGAATTTAGTTTGAGTAATAATTTATGTTTTCTAGCTTCTTGTTTATGGCTTGTAACTGTTTCTAGATTGCAAACAGTCCAAAATTCAGCTTTCACGATATACTTTGTGTTAATCCATTTAAACATCAGCTTTTTTTCTAAGTTCCATTATCTTTGTTAGTAGTTTCTTAAACACTAATATATTTTCTGCATTTTGTGTTGCAGCTGGCAGTCTATTCCAAATATTGGCACTCATGTTCGCTACACAGCGATCATATGCACTCCATTTTGATTTTACCATCGCTAGAAATGAACCATCATTACTCCTTGTGCACCTTGTTTGTAACCTGTTTTCTTTTGTTCGAGATTTGTTGTACGCATACAATTTCAGGTGTCCCGTTATAATATTGTACACATTGCTTTAAGAAAAAGAAAAAGAAAACAAATATAAATATCCATCCGAAATGAACATATACGAATTACATTATTTTGGCTGGAAACTAGTAATTAGGGGGGAAAGCTAGAAAACCAACAAAGTTGATTGGATGCCAATCTAATTAATAACAAATTTGAAGCTACGTATATACTTTCCAATGAGAACTTAATATATCTAAAATGAAAATTTCCATTTCTAGGAAATTAAAAAGTTTCTCAAATTGCACATTCCGATGGTTTTGAGTTTCTGACATATTTTAATATAAAACAATCAATATATTATGTTGATTGCCATAATCAACCTTCCTTTAGTTTGAAGTAACTTTTATTATAAATAATTAACTTTCTATATATTTGAAGTGTAAACATGACCAACTTAATTTTGACTAGCATTTCAAAATTCTGATACTATAAGCTTCAGTAGTAACAGGTTCTATTAAATTGCATTAGCCTGCCCGTTGATGCAATAATATATTCTAGATAAATGCACCTGTATCCAAGTTCCATATCTAGGATCAAATCTAGATCAGTGTTTTGGTTTTGATAAGTTGATGCTTTCATTGGACTGGAAGTTTTGTTGTTGTTGTTGAAGATTTATACTGCCTATCATGGATAAGTCTGAATAGACTTCTTTTCACCATTAGACAATTTGTCAATAGAAAGCCCGAGCCTACACTTGTACTGACCCAAGGGATTTTTAACCTCCCACACCACATAGACATGATATGAGAGCACCCGGCCTTTGATGATGCTGTAAGTTATACACAGCAGTGAAAATTGGCAGAGGTGGGGGGGGGGGTACGTGGAATCGAACCACTGACCTTCAGATTAGGGGTCCGACCTAGAAAAAAGTCAGACACTTTAACCACTCTCCCACAGAGAATACCACAAGTTTAATTAAATAATCTTACGACGGCCACTAAACTCTAACACAATTACCAGCTCGCTGCCTTTATAATGCTCCACGTGTTACACAAGAGAAGAACACCCCGAATGGTCATCCATTGAAATTAAGGTGACTATTATCGCCGTCGGCATAGAGAAAAAGGAAGAGCATTACGATGACAGAGCTTCCCATTATTCCCCACTTCCCCACTTGGAGGCGCCACCTGTCTTAGTGCAACGCATGCGCAGGGATGCGCGGTCGTAACAGTTAACAGCTAATAATAATAATAATAATAATAAAATCAGAAAATTCATAATTTGCTTGCTAGGGATTTGTGTCCAAGTCATATCAAGACGGGTATTGATTTGTGACAGCGCACACTCATGGCGACTTTCTAGTGCTGTCCCACATGCTCAGTAACATTACCCTGATACAAAACTAACCAGTTCTCGCCCTATCCTAATAATGTTAGGGACCACGGTAGGTACCGAAAAGTATCAATTTTGTAAATCATTGGTTTGACTCGCCTCAGATTCGAACCCCCGACCTTCCGCATAGGAAGCGGGGCACTAACTGATTCGACCATCGCACCCGGCCAAAACAACCCTCTAAATATGCATATATACATGTATAGATATATCTGTGTATACATTACACATAGTAGTACCAGTCTTCAATAGGAACTTGCATCCAGAGCGATGTTTTGCTGACATGGCATGTATTTTGTCATCCATAGGACAGTGAAATGAAACAAAGAACAGAGCGTGTATTGAATTCTTTTCACACGTGACAAGGATTCGCCAATGACAGAAATCGTTGAGAACAAATAAGCCTACTGCTGCATATAAACCTAGTGTTGGTAGCTTCCCTCGATCAAGAGTTATCCGATCTTATTGTCAAACTCATTTATTGGGGGGGGGGGGGGGCATTCCACTTTAATATGTTTCCAGAGGAAGATTGACGAAGTCTTATAAGGGCGGTGCGAAGAGCACCATCAAAGACGTGCCGGCACTTCGGCTAAGAACGGACACTCACCGTTGTGTGAGTGACGATTATTTTCTCCTCAGACGGCGATAATAGTGCTGGACTTGAAAGCACAGGCAAGCTACTGAATTACCTGATACTTTCCTAGATAATCGCCTTATATAATATATGTTCAAAAACTGGTTGTCAAATACCGAAAAAATAATATAGATCATACTTTTATTCATACAGAAAACTCTTGATTTGACTCTTAATTTTTAATAATTGACATGATTTCATAAATTATTCACCCGTAGAAAGCGAGTTATGGTAGATAAGTATTTAAACAATGTATTGAACACAACTTGTAATAAATATCAAGTGGGTATTTCCATAACCAAGTCTTATGGCACTTTTATCTAAAGGTGCTGAACAAACTCTGTGGCGGAGTGGTTAGAGTGTCTGACTTTTTTCTAGGTCAGACTCCTAATCTGAGGGTCGGCGGTTCAATTCCCCGTGCCCCCAGCTCTGCCAATTTGGATTTCCACCGCTGTGTATAACTTACAGCGTCATCAAAGGCTGGTTGCTCTCATAAATCCCTTGGGTTGGTAAAAATGTAGGCTCAGGCTTTCTATCGACCAGCAGTGGAATGAGGAAGACCAGTCGTCTATGACTGAAATTTCCCCTGGTTAAACAACTAATGGACCAACAAAAAAACAACAACAAAAACTCTGTCTCAGATAGTGCTGTGGCAGTAACTATGACTAACTAACTATGACCAGCGAATTATGACCACTATGACCTGCTACCCGTGACCAGGTAACTCTGACTGTGACCAGCTAACATTGACCACCTGACTGTGACCAGCTACCTGCGACCGGCTGACTGTGACCAGCTAACTATGCCCAGCTAGCTAGGACCAGTTAACTATGACCAGCTAACTATGCCCAGCTAAGTATGACCAGCTAACTGTGACCGGCTAGCTATGGCCAGCTGATTTGGACCAGCTAACTGTGACCAGCTTAATATGACCAACTAAATATAACCACCTAACTATGACCAGCTAACTATGACCAGAGTAGCCTATGTGGCAGCAGCAAGTTTCCCCCAAAGAAATATGTCAGAATGACCATATGTTTGACATCTAATAGCTGATGATATAACAATCGATGTGCTCTGGGGCGTCGTTAAATAAAACAAGCTTTTTTGTAATAAACACCCCCTACTACACCTACTTCGTGGGATCCTTGTAGTGAGGTATATTCATCTCCCCAGGTCAAATACCACATACAAAAATATATATATGGGTAGCTTGAGTGCAGCAGGAGGCCTAGATCGTCTAATGGTCAGAACTCTCGCCCATGAATAGCAAAATAAATGTGGGTTTTATCCCCACTCCTGTTTCTTGCATAACCTCCCATGACACTGTCTCCCATAGATACCAAATGGGAGTGTCTTTTCCTATTTCTTCCTGCGTGAATTCTTTGGTGGTCATTAAAGATGGGGTTGGGAGTTGGGGGTCCGGTGGGGGGAGGGGGGGGGGGCTGCCCAACTGCCCTTTGTCTTGCTAGATGAGATGAATTTCGATTCCTTCCTTTCAGATTAAATCTTTATCGCTCCGTGTAAAAGAAATATTAATCCTAATAAAAAGACAGATTGCAAAGTGAATGACATCCAGGAATTAACGGTTTTACGGTACGCAATTGGTGGCTGACATTATCCAAAGCAAGGCATTCTTTTTGTTGTTTTTTTCTTGGGGGGGGGGGAGGGTTGCTCACTGTTATAACTTAAATGCTTTTCGGAGTGAACTAATCCATCAATGAATTAGGATTGGGATTTTTCGTCTCTTTGTCCTTTTCCTTTGGTATTGTTCTTAACAGTTGCGAGCAGACAGAATAACAGCCATCCATCCATCCTCCCCCTGCCCCCTAAAATCCCCCTTCTCTGAAATTAGGGCCTGTGTTTTAATTGCCCATTGTTATTAGCCATATGGGTTATTCACATTGCGGGCAAGTTTGTTTTGATTGTTTGTTGTTGTTTTACGTCCTAGGAACATCTAAGTTTCAGCACTATAAAGTCACCATGAGTGTGCACTGTCCCAAGTTGGTACACGTCCTGATTTAACCTTAGATGTTGCCAGGATATAAAACTCACAAACCCAACGATATTATCCTGACCAGTCCATGGCCTATCCTAGCAATAATGCCGGGTGTCAGGGTAAGGGTAAGGGTAAGGTAGCGACAAGCATCAATTTCACAAGTCTTCGTTTTGCTGGTGGGTGGGAGCTAAGTTGGCAGGAAGTGCCTAGAAACCGGAAGTGGAATTGAGGTCAGGAGCTGAATTAGAATAGAGACATCGCTAACTAAAGGGTGGCCAGAAAGTGGCACATGCAATAGAGGACAGGGAGGGCAGAATGGACCGGGAGGACAGAGGACAGAAAGGACAGGGAGGACAGGGAGGACAGAGGGGACCTAGAGGACAGAGGACAGAGGGGAGAGAACAGAGAGGACAGAAAGGGCAGAGGGAAGAGAGGACACACATGACAGAGAGGACAGAGAGAACAGAGAAGACAGAAAGGACAGGGAGGACAAAGCGGACAGAAATGACTGAAAGAACAGGGAGGTCAAAGAGGACAGAAATTACAGGGAGGACAGAAAGGACAGAGAGGACAGGGAGTACCAAGAGGACAGAAACCCTCAGAGGGAGCAGTCACAGCTTAGCGTAATGCTCAAGGGGGGCGGGGGGGTGGAGAGGGAGGGGTAGTGTCAACTGGTGATGGGATACACACATCCCTGACCGCCCCTACATACAGCCACACCCCCGCTCCCACACTCCCCTGTCCGCCCACTACTGATGGTGAGCTGAGCCCGGTGTCGTGGTTTGAAAGCCCGGCCAGATCGGATGCCTGGGCGTCGCTTCTGCGCATTAGTAGTAATCCAGAATCCTAACCTTATCAATTTAATATAATCGTCTTGGTAAACATGTTTTCTATATGTGTACGAAGCGATTTGTTTCTAGGTGGTGTGGTTTTAGAGATATTTCACTTTTTCTGTAATAAGATTGCTCACAGCCATTGACTCATGATTGAGTTGACAGGTGACGCAGTGTGAAACGTTAGTTTTATTCAAAATTAATAGAAATTCAGAATCCTAACCTTATCAATTTAATCTAATCTTCTTGGTAAACATGTTTTCTATATGTCTCTAGGTGCACATATATATAAATTGCACATATATACAATGCACATATATATAAATTGTAAACAAACATCCATGGGTGTTTGAAACTGGGGAGAATTTGACGCATGCGCAGACGACGTGCTTAAAATCCGCGCATGCGCAGAAGCCACAGCCGGGCATCCGATCTGGCCGGGCTTTCAAACCACGACACCGGGTAGGATTAGTGATTGTCTACAACTCGACGTGTGGATTAGAATCCACAAGATGGACGGGGCCACTAATGATATCCACATTACACAGGCGACGCAACAGTCAATGCTTATATTATATAATATACTAAATACTATATACTACATACAAACATACAAACAGACATATACTCTATACTATATACTACATACTACATACTACGTAATATTATATATTACATATTGTATGTTTGCATGTTTGCATGTTTGCATGTTTACATGTTTACATGTTTATATGTAGAGTTTACTGGACTCAACCAATTACAAATCAAGTTGGTTGATTTTTAGAATTTTACATCCTGGAAACATCTAAGGGCATATCAGGACGGGTACCGACATGAAGCAGTGCACACTCATGGCAACTTTATAGTACTGCCCCACTGGGTAATCAGGCCACTGGGACCATGACCCAATATCCCACTCAGTTACATTATCCTGACACTGAGCTAACCAGTCCTTACCCTATTCTATTAATGCTGACCACCAGGCTAGGACACGACAAGTATCAATTTTGTAAGTCATTAGTTTGACTCGACTGGGATTCAAACTCCCGACCTTCCGCACGGGAAGCCTGCGCTCTACCGATTCGGCCACTACGTCCCGTCTACAGATCAAGTGCAAAGTCTAGTAACAATAATATAACGAATCTGATACCCATTTGAAATGACTACATATTCCACATTTTGAACTATAAATGTTGCCTATCAATCATGTGTTTCAGTTTTATTGAAATTGTTCTCAGTTATTCTCCCAACCACTCTTGGAATTACATTCTCGGGTCTTCGCATCAGGTACCGATGTCATTCGACCAAGCAGTGCGCACCCCCATATCAAATTACCCCACACGTAATAATACTACTAATGGCATAGATGCAAAGACATGATTCCATTAGGGGAGAAAGCCGGGAGGTAACCCCAATGTAACAAAGAGTCATATGTCCGACTCCGGAAATAGAGGCCTGCTTGTACCCCGCTGTCATCACATGTAGTTCCAATTTGTTACAAAAGATGTTTCCATGGACAGAACTTGCACCCCCGCTCAGTTTTCGTTGAAATCGCCGATTTCGCTGAGAAATGGGATCCCTGCAGTAGACATCCTCATATCAAAATAGCCCACGTGTAATAAGACTACTAATGGCATAGATGCGAAGACATGATTCCATCAGAGGAGAAAAGCTGGGTTGAAAATCCCTATATCACGAGCAGTCATATATCCGCGTCTGGAAGTAGAGGCACGCTTTTCCTCTGCTGGCACCGCAGTCACTCATTACCTCAGCGAAAGCGGAAATAACCAAGTCTGCGCATGCGCGAAGCATGTCGCATAATGGAGCAGAGGACTTTCTGTGTGACCTTTATGCCCTTATAAGTCAGGGTCAACCTTGGGGCGGTTGGGTCCTGGAGTGGGTGGGTGCAGTTTCTATTTTTAGTACCACGCTGACACCGTTCCCAGGGTGGGTGGCGATGAGTCCTCCATGGCTGAATTAAGGCGTCCCTCATGCGCAAAGACCTGGTCACGTGATTTTAGCATGTATTCTCACGTGAATATTTTATCTAGCTTAACTGGTCCGATGGTTTTGGACTTATGCCATTTTCTGAGATGAATATATTTGGTTGGCTGGTTGTTTGAGATTTACTGAGATGAATATATTTTCTGAGATGATATATTTGGTTGGTTGGTTGTTTGAGATTTACGCCCTGGCAACATATAAGGTCATATCCGGACGGGTATCCAGTTGGTACAGTGCACACTCCTGGTGACTTTATAGTGCTTCCCCACTGGGAGACTAAGCCACCAACATCATGCCTTGATATTCCACTCAGTCACATTATCTTGACACTGAGTCAACCAGTCTTTGCTCTATCCTAATAATGCCAAGTGCCTGGCTAGAAAGCGAGAAGTATAAATGTTTAAGTTACTGGTTTGATTTCACCAAGGTTCGAACCCATGAATCCCACAATCTCCCAAATCGTGAGACAGACGCTCAACTCATTCGGTCATCCCGCCTGGTCCGATGAATATATTAGATTATCTGTTAGGATGTACTTTACTTCAGTTTGAAGTAACTTATTTCAAGTGGGTATACTTTGGAGATATTTAGAGTGAAAACATGACAAATTAATTATGGCAAGCACATCAAATTTCTAATACCATAGGCTTCTGCGGTAACAGGTACTAATTATTTGACTCCCGAACTTCCGCACGCGCTCTACCGATTAGGCCGATTAGGCCGATTAGGCCGATTAGGCCGATTAGGCCACCGCGCCCGGTGGTACCAATTACTAATGGCATATTCAACTAACTATCGTGACACCAAACTGAATCAGAATGAAACTTGCAATGGCATCGCGGTTTATTTATGCAGGTATTGTGTTTCCCATGCAATGTGCTCGTCATACAACGGAGCTACTATTTGGAGTAGATAATAACAACAACAAAGGAAGTATGTCTAACTTGGGGTGCAGACGACCCTTGTTTGGCCATCGAGACGCACATGCTCCAACTTCTATAAAAGCGCACCAGAGTTAGATTTGATTAATGTGTCTGCACACGTGACCGGAAGGCATCTGGGTACGAATGATTTGGAACTGTTATAACTTAAATGCTTTTCGGAGTGAACTAATCCATCTATGAATTAGGATTGGGATTTTTCATCTCTTTGTCCTTTTCCTTTGGTATTGTTCTTAACAGTTGCGAGCAGACAGAATAACAGCCATCCATCCATCCATCCATCCTGGATGGATGGCTTGACCTGGGTATCACGTGACCAACACGTTAACACGTGATCATATTAGAATGGTAGCGACACCTCACAAGGTTATACAATAATAAGCTTGTTGTATTTAATGACACCTCTAGAACACATTGAATTTGGTATCATCAGCTATTGGACATCAAATATATGGTCATTCTGACATATATTCTGGTTGGAAACCTGCTGCCACCACATAGGCTACTCTTTCCAATAAGCAGCAAGGGGTCTTTTATATGCACTTTCCCACAGACAGGACAACATATACCACAGCCTTTGATGAACCAGTTGTTGGAATGGAAAATAGCCCAAACTGCAAATGGGTCCACTGAGCAGGATTGATATGCTGACTGACACCTTCACAGGTGAACACACTACGACCTGAGCTATGTCCCGCTCCCCTCCCGGTTACACATGATTTGATGAAGATTGACACCCCCCACTGTCAAAATTGTATAATTAGATGAAAACATCAAATGTTCTACACCCAGATATTTACCTAGATTTGATGGTTTAGATACTGCAGCTTGCAGTTTGGGGCTCCTTTACTATGATTAAGGCTCTGTCATGATTGCACTATTGTCCATGTTATTACGTAACCTGGCAAATTAGGGATGCAGGAAATCTACTCCACCCTTGAAGAACAGACGTTAACACATCTGGTGTTATACTTGTGATGTTAATTTCCGTATGTATGGCCACTTTTGGCCCACACTCTATATATACTGTTGCTCATCCAGAGTTCTTCTATCATCCCACTGCCCTCACACAAAGACACACTCTCCAGCCAAGTCTGTGCTGCAGGGTGCCTTTCAAACACATGGTACATTGCTGGTGCCCTGCCTGAATACCCTATAGCTACTTCCGGTTGGTCGCCTGCAGGGATATCTGAGACGCACCCTATCAACCCCAGCCCACAGGCGACGGGCCCCGTGTCACCAACCCAATCACCAACATTTTCATCACACACTCATTGAAGATCTGGTCACTTGTGCTTACCATGTATTCCTTAAATGAAAATATTAGATCACATATAGAATAGTTTGTTTGTTGTTTTACGTCCTAGCAACATCTAAGGTCATATCAGGATGGGTACCGACTTGTGACAGTGCGCACTCATGGTGACTATATAGTGCTGACCAACTGGGAGACGAGGCTTCCAGCACCATGATATGATATGCCACTCAGTCACATTATCCTGACACTGAGCCAACCAGTCCTTGCCCCATCCTAATAATGCCGAATGCCTGGCTAGGGAGTGACAAGTATAAACTCGACCAGGGTTCGAACCCACGATCCCATGGCCTACCAACACGGGAGACGGACGCTCTAACTCATTCAGCCATCCCATCTGGTTCACATAGAATAGGCTATATGAACTCGAACTAAGCATTGTAAGCTCAGACACTCAACTAGTAATAGCCAACTAGTCCAAAAAACCCACCTACTAACTGAATCAGCCTCGAAATGCTTCTAGATGGATCCTCCTCAGGTACATAATTAAACAATATTAATCTACTTACTAACTCAATAGACCCCACCAGTTAAAACACCAGTTAAAACACAAAGGCTCACCCTATGTCGCACCTTCACCCTTCCAACGAGTATGTCACCACTAGAAAGATAATCAGTTGTGCCCCCTAATAACACTTAGCCTACAATTACAAGTCTAAAATAACTGTTTCTCTTTTCTTGTTCTTGACCTGCCATTCATCTACCGATATTTTGCTTATTTCATTTTAATTGTCTATCTGTATTGTTGTAGATTTGTTTACTGTGTAGTTGCAATTGTCATTAGGGCTGGAAGGCCAGTGAATTAGCACTGACATGTTATTCAGACGAATAAAAACACTTGAACAAAGAAACCCAGTAGGTCGGGAAGGATCTGACCTGCATCATTAAACTCTGACTACCCCATGGCTATTATTAATATTAGTAGTTCTATCACATCATCCAGGGAAAGGAAGGGTGTACTTACATCGATTATATAGCATTCTCAAAACCCTTAAAAGTTTCTTTAAGTGATAGTCGGGTTTGCACTACTTTCCCAGCATGTAATATGTCATAGTATATGAGCATGTCTCAAAAGGTGCTAACTCTTCGATTTTTTGTCCATTGTAACGATTGACACAAAACAGAACAGAAACGATTACACTGAAAACACAAGGATATTTGCTTCATATCAATATGTATTCTATTGGGATTATGAAACACCATGTAAAAAACAAATCAGTTTATCCTGAGTAAATAAATGCATAAGCAGATAGTATGTTGATCGTTACAATGGACAAAGTTTTGTCCCATATTGCTTAGTACCTTTTGAGACAGTCTCATATATCACTGAGGACAGCGCTCAGGACCGAGGGACACTGCTACTAATAACCACACCGGGACTACAGATCTGGGGCCATATGCATGGAGCAGTATTAGGGAGGCAAAACGTGTTTAGCGTGGCATTTCTGGTTTAGCACGGAAAAGTTGGTATGTGTGGAGCAGTGTTAGGCAAACACTGTGCGTTTAAACTTGGAAATTCTAACACCATATATATCTGGTTTACAGCGGTGTTAGTGTCAGGATGGAACCCAAATCTACTCAATGCTATCATATTTAACAGAATTACATACGCAATAAGTGAAATTTTATCAATTTAACCCTAAATTCGAACCCTCCTTAAGGCTACCCCCGCATTGGCGGCGATATTAATAGTGATATTTTCGAATCGACGAACGTAAAGTAAACAAATTGCCGCTGCCGCCGCATCGACGTCGCTTTCCATACTGGCGGCGGTGGCGGTTTCTTGACTTTACGCTCGTCGATTCGAAAATATAACTATTAATATCGCCGCCAATGCAGCGGTAGCCTTAAGGAGGGTTCGAATTTAGGGTTAAATTGATCAAATTTCACTTATTGCGTATGTAATTCTGTTAAATATGATAGCATTTAATAGATTTGAGCCTAATATATGGCTACAAACGCAGAGGGATTTCCCAAATCTATAAATACATTCACGTTTAGCTAACACTCACCGTTTAGGCGCCCATGCATACGGCTTGACATAGTTCTCGACGCCGCCGATAAACGGTGATAGCTACCCGGTGTTAGAGGCTTAACACCACACGCTGCTAACACTGCTCCATGCATATGGCCCCTGATGTCCTACATAACTCTTCCCATCCTGTTATGAGCCTAGATGTTGCCAGGACGTAAAGCTCAAACAAACAACCAACCAACCTAAATAACTCGCAGAGAATAGGTTGGTTCAGGGTATCCAGATCATAACTAGTCATATTTGATCATAATAACTGTGAATCAGGAAAGTTCTTCATCAATCCCTTAACCAGGAGGGTTCGCTTGTCTGGCGGGGCTTCACGTCCTAGCAACATCTAAGGTCATATCTTTTTCTTGAAGATTTATACTGCCTGTTATGGATAAGTCTGAATAGACTTGTTTTTCACCATTAGACAGTTTATCAATAGAAAGCCTGAGCCTACACTTTTACCGACCCAAGAGATTTTTAACCTCCCACAACACATAGACATGGTATGAGAGCAACTGGCCTTTGATGACGTAAGTTATACACAGCGGTGTCAGGAGGGTCACGAGGGTCATTGGGGCACCACATATAACTTTGCAAGCAGTTTGCTCCAGTTTGCTCTATTCTCTAATGCCCTCTGGGATTTGCCAAAGTCCAGAAGATGTTGTCTTCATACCTCTTTCTTTCCCCCGCCTTGTTTTATTCCCGCTTTCAGCAAACATTTATCTCTATTCTAATCTAATCAGCAAAACATTACCTCTGTTAGGATATAAACAACCAATTACATTCGGGTAGTTGTCGCTGTGTAAAGTTGTAAATAATGTGCGAATGGGGTTCCGAGTTACTCGATAGGTGGCACTGCTAGACAAGTCAGGCCTCTATTAATATAGTATGCTCTATGGTGTACTGTTGCTCGGCGTACTCACTAGACGGCGCCACCCTCGGGCCCAGCTACTTAGGTATCTTATGCGCGTGAGATGCCTCTTACCCAGCTGACCACTTCCTCCATGCTGTGCCTGCTCTATATTGGCTGTTGGACGGCTGGTTGTTGGAGTTTTACGTCCTGGCAACATTTAAGGCCATTTCAGGACGGGTACCGACTTGTGACGGTGCGCACTCACGGCGGCTTTATAGTGCTGCCCTACTAGGAGACCAAGCGACCAGCATTATGACCTGTTAATCCCACTCAGTCACATTATCCTGACACTGAGCCAACCAGTCCTTACCATAACCTATTATTATTAATGCCGAACACCTGGCTAGGAAGGGGCAAGTACCAATTGCCTGCTCTATATTGGGTCAAACCATTCACAAACTCACCCTGCCTACCCCTGCCTCGTCTGTCTCCTTACATCAATGCTCTCACCACACAAACGCTACCCAACACCACAGGCGCGACTCAAATTTCCCCCACAGCGCCGGCTATCGGATTAGTTCTTTAGATACGGCGTTGCTTAGCAACCCGCTCCCCAGCGTTCAGCGTCGCGTGGCCGGTCCTTGTCACGTGACTCCCGTCGTCCTGTCATTGACCACCGCCTAACGACCTTGAGCATCCCCATGACAACACCTGGGCTTGGTGTCATTGCCAAGGCGACATGCCGACCGCTCCTTTTATGGGTCCTGCAATTTGCGCAGCCGCGACATGGCAGACGGGCCGGCGCGCAGGCGCGACGGTGGCGCCCCCAAGATGAAAGCGGCCGCGCCATGAACTACGGATCAGCCATGATTAGAGCGCACCAGAACGAAGGCGATCTATATCTCGAACAGACCAATCGATAACAAGGAGAGAACAATTCTTTCTGTGCTATCATTGAGTATGGGTTGGCGGGAGTGCGTTATATCTGAGTGTGTGTATGTATTCATCCATATGGCCGTCCTTCTGATAGCAGTAGTGTACACTTTAATATACTGTCATGGTGGTGGTGTTGCAAGACATGACACCATCTCGCCTAGTCCGAGTGGAGGCGCACAAAGGGGTCCGACCTCTATATGGAACAGCTCTAGGGGAGGGGTGCGACCTCTATATAAAAGACCCGAGCGGAGAGGCGTAAGAGGGTGCGACCTTTATATGAAGAGCCGTAGCGGAGCGGCGTGACGGGGTGCGACCTATATATGGAAGAGCCTGTTCGGATGGGCATCAGGGGGTGCGACATCTATATGGAAGAGCTTGAGTGGAGTGGAGGGGAACGAAGGGGTCCGACCTCTATATGGAAGTTGATGTCTCTTCGTTGCACTATGTTCTTGCGCATTCCCGAAATAGCGCCATTCTCTCCCCATACCTTCCATTAATCAGTTATTGTCAGATACAGGACTTACTTCCCAGGGAGAATAATGCCAGAGGAATAACAGACATTAAGACCACAAAGCATTCATTAAATAAGTTTACTTTTCAAATTTTAATGTGCTATCAACACCACTTATCCATTTAATAAACCCATTTAGCAGTGCATAGTCATGCATTCCCCCCGAGGTGGGTGGTTGTTGGAGCTATACATCTTGGCAACATCTCAGATCATATCAGCCCGGCTACCGACTTGTGACAGTGCTCACTCATGGCGACTTTATAGTAGTGTCTCACTGGGAAATCAAGCCACCGGTAACATGACCCACTATCCCACTCAGTCACATTATTCTGACACAGACAACCAGTCATTGCCCTATCCTAATAATGCAAAGCGCCTGGCTAGGAAGCGACTAGTATCAATTTTAAAGTCATTTGACTCAACCGGGAACCAAACTCCCGACCTTCCGCATGCGAAGTCCACGATCTACCGATTAGGCCACCACGCCCAGTCTTCCCACAGAGTGGTACCAGTGTCTCACACTAGGTGGCATCTTACATCCTGCACTAGGTGGTAAGCAGCCTGTCTCACTTTAAGCAAGATTTTCTTCTGCACATACACCAGGGCGCGTTCAAGGTACGCCTTGGAGGCAGATCGGAGAAATTCAGAACATCGCGCTAGTCTGAACGACTTTAGCTTTCGGGTGCCTACATATTCTTAGGATTTTTCTAATCTATTCATATGCATTCTTATGTATTCCGATGTATTCTCATGTGTTCTTATATATTAATATACCTTATTATATATAAGTGTGCGTCACGATGTATTAGTACGCATTATTATGGATTATTTTGCATTAGTTTTCAGTATTATGTTTTATTATATATTATTATTCATTGTGCATTATTATGTATTATTATGTATGACTGTGTGCTATCATGTAATATCACAGTATTATACATCGCTATGTAGTATGTGTTATTATGAATGATTATGAATGATTGTGAATGATTATAAATGAGTATGAATGATTGTGAATAATTGTGAATGATTGTGATTGATTGTGAATGATTGTGAATGGTTGTGAATGATTGTGAATGATTGTGAATAATTGTGAATGATTGTGAATGATTATGAATGATTATGAATGATTATGAATGATCATGAATGAGTATGGATCATTATGAATCACTATGAAACATTATGAATCATGAATGATTATGAATTATGACTGATTATGACTGATTATGACTAATTATGCATGATTATGAATGATTATGAATGAATATGAATGAATATGAATGATTATGAATTATGAATGATTATGAATGATTATGAATGATTATGAATCACTATTAATCATCGTGCATGTTTCTGGTAACATGAGTAATTCACGACGTGGGAGACCGTGCTAGTGTACCAGTATAATTACCCTGACGCGTTGCTAGTGCATTCTCGTACATCACCAATATCGTCGTAGCATCCGTATCACTATGGGGACATAAGGTTTCATGGTAAAGATAAACAATGCCAGCGGGCATTCACTACTGGAGCATCACAAAGTATGGATCGATTTAAAAATTTGAATCCGAACGGTTAAGGACCATCTTCTGTCAAAAAACCACCCACCCACCCTTACACAAATTTAAAAGCTTGTCGGTCAATTGGGCTGAGTGTCTAAGATCCTTCAACAACTTTTGGTAAACGGTAGTATGTAGACGTGTTTTTTAGTCGATTTTTCGTCCGATTCCCAAAAATATTAAGAGTCATTGTAGTCATTATTCTTAGCTGGTAACTGCTAATTTTGAGTTGTATGTGTAACAAGGGGCAGGGTTCCCCCATCCTCTGTAGCGATCAGGTTCAGTCTCTACTGCAAAGGAGCGGACACCGGAAGTGGAACCTGAATGGCTCACTCTGAATGGGCTGACACGTCCTCCCTTGCTGTTTACAGTTCGCTGATCACAGTCGGGAAGCGGAAGTGTCCTGTGGACGTGGGTGCAGGCGGGTGCATACCGGGCGTTGCCGCTTTCTCGATGTTTATATATACTTCAAGCGGAAGCGGAAGTTGAAATTCTCACCGGGGAAATAAAGAGGCGCGTACATTTCACGACGCTATCCAAACACTTCAGAATCTCTACGCCCCGCATTGAAATGTTACAAATGCACTTAAAATGAGTTTGATTTACGTCGTCTACTTGGATGCAAAATGTCGTCTGCTGTCAATAAAATATCCAGATAGTTTTGTTCGTTCTCCCCCCCCCCCCGCCAGTCCTGATATGACCCAAGACGTTGCCAGGTCTTCAAACTCAAACAAACAAATAAAATTGTCCTTTCCTGAAAAGTGTCAATATATTTTCTTTATCTGAAGAGAAGTCTGTCACCGACTAAATGTCGTCTGCATATCACATAAAAGACAGCAGCCGACATTTACTCAATATCGAACACTTAGGTCACGTGGGCTGCGCCTCAGTGAGGGTGCTTCAAAAGAATTCATATATTCATTAATTTATTGCCAACCATAGATAAATCCTTAACAAAGCATTCTAATTAGCTCTGCTCCAATTTGACGGGGGACAGAGAGGTATGTGTGATGTCTTTAGCTCTCTCCGCGATTTCTAGTCTCAGTGAATTAACCAATTCGTAACTGCATTTATTATTGATTCCATTGTTGGTTATATAGCAATGATGCTCTAAGGCCATGTCACATCTTACCAGACTGGAGAACCAGACACTGTCCAGTACTGTACGGCGATGTCGGGTACATGTCCGGTACCCATCCGGCGGTGTCCAGTGGTGTCCGGCGGTGTCCAGTACAAGTTTTGAACATGCACAAAACTTCTACCGGACACCCCCGGACTGACGTGTCTGGTTGGTGTCCGGTATGTCCGGTACCCATCTGTACATGTCCGGTACCCATCCATTGGTGTCTGGTTTGTCCGTTTTGTCCAGTACATGTCCGGTACCCATCCGTTACGTGTCCGGTTCTCGTCAGGTACATGTACGGTACATGTACAGTACTTGTCTGGTCGCCCGGCGCCAATTGACCCAATTCCGCTCCATTTCGATACATTTTGTCACCGGAAAGCACCGGACTAGACAATTCTTTGTCCGGTGGTCTCCGGTGCTCAGTCCGGTGAGGCGTGACAATGGCTATAAGTATAACTCCGACAACTAGTTATGATTTTTCTTGGCGAAGGTCTAAGTAATAATGGCAGAGCACTGAGGTAAATTATGATAATTATCTTTATGATGAATTTAGTTAGCATATTAAAGTAATGCTTATACATTATTTAGTTTCTTTTTAAACGGACGTTCAATTTAAATTAATTCAGTCAGTATATATATATCTCTTTCTATCCCTATGATTAATTTATTATAATGTATTCCACGTACAGTATCTTAATCACATGCAAATTATATATTATTATATATAACCAGATAGAGATCCCTAATTAGGGAGAACTTGAATTGTAATATCCATGCCAATCATTAGTAGGAACATCAATTTCAAACAAAAATTACACAACACTATAATAGTTGCCAAATTATAAACCTTAGTTCTTCCTTTAATTTAAACCGATCAGGAAACTATCCTTAACCCAGACCAGATTGGTAAGCACCATACCCATAAGATATAACATAAAAAACACGCAGTCTCGATTTAATTAGTCCGATATCTTTTAATTAATTGCTGCTCACATTAATAATGCTTGGGGCGATATTTATTTCTCCCCTCTCTCTTTTTTTTCTCTTTTTTTTTGTCAAGGCGGCGGATTTGCGAGCTACTGAAGCATCGCCGGGGTTGAAAGATTATAAATCGGGCAGTTGTTTTAAGGAGGCTGCAGGGTGGACGTTGTGGGTGTGATGTGAGGGTGTGTGGAGGAAGTACAGCCCCCCCCTCCCCCCACATCCACCTCAGGGTGGCTGAATAGGGTCTGAGGGCATTCAAATCCTGTTCCTCCACTACCCCCCCCCCCCTCCATCCCCTCTCCTTACCGACTTCTCCTTCCCTTCATGCCCCATCCCCTCCAGACTCTCTGTTCCCTCCGTATACCCCTCTCCTTCCCCTGTCCCCTTCTTCCCCGTCCCTATCTTCCATCCCCCTCCTGACTTCTCCCCACCCTCCTCCATCGCCTCCCGTCTCTCCTTTCCCTCCATTCCCCCCTGTCCTTCCCCTGTCCCCTTCTTCCCCGTCCCTATCTTCCGTCCCCCTCCTGACTTCTCCCCATCCTCCTCCATCCCCTCCCGTCTCCCCGCTCCCTCTGTACACCCCTCTCCTTCCCCTACCCCCCCCCCCCCCTCCTCTCTGTACCGAATTCTCCTCTCCATCCTCCTCCACTTCCTTCCGCCTTCCCATTCCCTCCACACACCCCTCTCCTTCCCCTATCCCCTCCCCTCTCAGCTCCTCCCCTTCCCTTTCCCCCAATCCCCCGCCTCCACCCCCTTCGACCCCACCTCTGCCGAGCAGCCCCCCCCCCCAGTGCCCCCCCCCCCCCACACCCCGCCAGCACCACCAGTGCTGAGCAAGGCCGGTTTAGGCGATAACCATGTTTGATCTATGGCAGTTTGTGAGTGGTGCCGGCTGTTCTATGTCTTTCGGGAATCCATGTGGACCGTCGCCTCCACCGCCGCAGCCCCCCTCCTGGTAGTAGCAGTAGTAGTTCCATCACTGCCCGCTGGCGGCAGCACTGGCAGGAGTGGTTACAACCCACTCCATCACGTGACCGCTACCTCGCTAAACGTACTAACGCCACTGAAAATCTGGTTTCCCATCCCCGTGTTTGGTGCCTGCAACCATTTAGAAAGGGGTTCTCGATTGACACTTATTTGGGTAGACCTTATATGGATTTAAGTCTATTATATATGGACTGAAATTAGCTGACCAAACTACTTGCTATGAGTGCTATCATTACTGGTAATATCACCGTCGGTTTAAATGTCATCATAATCATTAGTTAAAAATATAGCTTAAGTTTAATCATTTGTTATTGTCATCACTTGTTCATTCACATCATGGAGACCAGCTAGATAAGCATCACTTTTCTGGGATCCTTTCTGACTGTAATGCCCCTGTCACACTACGACGCTTCTCGCCGGCGACCGGTCAACGTGTGGTGTTTTTGGGCGATAATTAGTGAAATATCGAGACGTGCTGGGGGCGCGTTATGCGCGCGTCGGTACACGTCGGTACACGTCTTTGTCGCCGGCGAGTCACCGACGAAAGTCGGCGCGCGTTATTGGTCGCTGAGTGTTTTGAACCTGTCCAAAACTTCCAACGTGCGGCAACGCGCGGGACGAAATGGGTAAGAACGCTAGGAGGACGTTAGGCGCGCGTCGCGCTGCGTTGGACGCGCCGGCATAACGTTATGGGAATGCTAGAAAGACGGCGCGTGCGCGGGAGGGTCGTTGCTCACGCGTCGCGCAAACTGGGCCATTTTTGTTTTATGCCCTACCAACATTTAAGGTTAAATGAAGACGTCGCGCCAAACTTTTTTTTTTTTTTCCCCAGCGCGCATACACACGTTGGCGGCGCGCGCATAACGCGCCGCGCTGACGCCGATCTTTTCTCCCAAACCGCCGAAAAGTTTGACGTTTCTCGACGCGCAAGATTTTATTTCCAACGCTGACGGATCGCGGGAGAAGCGTCGTAGTGTGACAGGGGCATTAGGAATTTGTATGCATTTATTGTATCACCTCAGTTTATTGTAAACATACCTTGCAGAGAGTTAAAATAAAAGAATTGAATTGAATTGATTGAAGTTGAGTTGGGGTTTCTCCGAGCCGGTGTGGGCACAACCCGCTTCATCACATGACCGCTAGATGTACGAACGCCACTGAGAATCTGGTTTCCGATCCCGACATTTGGCAATTGGACCCGGTGCCTGCAACCATTTAGGAATAGCTACCGATTGACGACACTCATGTGGTTAGACCCTGTATGGCTCAGGTCATGGTGCGGGCGACCTGGTCTCCCAGTGGGGTAGCACTATAAAGTCGCCATAAGTGCGCATTTTCACAAATCGGTGCCCATCCTGATAATACCTTAGATGTGGCCAGGAAATAAACCTCCAACAACCAACCAAGTAAGAATCCAGCCAACTTTGGATATCAATTATCATGAGGCATTTGGTTATGCGCAATGTGAGCTTAAAATATAAAGTCTATTGCAAAATAACTATATAGTACAGCGTCCATAGTGAAGAATAAACCGGCTGTCACAGATCACCAGATTGGAGGAAATGGAAAGAAACTGAACAAAGTCTGTTGATACTCCGGTTTGTGTCCATACAAGTTTTGAACATGCACAAAACCTGGAACGGATGCCGCCGGATTGACGTCTATGTTTCTTGTCCGGTTTGAGTCCGTTTAGTCCGCTTACTGTCCATTGACTATCCGTTTCATGTCGGTTTCATGTCCTTTGGTCCAGCGGCCTTTGACTCGATATCGCAACATTTTGACACATTTTAATTTTGTTTGATACTTATGATGCCTTGACTAGATAATCCATTGCTCAATCCGGTGATGTGTGACAGGGGCTTAAGCGTGGGACGGGCACAACCGACTTCCGGTGTGAAAGCTGAAGCTGCCACCCGGCGTGGTGTGACCACAGCTTTAATTATCCCTGAAGGATGGACTATCCATATTGTCTGAGCTTGCAGATAACACTGTTCATCTAGGTTACACGGTTAATCCATGAGAGACATCTTTGTCTAATCCTTCACTAAGAATCTCCGTAGTAGGGGCCTGGATACGCCTACTTCCGGTCAAACCGGAAGTTGCAACCACCCGTAGAACCCTTAATTAAATATGTATAAGAACCTATAAAGCTCAGTACTTATATCTATATATACACAAATGTGTGCATGTGTATATTATATACATTTATACACATATATATATATATATAAATATATATATCTATCCGTCCTGATATGAACTTCGTTTTTGCCAGGACCTAAAACTCCAACAAACGAAACCAATATATACAAATACTTATATACATATTATACTCATATAATGCTCAGACATCATATATATTTAACATATGTGATGTATAAGCATTATGCGAGTATAAACGCACGGAAGGGATTATATGTTTATTTCCTACCCTAATGGAGCAGTCACACTACGACGTTTTGGCCCGGCATTGGACAACACGTGCCAACGTGTTGTGTTTTTGGTCGAAACGTCGGAACCCGTCGGAACGTGCCGGCAACGCGTTAGCAACGCGTTGCCGGCGCGTCGGTACACGTCGGTACACGTCGGTACACTATGATTGACAGGTCGCTTTGATACAACGCATCGGCGCTCGTCGCCCAGCGCCGAAAGTTTTGTGCTTGCACAAAACTTTCGGCGCTGCCCGACGCGCGGCAACGTGTTGCGGGCCGCCGATAACACGTCCACAACACGTTGATAACACACTTGCAACTCGCCGACTTGGTTTAACGCGCTGGCGACACACCGATAACGCGTTGAAAACACGCTTGCAACCCGCCAACTTGGTTTAACGCGCTGGTGACACGTGGATAACACGTCGATAACGCGTCGATAAGACACTAATCAACCGTGGGAACGCGGCGCAACTTTTTAGAATAACATTCCAGCAACGCACTGCCAACACGCTGCGCTGTGTCGAGTTTTTCGCAAAACACGCCGAAAAGTTTGACGTTTCTCGACGCGTTATACGCGTTGGCAGCACGCCGGGCCAACACGTCGTAGTGTGACTGCTCCATAATACTGATGGGGTGGCTTACTTGATGTGTGGCCCCACGTGACCGGTGGCTCCACCTCCAGCACGCCTCTATCCTGGATGCTACACTGTCACTTGCGCCCGAGAATGTTGACACTGTCGCAGACGTGATGGAGAGGGGGGACCCGATATCGCAACATTTTGACACATTTTAATGTGCCACATACTTCATATTATATATTGTCTATATTCATCATGTATGCCCTTGAATGGGGTGTGCTGCACACAATGCAGCACATTCCACTTCCTCATCACCAAGTATAAACCAAATGTTATCGCTTCAACAGCTGGAAAACCAGTGTCTCGGCGCTGACAAAATAGGTCTTCAGATGAAAAAATAATATATATATATTTGCATTATATACAATATATATATTAAAGAGAATATATAGATATATATATATATATCTAGAAAGGCTTTGATAATTTTCATAGAGACTCCATATTGCTATATATATGGATAGTGATAAACCCTTGACTGCGTGTAATAAGCTCTGTAGTGATTCCTTCCTCCCGCCCCCCCTCCTCGTGTGGGGTGGGGTGTGGGTGACCAGCATGCATCTCCACCCCCACCCCCACCCCACCCCCACTCTTCTCACGGCTGCTTCCGCCACTCGGTCGGAAGCATGTTTGATATATGCACATGTACATCCCGTCTTGACATATTCTTGCCGGTGTGAGACCTCTATTTGCTCCCTGAGAGAGTGCCGCTAGTAACTTGCAAAAGCCAGCAGCACTTCAACACTTTGCAAGCAGCTTTTATGAAATATACAACCACACAAAGCGGCAGTATTGTAGTGAAAGCAGTCTTTGTCATCGCTGACTGACAGCATGATGATGATGATGATGATGATGACATCCTTAGTTTGACACTAACCGGAAGTCATACTACACACGCACAACATGTATAAATGAACATTCCTAACTCTGCTTCGGTCGTCTCTAAGACGCGCCCACTTCCGTTTCTAAGTTCTAGTTCTAGCGTCGCGAGTGTTTGAGAAAAATATCCGATGTCAATTTAGTCCCAGCATTCCCCCGGCTGAGGCTGCGAGCTGGCGAACCCATCAAGTGCGTGGTCTATTTATAGCCGCCATGACAACCCCTGGACGCAGTAACCGGCGGTACCGGCGCATGTGACGTCATTCGCTCAGTGCTGACGTCAGGAGAAGAGCTTACTCAGCGTTTCTGCGTCAGCTCCCCCTTCCTAATCCCCCCACCGTTCCGCCACCCACCCACCCTCCCGCCCACCGCTACCCCCACTCAGCCTGGGTATACCCGCACCCATCCGGATATGGGTAGGTGGGTTGGGGTGGGGGTGGGGGTAGAGGGAGGTGCACCAGATTCACCAGCGCTTTCCTGACATCCTCCTCGACAAACTTGGAATGCTGATTTTGGTCTTTTTAACACCACTGTCGGGTTAATTTTTCTCTCTCCTCTTTTAAAATCAATTGTCGACATTTGTCGTATTTTGCATCGGCATCATCGGGGAGATTTGGAATTTTAAATAAAGAGAACGCTGTGTATCGGGATGGGTTCACAGTTTGTTGGTTGTTGGAGCTTTACGTCCTGGCAACATTTATGGTCATATCAGGACAGATGGGTTCACGGCATCACTGAATATTATGGAGAGAGAATCGGCGATGTCCTGCATTCTTACAGAGATTGAAAGAAAGAGAGAAGTGGAGAGGATGTGAAGGCAACATAAAGAGGAAAAGGGCATTATATGATGCAATGTTATCTATACACCCCTACAAAATGGCATATTCAACAGTGAGTGAGACACTTCTATTCCTCATTGTAATTGGCTACATCCATTGATTAATCTGGGGTAACTTCAATTCTTCTTCATCGTGTCCTTCCACCAGTTATCTCAAGGGATTTTCGAGCAGAGGTATGATCTTTATTCGTGGGATGTGCTCTCGGTGGTGGATGGTGGTAGCAGGATTTGCAATCAGATAACTGATTCCCAGGGCCGCGATGTAGCCGCTCCTAATGTGGCCAGTTTGTCGATAGAAAGCCCGGGCCTACACTTTTACCGACCCAAGGAATTTTTAACCTCCCACACCACATAGACATGGTATGAGAGCAACCGGCCTTTGATGACACTGTAAGTTATACACAGCGCTGGAAATCCAAATTGGCAGAGGTGGGGGGGCACAGGGACTCGAACCACCGACCCTCAGATCAGGCATCCGACCTAGAAAAAAGTCAGACACTCTAACCACTCAGCCACAGAGAACACCACAATTTAATTTCAGTCACAAAGCATTAGTCTTCCTCATTCCACTGTTCCTTGCCCTATCAATTATATAATAATTATATATAATTATATATAATTATAAATAATTATATATAATTATATGTAATATTTATATATAATTGTGTTGAATGACCATGTGGTCATTCGGGGTCATTGCGGGGTGCACGGGGCAGCGAAGCCATTGGGCCACGCCCTCTTCTCTCGCCTCCCCCCCCTCTCCAGGGGGGGGGGGGCGGAGCCGGCGGCGTGAGGGGATGGGCACAACCACAACCCTCGACCAGCACTCGCCCCCTCCCCTCCCCCTCGCCCTGCATGCCTGCTCACTACCACCACAGCCAATCACAGCACTCACACAAATGAGCGCCTCGGCTGCAAATACACTACTGGTCACTCCGCTCCCACCCACAGGACTGACCACAGCTACCCTTCTTTACCCACCCACCCACTCCACACTTAATCATAAAAACTTATATATATATAATCATTATATCGTACATCTTTATTAATCATAAACTAATTAATATCTCAAAATCACTTAACAATTATATACCATAATTATTATAATTAAATATTATACTATACTAGAGTGTGTAACTGATGCTACCTGCTAGTTACCACCACATACACATGTTCATCGCCTGTTTCACATGTTTCGCCTCATCCATTCCACTTTCATACTTGACGGCGATCACACCATGACACTGTTCCCCTCGGCTTCCGGCTCGCAATTACCATCATGTAATGCCCCCGGGGGCTGCCCGGAATAAAGTTGTGTTATCGTATATAATTATATATAATTATATGTAATAATTATATAATTATACAGTAAAACATCTCTAACCGACCACCTCAATAGATCGACCGATCCCCCATATCCCAAACGATCGCCCATAGTAACAACAAAAACTCCCTAAACCAACCACCTCCCTAAATGTACCATTTAAAGTCGGTCACATGTTTGTGAGAAAAAGAGAAAGCACATTCACCGAACCATGTTGGAGAGCTTACCTCGATCGGGCTATGGCGCGATTCGAGCCCCGGTGCAATTTCCAAAGTCGAATTTCATATAGGATTAAGGTGCAGGTTCACAAATATGGTTGTGGAACACTGAGTTTTAGGAGGTTTTCATATTGGAATACATCACTAGATCTAATTTCCTGGATATTCCTAGGACATTTAGTTGGGACCGGATTGAGTAAATTAACAGTGAATATTAGGAAGTGCAGAGAATATATCTAAATGATGTACAACAGTCCCCACAGGAACTCCCCCAGTGGCAAGTGGAAGTATATGAGTGGGCCACATACCAGAATATACCCCCACGGTTGACTGGAGTTTCCTCTATTGTTTAGGATTCATGGCTATACCAACACAGTACTACCATGGGCAGTTCTGTCCTATAGACATGTGTTGTAACTACTGAATTATTTCCTAATATTCACTGTTAATTTACTCGATCCGGTCCCAACTAAATGTCCTATGAATATTCAGGAAATTAGATATAATTTTTTGCTTTCTACTGATGTATTCTAATATGAAAACAACCCAAAACTCAGTGTTCCACAACCATATTTGTGAACCTGCACATTAATCTTATATGAAATTCGACCTTCGAAATTGAACCGGGGCTCGAATTAGGTACTTTAACCATCGTAGCTCAAACGAGGTAAGCTCTCCAACCTGCGAATGTCATTAACGGTATTGTAATTTATGAGAAGTTGATTAAAACTGGGATTTGATATGGAACATCTGCTTCCCAACTCCGAACCTACCCCCCCCCCCCCCCCGCCTCCCCACACACACTCACACACAAGCTCACAGACCCTCAGAACGAGGCCAATCCCTACCGGAGAAGGAGTATGTGCAGCACCTCCATGAAGTGTTGTGCGAGGGTATCCAGTGTGAGGTATGGTGGTCTATGACTGGGTGTGGGTGTGTGGGTGGGGGGGGGGCTAAGGTTTGTGTATCTAATGTGTGTGGTGATGTGGTGAGTGGGTCTGGGCGTGGGGCGGTTAGTTGATGTATTTGCGTGTGGTGAGTGTGTGGGGGGTGGAGAGGTTAGTTGATCTATATGCGTGTGGTGATGTGGTGAATGTTTGTGGTGATGTGGGGAGTGGGTCTGGGTGTGGGGAGGTTAGTTGATGTATTTGCGTGTGGTGAGTGTGTGGGGGGTGGAGAGGTTAGTTGATCTATATGCGTGTGGTGATGTGGTGAATGTTTGTGGTGATGTGGTGAGTGGGTCTGGGCGTGGGGCGGTTAGTTGATGTATTTGCGTGTGGTGAGTGTGTGGGGGGTGGAGAGGTTAGTTGATCTATATGCGTGTGGTGATGTGGTGAATGTTTGTGGTGATGTGGTGAGTGGGTCTGGGTGTGGGGGGTTAGTTGATATATTTTCGTGTGGTGAGTGTGTGTGAGGTGGAGCGGTTAGTTGATCTATATGCGTGTGGTGATGTGGTGAATGTGTGTGGATGTAGTGCAGGGGTTAGCAGGTTAGTTGATCTATATGTGTGGTGAATGTGTGTGGGGGGCGTGGGGGGTAAACTGTGTGTGTGGAGAGGGTTTATTTGATCTATGTGTATATTACTTGATCTGATGTGTGTGGTGATAGGGTGAGTGGGTCTGGGCGTGGGGGGATTAGTTGATCTATTTGCATGTGGTGAGTGTGTGGGGGGTGGAGAGCTTAGTTGATCTATATGTGTGTGGTGATGTGGTGAATGTGTGTGGATGTGGTGCAGATGTTAATTGATCTATATGTGTGGTGAGTGTGTGTTGGGGGGGGGGTAAGCTCTGTGTGTGTGGAGATGGGTTAATTGATGTATATATGTGTCGTGCGTGTGTGGGGATGTGGTGCAGGGGTTAATTGATCTATATGTGTGGTGAGTGTGTGTTGGGGGGGGTAAGCTCTGTGTGTGTGAAGAGGGGTTAGTTGATATCTATATGTGTCGTGCGTGTGTGTGGGTGTGGCGGAGTCAGTAGTTAATCAATTTTTGTTGTTGTTGGTAAAGTATTTATTCATCTGAATATGACATTTGTCAGTGCCGAAGCATTGGTCTTCCAGCCATCTTACTATTGGAATTGACATTCTAAACAATCTAAGTTTGGTCAGTGCTGTATTAGTCACAGCACCGATCCTAAAGAATTAAGGGAGTGGCTCCTGCTGTATAATGTACAGCACCAGTCACTGCGGTTCATTCAAAAATGGGGAGCAGCACCGAGTAGAAGATGTATACCCAGGGTAGCTCAAACAATCGTTGTGGGTTACATGTTTTCTCTTATAAAACAAGCAAAGTTTATGGTTAACAAGACATTTTGTCTGTCTTATATAATGTTCAATGTGCTTAAACAGATTGATAGTTGTGTAGGATGTTCGGTGTGTTGATGGTTTGTTCATGATGGTTAAGGGTGGTGGCATCTATGTGTGTGTGGGGAGTGTGTGTGGAGGGAGGTGTTCATTGATCTATGTGTGTGTGGTTGTGGTGGAGGGGGCAGTTGATCTGTATGTGTGTGGTGAGTGGATATGTGCGTGTGGGGGTTGTTTGATATATCTGTATGGTGAGTGTATATTGGTGTGTCGGGTTAGTTGATATATGTGCGTATGTGGGTGGGTGTGGGGTTATTTGATCTATGTCTGTATGGCGAGTGTGTGTGGGTGTCAGGGAGGGGGAAAGGTTAGTTGATCCATTCATGTGTAGTGATGTGCTAAGTGTGTGTGTGGGGCAGGGGTTAGCTGATCGATGTGAGTGTGGCGAGTGTGAGTGTGTGGGGTGGAGAGGTTAGTTGATATTTATGTGTCTGGTGATGTGCTAAATGTGTGTGTGGGGGGAGAGGGGTTGTTGATCTATTTGTATGTGGAGAGTGTGTGTGATGCTGAGAGGGTTAGTTGATCTATATGTGCGCGGTGTGTGGGGGGGGGGGTAGTTGATCTATGTGTCTCGTGAGTGTGTGTGTGTGAGGGGTCGAGAGGTTAGTTGATCTATTTGTGTGTGGTGAGTGTGTGTGGGGGGGGTCGAGAGGTTAGTTGATCTAGTTGTGTGTGGTGAGTATGTGTGTGGGGGGGGGTCGAGAGGTTAGTTGATGTATTTGTGTGTGGTGAGTGTGTGTGTGTGGGTAGGGGGGGTCGAGAGGTTAGTTGATATATTTGTGTGTGTGTGGCTGTGGAGCTGTCTGGGTGGGTAATACTCTCCCCACACACATAATGTTCGGTCTTGTCCCTATCAGTACCAGATTGTTCCGCCATATGGCCGTGCGCTGTCACCCGGCTGCCTGATTGCGTGGCAGTGTGAACCCGCCGGTCTCCCAACTCACCCTTCCTACTCGTCTCACCATGCTATATATATTTGTCTGACCCATCCCATAATATGCAAATGGCGCATGTTAATTTCAGCTCCAACTGAGTGGCATGTTTGACCTAGGGAGATGTAATGGCGCCTGGCTACTAAGAAACTAAGGCGGGCAAGAAGGCTGTACATGAACGATATAGTAAAGATGAGTAATGATATACCAACCAGTCAGTAATGGTATACAAATGAGTAATGATATAGCACTGAGTAATGTTATGAGTCCTCCCCCCAATGTGTTGCTACCTTGTCGTGGTGGGGAGGCTTGTGTGCCTCTGTGACCATGAGAGCTATACTGGCGGGGGCTAGCCCCCTGGCAGGTTTAACCAAGCGGGGCAGGACTCATGGTATAGGACAGACAAAGAGCAGCAACTGGTCCTCCAGGTTGGGGGTTGGCGTGGGGCCAACAACCCCACCCCGGATAAAAGAACAATGTTACAGAATCACGAACAAGAAACTCAAGGCCCAGGACCAGGAAAACTGGAGAGCCCTTGTTTGTAGCCAATGCCCAAAGTTGGGCGGTAGGTGATACGTTCATCTACGACACGGCTGAGGAGGTGTTTGTGTGAGTGGGCGCTGACGCCTCAACGGGCGAAGAAGAAGAAGAATGTTATGAGTAGGGAGAACCGCTCTCATCACAAAAGCAAGGGACTGGACTTGAGATAATCAATGACAGCTGCTACCGACTTCATCAGCTAGAACCACTCACTGGCCACCGTTAAGCCTGGAGTTCCGTTGAGAGTATCATCCAAGTTGGCCCCCTACTCGCGCTGATTCATTCATCACTATAGGTCTAAAAGAAACACACAAAAAATCACCATCACTTTCCGGGGTGGTCCTTTTTCCCCTCATTTCCTTTTTTAAAAGTTGTTTTTCCTAGCAATTTGTTTCAACAGGTATTTGTGAATGAGGCTGGGGATGTGGACATTTTTTTATTTATTTAAATTGTTTTTGTTTTATTGAGGCTGTATTTATACTGTCCATAGCATGTAAGCCTGGGTAACCAGCCTTGTTTTCAATGCTGGCCAGCTGTAGTGTTGGTGTTGTCTTACCAAGCAGTAGCTGCTGATAAGTTATTTGATTGTCTGCATTTCAGTAGCAGATAGATCTGTTGGTATGCTTAGTAGCCTATATTAGTTTTTTTGGGCCCTCTTGGCATTGAATTTTTGTTCTATTCTTATTACTATGTTAGTTGTTTTCTTAAGGTTCTATGTTAGAGTTTTGGGGTTTTCTTGGGAAGAGTTTTCCGCTTTTTTCTACTTAATTCTATACTAGCCTATTTTATTTACATGTCCATAGGCCTTTACGTATTAGGTGGTTGAGTTATGTTTGTTTGAATTTGATTTGATTTATATTGTTGTTGGATATGTTATCTGGCTTTTATATTTCCGGTTATCCCGCCCTGGGCTATCCAGTTGGTGGGCCGTGACATATCACCGGCCCCCTTGTGGTGCAGTTCAGTTGGGGTTCCCAGTTTTTATTTTGCACAGAATATGGGGGAAACAAATAATGTCACGGACACAGTGTACTTTCTGAGTAATCAGCACAAAGAAAAGTGCATGCCTCCCAAAGATATGTCCTTAATTGATCATTGCTGGCATGGGCACAGACAATGTTTGGTTTCAGAACATCACACTTTGCGAAACGGCCTTTACTGATGTAGCTATTATACGATTATCACAAAATATTAGTTTGTTGGAGTTTTAAGTCCTGGCAACATCTAAGGCATTATCAGGACGCATTTCTCATGTAATATGACGGCGGCTTGATTAAGATATCCATTATGAGATTAACATATAGCGTAAGACGTGCTTGAGTGAGATGACCAATATCAGATTACCACATAACACGAGGCAGTCTTGAATGAGGCGTATAGTATCACCTGACCACATAACATGAGGCGGTCTGGAATAAGGTGTCTACTATCAGATTACCACATAGCATGAGGCAGTCTTGAATGAGGCGTATATTATCACATGACCACATAACATGAGGCGGTCTGGAATAAGGTGTCTACTATCACTAGTGTCAGATTACCATATAACATGAGGCAGTCTTGAATAAGGCATCTATTATCAGATTACCAAATAACATGAGGCAGTGTTGAATGAGGCGTCTTTTAACAGATTACCACATAGCATGAGGCGGTCTTGACTTGAAGAGGGGGCAGAGAGGAGCTACCTATAATTGGAAAGAGCCTCGAAGTGAAGCCTGAATCAGCAGTATCCCTCTACCGTCCGGTAACTGGCCAATGGGATGAGAGCGGCACCCGTGTAAACCAGGTTAGGCCATTACACCATTGCGCCGGGTCTCTTAGTCCACCCCACCCCGCCCAGCCCCGCCCCGCCCTTACACACACACGCCACACACACAGAGTGAGATGGTCGCTATTGAGCTGCGTGCTAAAAGCATTGAGTAATATCGGGGGGTCCGAAGTATTAGCCCTCCTCTGCCGGCAGTGGTTGGTCTGATGGAACTGTCGGTGCCCCTGATTGATACCGCGCAGGCAAGTGACACTCCTCTATTAAACCCGCCTCTTTATCAAACCGCCGGCAGCATCGGGTCCTGAGGGCCGGCGAATGTAGATCTGGTGCCCGGCCTCTGTGCCCGTGTAGGGCTGGCAAATGTAGATCTGGTGGCGGCCTCTCTGCACGTGTAGGACCGGCGAATGTAGATCTGGTGCCCGGCCTCTGTGCCCATGTAGGGCAGGCAAATGTAGATCTGCTGCCAGGCCTCTGTGCCCATGTAGGGCCGGAAAATGTAGATCTGCTGCCAGGCCTCTGTGTGCATGTAGGGCCGGCGAATGTAAATCTGGTGCCCGGCCTCTGTGCACGTGTGGGGCCGGCGAATGTAGATCTACTGCCAGGCCTCTGTGCCCGTTTAAGGCCGGCGAATGTAGATCTGGTGCCCGGCCTCTGTGCCCATGTAAGGCCGGTGAGTGAGTGGGCGGGAGGCGCGGGGGTGGATGGAGGGCTCAGATCAGTAGATTTGGGTTTGTTTATTTTATTATGTAGGGCTGGCAAATGTAGATCTGGTGCCTGGCCTCTGTGCCCATGTAGGGCCGGTGAATGTAGATCTGGTGCCCGCCTCTGTGCCCATGTAAGGCCGGCGAATGTAGATCTGGTGCCCGGCCTCTGTGCCCATGTAAGGCCGGTGAATGGAGATCTGGTGCCCGACCTCTGTGCCCATGTAAGGCCGGCGAATGTAGATCTGGTGCCCGGCCTCTGTGCCGGAGTAGGGCCGGCGAATGTAGATCTGCTGCCCGGCCTCTGTGCCCGAGTAGGGCCGGCGAATGTAGATCTGCTGCCCGGCCTCTGTGCCCATGTAAGGACGACGAATGTAGATCTGGTGCCCGGGCTCTGTGCCCGAGTAGAGCCGGCGAATGTAGATCTGCTGCCAGGCCTCTGTGCCCATGTAGGGCCTGTGAGTGAGTGGGCGGGAGGCGCGGGGGTGGATGGAGGGCTGAGATCAGTAGATTTGGGTTTGTTTGTTGTATTATTTCTTAGGGGGGAGTGGGCTTATTAAATTTGTTATAACATTTGTTGAGTATGTTAAAGATTACAGTTGTCAGGGGAAGTTTCAATCGCAAACAATTGGTATTCCCCATTGCTCGTTGCGCAATCTTATAGCTGCATAGTACAATGAAGGGAAACACTGACATACATGGATCCTACAGATCCAATTCACATACTGGTTCACTTATTAAACATTTGGTGGTGCATAGAATAACACACCAACTCAACCTCATATATTTATCTATTTGTTATAGATAAACTCAAAACCATCGGACTATGCAACTTTAACAATGATGAACACAAGGCTAGGTAGCGACAAATATCAATTTTGTAAGTCATTGCTTTGACTCGGCCGGAGATCGATCCAACGAACTGAAATCAGGGAAGCGGCGGACGCTCTAACCACTAGGCCATCCTGACCGCTGAGCCTGCAGCTAGTATGGCGTGTTTAGGAGGTATCGAACAGGATGAAGGAGACTTTGTAAATTCCTCCGAATGTCAACGCAGCGATTTTCTGTGAATGGCGCTGTAACTAACCGGCCCAGTGTGTCGAACTGCCGGCCGACAACACCGACACAAGTGGCCGGGACAGCGAGGGCAGGAGCCGGGGGAGGGCGGGGTGAGAGACGGGGGAGAGGGGCGGAGAGGGGGGCGGTACACGTGGGAGGAAGAGAGGAAGAAACTGACCGCAGAGCGGCACCACACACTCTGAGCTTATTTCTGGGTCTTTGGCAAGTATGTGAGTATGTAGTGAGAGTGTGTGTTGGTGAGTGTGTGGTGAGTGTGGGGGTGATTTTTGGTTATTGGAGTTTTATGTCCTGGCAACATCTAAGGTCATTTCAGGATGGGTACCGACTTGTGACATGCATGCCAAACCTTTGACACCATAGGCTTCTGCTCAAGAAGTTCTATTAAATTGCTTCATTATTCCCTTCTATGTAGTGACAAATGTTTAATAAGTGCACCAGTATCTAAGTTAGATTTGTTTGTTGTTTTACGTCCTAGCAACATCTAAGCTCGTAACAGGACGGTCTAAGTTAGACATGTAGAATCAAATCTAGATAATTGTCTTGCTTTTGAAAATTTGATGTTTTCATCTGACTATGCAGCTCTTAATAAATAAGACAAAATAAATAGAACCTGTCAGCTCTTTCTCCTTCTCTGCCGCCGGGCACCAGCTCAGAGAGTGGGTCCTCCCTCCCGCAGCCCGTCTGTGCCTTATCGCACCAGCCTCTCATTCTCAATGTTTACCATGATCGATAGTTATTGATACAGCTGGACACAGGAATCAATACTAAGTACAAGCCATTTGATCACTGTGAAATAACCCAAGTGAAGTTAGTCTTTTTTGTTGTTCTTGCCTTGCTCTTATCGTATTGGCAATTCTATGGTGGATGGGAGGGGGGGGGGATAAAAACAAGCTGTAAGAACTGGTTAAGTGCATCTTCTGGTTGGAGATTTAGTATTATAGGGCTACAAGAGGTTCCCAAAGCAATTTCAATTTGAGCTGGTGTTAATGACACGTGACAGTATAGGTTAGATGGTGTATTATGTCATTCGGTTATGGAGGTAATGCCAGTATATATTTGTGTTCATTACTTTGTTGTTGTTGCACATTAGTTGCTTAAGCAGGGGAAATTTCAATCGCGGACGATTGGTCTTCCTCATTCTACTGCTCCTTGCCCTATCCTAATAATACCAAGCGCCTGGTTAGAAATCAACAAGTATAGACTATTAAGTCATTAGTTTGATTCGACCAGGTTTTGAACCCACGATCCCACAATCTACCAACACAGGAGATGGCACTCTAACTCATTCGGCCATTCCATCTGGTTGCAACCAGAAATACACATCTGAAGCACGCAATTATGTAAAGACGTCTTAAAAATAAATAAAATAAACCTTATTGTGTGGTATAAAGCATTTATACGAATATTATTCAGGATGGAACCCTCCCTCTGTGGCATATCGGGTGGGGGGATTCAAACCCGCTACCCCCACACGCTGCTGGGCCGGCGGGGCAGTTCGGCGAGGGGACTGAGGCAAGTCTAGCCTCCATGTGTCTTGCGCCTCCAGTGCCCGCTAGGAGGACTGAGGCAAGTCTATTTCGGGTAACACCTCAGGCGCATGCGCGGACCCTCCAGCTCCAAATGCTTTCCTGTATACTCGGCCCATTTGAACCCGAGTTCTAGCTTGAGGCTGACGTACCTACGTGCGTACCTACCTACATATCGGGCGAGATGCCGGTCGATATATGTGCGGCATGTGGGGAGGAGCACGAGCCCCCCCGGGGCAGTAAGTGCAAGCGGTCAAAGGACTAGCAAGCGGTCGGTAAAGGCGGAGCTGCCTTCATCGGGCGAGGAGGATGCCGCGGAGGCGGGGGAGAAGTTGGTGGCGCCGGGTTCTTCCACGCGGCGCGCCGGTGAGGGCTCGCGCCTTGTGGTGGAAGACTACGAGGAGGATGACGAGGAGAGGGAGCTGAGGCGGCTGATGGCGGCGAGGGCACGAGAGCGCCGTAAGAAGGAGCTGCATGCGGTCTTGGACGCCGGATCGCCGGAGGAGGAGACAGTGACGGCGGTGCCGACGGCAAAGAAGAAGCTGCCCGAGAAGAAGAAGAAGGCAGAGGTGGCCGGGGACCCGGACGATTCCCCTACAGACAGCAGCTCGGAGGAGGGCTCAGGGTCAGACAGTGACTCTGGCAGGAGGCGAAGGAGGAGGCGTAAGCGCAGTAAGTTCGCTTTAAACAAATACACTATGAACGAGAAGCGTCTAAAAAAACTTTCGGTGATGGAGCTCGTCTACACGGCCCTTGTCTGGGGCATGAAGCGTGGGAGGCGAGTCGGGTTTGAATATGAAGATCTGGAGCGATATATCGGGCATGTGGCTTATATGTGCATGCATGCCTCTACAGCAACCTATACAGATCAGGCCTATCGTGGTTATGATAAGGCGCTCAGGGACAAGGTAAAGGATGTTGGGCTGAAGGCGTTCACCATGGGCGATCATGAACTATCGTTGCTGTACTTCAATTTGGAAAATACGCGGAGCAACAAAGAGGCACGCCGACCGTCCAGGCCTACACAGGCGAGTAAAAGCTATGACAATTCCCGGAAGATCTGCTATGCGTACAACTACAACAAGGATGGGTGCAGTGTGCGCCAATGCGAGTATGAACATAAGTGCCTGAGCTGCAAATCAGGCTCCCACCCGATAAATGATTGCAAAAATAAAAAGAATTGACTTGTGTGCACGCCTGTTGAAAGTGGTGCGTCGGGGACCGTTGACCTAGTTGACTTTGAATTTCGCGCGGTTATGAGCGGCTTCCAAGATGGCGGCCAAGATGTGGCGCGCGATTCACCTTGCTCCAAAAATGTCCCGCAGATGGTTGATGATGGCTGTGCCAATAATTTAGGCACCGCCTTGCTTGATGAGCCTGTACTAATTTGTGTTGCAGACTATGTTACCGTCGATTGTGCAAAAAATAATATTTATGTTGTTAACAGCGGGGACTCGGACAGTGCGTACACGGACATTGAATACCCGGGCATGGGCAACGGTAATACCGACTGGTTGCGGGTGGTCGGGCCAGATAATTTAAGTGTACCTAATGATGACCTACACTGTTCCTTGTGGGTCAAGACCAAGATGGTGATAGTTCAGTTAATAAATGTATCAGCGTCTTTGCTAGATGTTTGCAAGGCGCTTGTGACTGTAGGCATGATATTGGGGGTGCCTGCACGCAGTTAAAGCCGTGTCGTATCTATGCCGAGGCGATGTGCCGAGGTGACACGGATCCTGACTGGGAGTATATCCTCAGGGGTTCATGTTTTGGGTACCGGGTAATCGACCCGGATTGTGTTAGTTGTTACTTTCAGGGTAACTACTCATCTATAACTAAGAGTACCACGGGTAAGTTGATGAGCGATAGGCTGCAGCGGGAGATCGCTGCGGGTCTGGTGTGCATAGTCGATGAGCCATGTTTATGTGTCCACCCGATGGGGGCCGTGCCAAAGGGGCACGATGACTTCAGAGCGATTGTTGATTGCTCCAGCCCAACTGGGTTCTGTGTGAACGAACACACCAGGTCCTGCAGGACAAACTTCAGCTATAATTCTGTAGAGACCGTCACACAGTTACTGCAGCAGGGGGACTATATGTCCACGATAGATATATCTAACGCCTATAGGGCTGTAAATATCCACCCTGCCAGCAGCGAGCGTCAGGGCTTGAGCTGGGATTTTGGCCAGGGCCGGGTACATCTAAGGGATAATCGCCTGTGCATGGGGCTCAGCAGTAGCCCATACGTCTTCTCCAAGATCAGTGATTTTGTTGTCCGCTGCATGGTCCGGGAAGGCTTTGAAGAATGTGTAAATTACCTAGATGACTTTTGTGTCGTGAGCCGCACGATTGAGGGCTGTACTGACGCACAGCGGGCACTGGTAGCGATCTTGAGAAGGCTGGGATTCTATGTGAGTTTCCGCAAATTAACGCCCCCTGCCCAAATAACCAGATTCCTGGGTATAGATATAGATTCGTTAGCTATGGAGCTGCGTCTCCCAGATGATAAGTTAGCTAAGCTGGTAGCCCAACTCAACATGTTCTTGAGCAAAAGGAAGGCGACGAGGCTAGAGCTGAAATGCCTGGGGGGCGTCCTTGCCCACTGCTGTAAAGTTGTGCATGGTGGGAGGACCTTCTCTAGGAGGGTATACGACTGGATAGCCTCCGCCAAGAAAGCCACCCATAAGGTGAGACTAAATGATGACTTCAGGCTGGACCTAAAGTGGTGGTTAGAATTTGCTTCTAAGTTCAATGGGAAAGCGAGTATCATCCCCTCGGCAGAACCAGTAATGTCGGTGTACAGCGACTCGTCCAAATTTGGGTTTGGTGCTTTACATGGGGAGGACTGGGTGGCGGGCGCTTTCGACTTCAAGGCATCCAAAGAGCTACAAAAATGGTTGGGGCATCACTTCGTCTATGCCAATGATGAGGGGTGCAGGTCCGATAACATAAATGTGCTGGAAATGTGGCCCGTGTTGGTGGGTGTTAGGCGCTGGGGAGAGGCCTGGAAGAATCGGACGGTGGTGTTCGTCACTGACAATACGTAGGTGATGGCTGCCTTGAACTCAGGCCGAAGTAAGAACAAAATAACGATGACATGGTTGCGCCTGATATTTTGGGCTTCAATAACATTTAATTTTGACGTACAATCGGTCTATGTGAACACTAAATCAAATGTGATTTGTGACAGCCTAAGTCGGCTGGATAAGTTCCAGAGCATCGCTCGCATTAGGGATGCTGATCAGATTGATGCTATGTGTTGTCACCACCTATTCAGCTGTTAATCTCGCTTCAGGTTGGCAGAAACTCCTGGAAGAGCGCCGTAACTATGTCAGGAACCACTACGCAAGCTCGACTGTAGCGGTTCGGACTGTGCGGGTTAAATCTTATATCACCTTCTGTGAAGTATTCGAGGGCCAGCTATGCCCATACCCATGCGATTCAGACCAGGTGTGCCTATATATGTCATATCTAGCGCGGCGGTTGTGCTACTCGTCCATAAAGAACTATCTCAGCGGCCTAAACAACCATTTGACGGACTTAGGTTGTCCTCCTATAAACTACGGTGACCACCTTATAAAAAAGTGTCTGGCGGGCATCCGCCGGCTGAAAGGTGATGCGGTAAAGCAAGCAGCTCCTATCTTACCCTACGAGTTAATTAAGTTGTTTGCAGTGTTGTTCCCGTCCAGGGGCCACATGGCCGTTAGGGCAGTCATGCTGCTCTCGTTCAGAGCCCTGCTTCGCAAAGCGCATGTGACAAATTCAGATGCAGCCCTACTCCGCGAGGACCTGGAGTTCTATCCATGGGGGATGCTGGTCCGTGTGAGAAAGTCGAAGACCAATCAGTTCAGAGAACGGGTGCATAGAATCCCCATGGCAAAAGTTGCGAATAAAGAATTATGCGCGGTGTTCTGGGTCAAGAGGCATATGGAGCAGTGCCCCGCCCCCCTGGATGCTCGGGTCTTTAGGATACCTAGAGCGGGACACTCGGTCCCACTGACATATGCATACTATGCAGCGGTACTGAAGGCGGCATGTACCGCAGCGGGACTACCATCGGCTGACTTCTCGTCTCACAGCCTCAGGCGATGTGGGGCGACTTTCCTCAGGCTATCAGGGGCGTCGGAGGAGGAGATCAAGGAGAGAGGCGACTGGCGATCGGACTGTGTCCGCCAATACTTAAAAGCCTCACTCATGGAGCGTCTGACGCTCGACATGCGGGTGGCCGTGATGCTGGGATTACTAAACTGAACTCTACCTGTCTGGTTGGGGTGGTTTGGGTCTTTTGTGGCCAGCCAGAGTACCTACTCAATCCATTTATGTATCCTGTTATGTGTATGACTAATAATGTGTGGTATAAAGCATTTATACGAATATTATTCAGGATGGAACCCTCCCTCTGTGGCATATCGGGTGGGGGGATTCGAACCTGCTACCCCCACACGCTGCTGGGCCGGCGGGGCAGTTCGGCGAGGGGACTGAGGCAAGTCTAGTCTCCATGTGTCTTGCGCCTCCAGTGCCCGCTAGGAGGACTGAGGCAAGTCTATTTCGGGTAACACCTCAGGCGCATGTGCGGACCCTCCAGCTCCAACGGCTTTCCTGTATACTCGGCCCATTTGAACCCGAGTTCTAGCTTTAGGTTCTTTGATTACTGATTTTGAGCTTGTTTGATTTCTGTTTGATAGTGATATCTTATTGAGCTTGATTGATTGATTTCTTTGTGTTTGACTTTGATTCTTGAGCTTGATTTGAATTTGATTACTGATGATTATTGATGACTGACGTTTTATGTAGATGTTGTTGATTAAACGTTGATGATGAATAAACGGTAGGTCTTTTGTGGCCAGCCAGAGTACCTACTCAATCCATTTATGTATCCTGTTATGTGTATGACTAATAATACAAAATTGAATGAATTTAATATACTTTTAAAATCATGAGTAGGAGTTTTGTGCATACTGCTTTGTACCAGTGCCAACGATTGCATGCTGTACAGGTGTGTGGATGTCTATGTGTGAGTCTGTGTGTGGGTTGGTGTGTGTGTGAGTCGGTGTGTGGGTGTGGGTAGATGGGTGTGTGGATGTGTAGGTTTGTGTGTGGATGGGTGGGTTCGTAGGTCTGTGGATGTAATTGGGTGTGGGAATGTATGTGAGTGTGTGTGGGTTTGTAGATATGTTGGTCTGTCTTGGTGTAGATGGGTGGGTGGATGTGTGGGTCTGTCTGGGTGTGGGTGTATGTGTGCATGTGTGAAGGTGTGTTCGTGGGTGGGTGAGCTTGGATCTATGTGGGTGTCTGTGTGTGGGTGTCTGTGTGTGGGTGCATGAGTCTGTTTGTGTGCCGGTGTGTGGATGTGTGGGTGTGTGTGGGTTTGTCTGGGTGTGGGTCTATGTCTTGGTGTGTGTGTGTTCGTAGGGGTGGGGTGGATGTGAGTGTGGAGCTGTTTGTGTGTGTGTTCGAGTGTGTTTGTGGGTCCTTGGATCTGTCTGGGTGTGTATGCGGGTGTGTGGGTGTGGATGTGAGTGTGGGTCTGTGTAGGTGTGGGTGTGTGGGTGGTTGGGTTATTGAGTTATTGGGTCTGTCTGTGTATGTGTATGTGTGTAGATGTGTTGGTGTGTGAGTCTGTCTGGGCGTGTATCAAGGGTGCGTGAGTTGATCTGTGGTTGTGTGAGTGTATGATAGGATGGGATTTAAAGCCGTTTTCCTCAACCTCATCCAGCCTCAAGTGATGCTGTATACATGCATCACTTTCATGTGTACATGCATCACCACAAAACCCGATCGGGTCTCGCCACCCAACCACTGCCATTTAAAGACATCACCAACGCTGCTGTTACCATGGCAACTAGCAAACAAATTACCCCCCCCCCCATCGTGATCAATATCGGCTGGTTGTCGTGGAGAAGGAGAAGTAGCACTCCAGTACCCACTCCTATCACTGCTACCAGTTCAGTGGCGGACGGGGATATGTGTGTGGGGGGAGGGGGCGAAGTAGGAGGGGTAGTGTTGGGGAGGGGGCAGAATGTGGGGGCGTCATGGGGGCGTCATGGGGTCGAAAAGACTTCTAAGCTACTGTTTATATAATATCACTGGGGCCTGCTTAGAATTGCCATTAGCTATTTGCAACATTTATATCTCACTAAGGCTCTTGTCTTGACAAGTGCAATCCAAATGTATTTCTATCAATATGAGTAACTATTACAAAATAATATTTATTAAAAAGAAATTAAAACGCATTATTGTTGTTGATTGAATGTAGTTGAATGCGTATCTTAGCTAGTTTCTATATTGGGTTTCAATGTGCGCGATCCCTTTTATTCTTGGGATCACAACCCTAATGTATATTACATAAATAACTTGATATTCGACGGAATAGACTAAATGCATTCGGAATTGAGGAGTATTGAATGTAACGTCCTCATCTCGTTAGAATGATAATCCTTCATTCTTTGAATGTATTTCACTAATTTCCTTAAATGATGCTTCTTCATTCTTTGAATGTAATTTCATAATCTCTTTAAATGATGACTCTTCATTCCTTGAATGCAATTTCATAATTTCTGTAAATAATGATTCCTCGTCTTTTAATTCAATTTCTCAATTTCTTTCAAATGTTGATTCTACATTTCTTGAATGTAATTCCATCATATTTCAATATGACCTCATTTTGTGGTAAGACGCAAAAACACAATCACTCACTCACGTACTCATCCCAATCCTTGAATCTAATTTCATGAGTTGATGATATCTTAATTGACGAGTCTTCAATATTTGAACGTAACTTCAGTACTTCTTTAAAATAAAGATTCTACATTCCTTTAACGTACTTTCATCATTTCTTTGAAATGATGAGTCTTCATTCTTTTAATATAACTTCTGTATGGGTATGCAAGTATTGCAATACCTCAGGGAGTTTGATGCCCCTGCCCTGCAGAGTTGTAAACCACTGCCTTGTGGTACAGGTTCTTGACAGAACCAAAGGCTAAAGGAGCAAACCCTGAACAGAAAACCATGTCACTGTGGCAGCATCAAGGGCGGTTGATGTATGGAACTCCCAACATCTACCGACCAGCCACTGCAGGGACAAATAGTTTTTCGCCTGTCTGGACATGTTCTTGCCGGTGTGAAACCTCTATTTGCTCCCGAGAGTACAGCTGGTAACTTGCAAAAGCCAGCAGCACTTCAACACTTTTGCAGGCAGCTTTCATGAAATGTGAAATGGAGAGCGGCAGTCAAGTAATGAAAGCAGTCTTTGTCGCATCACGACCGACAGCATGATGATGATGATGACATCTTTAAAAAGAAAAGATGACTCTACATTACTGGAGTGTACTGTCATAATACAAAAGAAAGTCTTCATTCTTTCAATGCAACTTCCATACTTCTTAAAAATGATGATTCTACATTCCTTGAGTGTACTTTCATAATGTCTTTAAAATAATGAGTAAATTCTTCGAATGTAATTCCGGTACTTCTTAAAAATGTACAATCCTTGAGTGTGCTTATACAATTCCTTTTTAATGATTTGGTTGGTTGGTGGTTGGAGCTAGTTTAACGTCCTAGCAACATCTAAGGTCAGATAAGGACGTCTTCTTTGATGAGTCTTTATTATTTTAATGTAACATCAGTACTTCTTAAAAATAATGATTCTACAATCCCTGAATGCACTTTTAAAATGTTTGTAAAACGATGATTCTACAATCATTGAATGCACTTTTCTAATTTCTGTAAAATGATGATTCTACAATCCTTGAATGCACATTTAGAATTTCTGTAAAACGATGATTCTACAATCCTTGAATGTACTTTTATAAATTCTGTAAAATGATGAGTCTTCCGTATTTGAATGTAACTTCTGTACTTCTTAAAAACTAATGATTCCATATTCCTCGAATGTACTTCCCCAATTCCCTTAAAATGATGAGTCTTCATTCTTTGAATGTACCTTCACCATTTCTCTCAAACAGGACTTGATCATGTTGAGTCCATCCGACTAATTGCAATTGGGCGCAAACCAGACGGGATGTGGCCGAATAAGTTGGATGCCCGTGCTGGTAAATCGTGGGGTCGTGGGTTGGAATCCTGGTCGAGTCAAACCAATGACTTAAAAATGTATACTTGTCGCTTCCTAGCCAGATGCTCGGCATTACTAGGATAGGGCAAGGAGCAGTGGAATGAGGAAGACCAGTCGTCTGCAACTGAAATTTCCCCTGCTTAAACAACTAATGTTCAAACAACAAAAAAACCAAGCTGCCCGCCCTCAAATGGAGCTGAACTAAACAAAACCCAGACAGAGACAACCACGCCAGACCAGACACAACCAGAGCAGAGAACCCAATCCCCTCTGCTTATCGACGTCATCGATCGCTCTCCAAGCACTTCTACTCACAGATCTCCACCAGATGTATTCTCCAAGCACACTCTCAAAAGATAGGCTAAGTGGAAATTGTAACTTGTTTGGGGGAAAAAAAGTGAAAAATAGTGATCACATAAAGAGAAGTTGTGTGTCAGTGTAAATGGGTACGGAGTGAGAAGAGGATTTAAGGTCCTTTCTTTACCCCCCCCCCCCCCCCCTCCACCCACGCCCAGTTCAACCGATATTTTACCGCGTGAGAAGTGAGTAGATCACTCAGTTCCAATGTGGTTGGTTTGTTTCTTTGTTGGAGCTTTACATCCTGGCAACATAGAGAGGAGGAGGGGGAATAGAGAAGGATAGAGAGGAGAGAAGGGTTTAGAGAGGTAGAGCTAATGCGATATAATTATAGAGGGAGAGATTGACGGAGTGAGGAAGTGAGGTAGGTAATAATATGATAGGTAGGGAAGATTGGATAGTTGGTTGTTGGAGTTTTATGTCCTGGCAACATATAAGGTCAAGGCGGGTACCGACTACTGACAGTGCACACACATGACGACTTTATAGTGTTTCCCCACCTGGAGACCAGGCTGCCAGCACCATGACCCAATATCCCACACAGTCACATTATCCTGACACTGATCCAACCAGTCCTTGCCCTATACTATTAATGCCGAGCGCCTGGCTAGAAAGCGACAAGTATACATTTTTAAGTCGTTGGTTTGACTCGACCAGGATTCGAACCCGTGGGTTCGAATGTCACGATCTACCAAAACGGGAGACGGACGCTCAACTCATTCGGCCATCTCGTCTGGTCACCAGAACAGATCAGCGTTTACATACACACACACTAGGCGATCGCCGATCTTCTTCAGGGGGTGTGGGGGGGGGGGGGGGCTTCCCAGGGCTGTCAAGTCGATGCGTGGTACTCAAATGCATTTCGGGAATTAGAAAGAGCGGTCCATTTTCAGAGTGCCCAACATGACAGAGCTCACTCAGACCAGCCGATCATTGCCCACTGCACATACCTATGATATCCACAAGGAGAGCCAATCTGCAATGGCTTAGCCAATCTGCAATGTCTTAGCCAATCTGCAATGGCTTATCCAATCTGCAATGGCTTAGCCAATCTGCAATGGCTTAGCCAATCTGCAATGGCTTAGCCAATCTGCAATGACTTAACCGCCTGCCCGACAGCCCCCCCCCCACACACCGCTCCCCGACAGTCCGCTTGCCCCTATTTCTGCACTGTGCACACGCCAACTCTTATAAGTGAAAGAGAAATAACAATTCTGGCCATTTCCAATGTAGATTATAATTTATAGACACTGGCACATTTGCAACGTTTAAAAATAAAGTCTATAGCTTAAAGCTGCATAGTTTGATAGACGATCACATTTTCAAACAAAAACAATTATCTAGATTTGATTCTGCATAATCTAACTTAGATACGGATGCAGTTATTACGCATTTGTCACAACAAAGGAGGGAATACTGAGTCAATTTTAATTGAAGCTGTTGCTGTTGAAGCCGATGGTGTCAGAGTTTTGCCGTGCTTGCCGAAACTAATTTGACACATTTGCACTTCAAATATCTGAAAAGTTAACCATTTAAAATAAAAGTTACTTCAAACTAAAGTAAGGTAGATTATAACAATCAATTTAATATATCACTCTCAGAAAACTGACAGAAAGTCAAAACCATGGGACTAGGCAAGTTTAACAGTTAGGATATCACACAGTGTATTCACATAGGTTATATCTACAGATAAGGCACAAATTGCCAAAGACCCAGAAATAAGCTCAGAACTGAATAGCGTCTTATCAGTATAGGCCCAGTCACACCTCACCCGATTGAGGAACCAGACAGAAACCGGACACTGTCCGGTGAAATACGGCAATGTACAGTTTATATATGGTTGGCGTCCGCCGTGTCCGTTCTCTGTCCGGTGGTGTCCGGTGTGTACGGTGGGAAGTTTTTAACATGGACAAAACTTGTACCGGACACAACCGGACTGACCTGTATGGTTGCTGTATGGTTTAAGTCTGTTTAGTCCGTTTTGTCTGTTTCATATTCGGTACCCATCCATTACGTCTCCGGTTTGCTTGTTGCAGAGTCCATTGATGGTGTTGCGGGAATTCAGTCAGTATATGTTTTCGGCGCATCCGTGATCAGTCCGGTAGTGCCCGGTTGATGTTCGGTCTGTCCATTTGACATTCGGTTGTCATCTGGTTATCATCCGGTGGCTATCCATTCATGTCCGTTTCATGTCTGTTTCATGTCCATTCATCCAGTGTCCGTTGACGCGACAGTGCAACATTTCGACACATTTTGATACATTTTGATACCGAACACCACCAGACTAGACAATTCTTTGTCCGGTTTATGTCCGTTGCTCAATCTGGTAAGGTGTGACAGGCACTTAAAGATATCACATAGTAGTCGCTTCAAAGCATTACCAAGTTGTATTTCTATCTATAGACATGGGTCACATTTGTAAAGACCCAGATATGAGCTTAGAAGAAAAATCATGTGCGGACATGTCGGAATGGCCTAATCGGTGAGACCGGCTTCCAATGCGGGAGGTCGTGGGTTGGAATCCCAGCTGAGTCAAATTCATAACATTTATACTTGTCAAGTACATAGCCTGACATAGGAATAGAACAAGGACTGGTTTGAATACTATCAGGGTAATGTGACTGAGTGAATATTGTGCCAGTGGCCTGGTCTTCCAGTGAGGCAGCACTATAAAGGCAACATGGGTGTGAACTGTCACAAGTCGATAACCCATCCTGATATGTCCTTAGATGTTATGAGGATGTTAAAAATCCCCGACCTACAAACAAGGGCTTACGCTTGCCATTAAGGATATCGCATAGTGTCTTCGCAGCATAAGTCTTTACTAAATGAACTTCTTAATGAATGAAAGAAAAAGAGAGAGAGAAACGAAGAAACCACCATCCACACTCCTGACAGTAAGGATATCGCGTAGTGTCTTCGCAGCCTAAGTTGACCAAATGAACTTATGAAAGAAAGAAAGAAAAACAGGGAACAAGAGAAAAGAACCCACCCACACTCCTGCCAGTTAGGATATCGCGTAATATCTTCCCAGCACAAGTTCTTACTAAATGAACTTCTGAATAAAAGAAAGAAGAAGAGCGAGAAACAAAGACAAAAACACCCACACTCCTTTCTCCCTTTCCGCTAGGTGGCAGAGCAGAGCGTTCATTTACCAGCAACTATGCCACCCGTTGCTTAGCAAATGCAGCTTTTCTTACACATTTTCCTTTCTTTTCTTTGTGTGCTCACGTGTGTGTGGATGGTGAAGGGTGGGAGTATAAGTAAGCGTGGGTAGGTGGGTAATAAAACACTCGGACACCAGGCTCTAAGGCGGAGTGTTCTGCAGGAGTGCTGCTTGTACTCTGATCCCGCCTGTTCCAGCAGCGCTATATTGATCAGTGCACACACACTGCTGGCGGACGCGGTGTTAATATTGTAATTCTGCCAGCCTCCCCTTCCTCGCCCTACACCGGTACCGTCTCCTCACTTCGATCACCCGAGGAAAATGCAATGTAAAAAATATCAGGTGAAATGCCACATGGGTAGGTTGATTGCATCAGGGAGTCTAGGTTGGTTGGTCGGTTATTGGAGTTTGACGTCCTGGCAGCATCTAAGGTTATATCAGGGTGGGTACTGACTTGTGACAGTGCGCATTCATTGTGCTTTATAGTGCTGCCTCACTGGGGGACAAGGTCGCCAACACCATGACCTAATATCCCACTCAGTCATATTATCCTGAACCTGAGCCAACCAGTCCTTGCCCTATCCAAATAATGGCGAGTGCATGGTTAGGAAGCGACAAGTACCAATTTTAACTCATTGGTTTGACTGGACCCGGGTTCAAACTCGTGGGTTCGTATCCCACGATCTACCAGGGAGTCTAGGTAGTCTAATAGTTAGAATGCTCGCCATGGAATTTCAAAATGTGGGTTCGAGTCCCCCCCCCCTCGCTCAATACAATGTTCCTGTAGATGGCTGCACGCACCTCCCCTGGCCAAATGCCACATACACAGTAGGGTAGGTGGATTGATTGAATGAGGCAGCTGATATGCTCTCATGATTGGTTATGACGCTTCCCCGTAATGGCAGTAATGTAAAGTCAAGTCCCACTCTAGGTGTGATGCTCCTGTTTGTTGCAACCCTCCCCCCTCCCCCCCCCCGCTAGCACCGACGCCCCCGCACCGGGTGCGTTGGCCAAATCAGTAGAGTGCAGGCCTCGCTTTCGAGAGATCGGGAGTTCGGTGCCCAGTCGAATCAAACCAATGACTTATCAAATTGATACTTGTCACTTCCTAGCCTGGCGCTTGGCATTAATAGGATATGGCAAGTACCAGTTAGCTGACTGTCAGGATAGTATGACTGAGTGGGATATCAGGTCATGGTGCCAGCAGCCTGAATTTCCAGTGGGGCAGCACTATAAAGGCACCATGAGTGCATACTGTCACAAGTCGGTATCGTCCTTATATGACTTTAGATGTTGCCAGGACGTGAACAACTCCAACAACCAACCAACTGACCAAGATCATGATTGTGTAATTGATGTGTGTTGAACCTGCCCCTTGTATGTAATAGAAGAACATTACCTGGATATATGTCATCATAAGTATGAGAATTACAAGTTTAGGCGGACAAATTTATTAACTTGAACTCACCTCCCAAGGTGAAATTAGTTTGAAGTAACTGTTAGTCCGATGAAGCATCTTATTTTCAAAACCAAAACAATTGAATTGATTTTACATATCTAACTTAGATATTTAGGCACTTATTAAGGATTTGTTGCCATGTACAAGGGAATACCGAGACAGTTTAATAGGAGATGTTATTGCTGAAGCCTATAGTGTCAGAGTTTGTGCATGCTTGTCAAAACTAATTTGACATGTTTGCACTTCAAATATCTCAAAAGTTAGCTATCTAAAATTTAAGTTACTTCATACTAAAAGTAAGGTAGATTGTAACAATCAATTTACCATATGTATCTCAGACAAAAGGTCAAACCCAGCGGAGTATGCAACTTTAAAGAGTTCACTTGGGAGATATTTGAAGTGGAAATATATAACATTATAAACCCCAGGATAGTACTTTCTGTCTGTATGGCGTATTAGGAACAAGCGTAGTCATCTCTGAGTCGATTCAGATCTTTGAACATTTAGTTGTAGTCTCCAGCTAGACATGCCCGTTGGAAATGGCTAAATGACCAATAATAGGAACAGGGTAATTCATATCGGAATGTGTTTTTCCATTGTCTGCGGTTATAAATTTAAATTGGAAATGACTAAATAGCCAATTATAGTTGCTCTTTTGTTTCTAAACCAAATTTTAATTACAAGCGCGTGTGAGTGTGCATTGGAGGAATAAACTATGCTAGTATAACAATATTATATCAAATTCATTTAATGTCTATTGCCCTGATTTATTTAACAAAATAAATTCTAAAATAGTGCTTCTAATTAAAGGTAACCATCCAATAGTGCTATCGTTGTAAAATTAGATTATGGGTGAAATGTATACTATACAAATACATAATTGAATATATAAAAATATATATATGATGCATAACGCATTATACGAGCATAAATGCAAGGGGAACATATACTTTATATATGTATATGGCACTTCCCATCTCTGTCGAGTAGCTCTCTTTCCCCATCCCATGCCTCATTCTTCTCCCCCCCCCACATCCACTCCCTCCCTCTCCGCCTCCCTCCACCCTCCCCCACCCCGTCTCATGCACACATTGTGATATGGCGCTGAATGCTAATACAGAGGTCTCTGGAACCCGCCACTGCCACTGATGATGTCCAGGGTTTATGTTCAGAGTGGGAAATGTTGTTCTCCGACACCAGCCACCGTCGCGCCCCCTAGTGGCGATAACTTCGCTGGGAACTCACTATTAATAGAACAGTAATCAGGCAGGTTATATTAAGCGCTTACTGCCCGGAACCAGGCCGAGATGGATGCACAACCCACAATCAGTAGGACATTCACCCCAACCCCCATATTGCTGAATAGGGATTTATTATATATATACGCTGACGCGGGCATCAACTCTGCGACACTTCGGTTAATAGTACTAACCCAAAGTGCCCCATGCCTCAAACCCGATATCAGGCAATAATTGACCAATAACACAAACCCAGGCTAAGCCGAGTGCCTGGTACTAGTGTCTGGTACAAGTCTAGTGCCTGTTACAAGTGCCTGGTACAAGAATAGTGCCTGGTACAAGTGTCTGGTACAAGTGCTTGGGTCAAGTGTAATGCCTGGTACAAGTCGAATGTCTGGTAAAAGTGCCTTCTACACGTATAATGCCTGGTACAAGTGCCTGGTACAAGTCTAAATCCTGGTACACGTGCCTGGTACATCTCCAGTGCCTGGTACAAGAGCCTGCTACAAGTCTAGTGCCTGGTACAAATATCTGGTACAAGTATAACGCCTGGTAGACGCGCCGGGTACAAGTATAATGCCTGGTACAAGTGCCTGGTACAAGTGCACGGTACAAGTCTAGTGCCTGGTACAAGTGCCTGCTCAAGTCTAGTGCCTGGTACAAATGCTACAAGTCTAGTGCCGCCGGAAGTGTTAAGCACGCAAGATACAAACATGTCATATACGCTTATATTTTGTGCATGAGCATGAGGGCCCTGTTGACCTCAGGCGCAGCCGTACCGGAAATACTGGCACTGAGAACCGGCTTGACTTTACTTATTGAGTTACCGCCCCAATGGACCCTGGCTCGGGACCAGGCTTGGGACCAGGCCCGGCCGGCTGCGAGTAGCCGAATGTCCGGCCTGTCCTTCCGGTTTAACTATTTCGGACGCGCGGTGGTGGAGATTTGCTGCGAGCCGACTGGTGGTGGAAGGAAGTGACGTAGGGAGATGGAGATGGGCGAAGGGAGCGTGACATCGGGGAAGGGGTGAGGGTGGGTGGGGGTTATGGGGGTGGGTGAGGCGGGGGATTGTGGGATATGTATGCAATGGAAGGGGGACTAGTAGTTGGGGGGGGGGGGGGTGAGAGGGGGGATTGTGGGATAGGTGTGATAGGGAAGGGGGATAATAGCGGTTGGGTGAAAAGGGGGAATTGTGGTGGATGGAGGGTGGACTGGAAGGCACCGAATATGACATTATGATTGGTTGGTTGCTGGAGTTTTACCTCCTCGCAACATCTAACGTCATATCAGGACGGTTGACAGTATGAGGTGGAATAATGTAGTCCGAGTTGACAGTGTACAGTGGGACCCTGCGATGCTGACTTGCATCCATTCATTCTGTTCCCGACCTGATCTTACTTTGTCCACACATGCCGACCGTTCCCATCACTATTCACGTGAAACACCGCGCTAATGCAATCAGATCTCATCACCAACCAAACTCAAATTATTATTTATTATTACTGCATTTCTTTTGGGTGAGACTGTGACTTTTGTTTGATGGCAGGTTAGTGATTACTTGCTTTCCTGAGAGAAGTAGGAAGAGTTTTTGTGTGTGGGCTTTTTGTTCACCTGACTTTTTATTTGCTCTGGGATTCGGCACCAGTGGTGATACGGGTGGAAAGCGGGTTAATTAAAAAAACACCGACATGAGCGCGTTTCCTAAATATTACCGGAGTAAGGCTAGGAGAATTGATAGTGAATATTAGGTCCCTTGCACTGGTTTTGGAATGCGCCCTGGTGGAACCTGATTTAGGGCATGAACTGAGCTACGCAGCTTCGGATTTCATGTACGTTATCGGTGGTACACAGATTTTGGGACCAGTGTTGAAAATCTGGTCTCACAATCCAGTTTTATATTAATGAACCTATGGAACGTAATTACCAATCTGTACCTCACCCAGTTCTATCCCTTCATTTAGTGTATAAAGTGAGCTATGCCGCTTCGGATTTCATGTACGCTATCGGTGGTGCAGTAGATTTTGGGACCAGTGTTAAAAATCTGGTCTCACAACCCAGTTTTATACTAATGAACCTATGGAACGTAATTACCATTCTCTACCTCACCCCATTCTCTCCCTTCAATTAGTGTATGAGGTGAGCTATGCCGCTTTGGGTTTCATGTACGCTATCGGTGGTGCAGCAGATTTTGGGACCAGTGTTAAAAGCCTCGTCTCACAATTCAGTTTTATATTAATGAACCTATGGAACGTAATTACCATTCTCTACCTCATCCCGTTTTCTCCCTTCATTTAGTGTATGAAGTGAGCTATGGCGCTTCGGGTTTCATGTATGCTATCGGTGGTGCAGCAGATGTTGGGACCAGTGTTAAAGACCTGGACTCACAATCAAGTTTGATATTGAGCATATGGAATGTAATTACCATTCTCTACCTCACCCAGTTCTCGCTCTGTATTGCTCTTTCTCGGGACCTTATGTAAAATATGACAGGGGTGTAATCAGTTGTGATTGAATCCGATATTGGGTCATGGTACCAGTGGCCGAGAAGTCACCACGGGTGTGTACTGTCAGAAGTTGGTACCCATCCTGATATGACCTTACATGTTGCTAGGAAGTAAAGCCTAACTAAACAAACAAACGGTGCTCCCTGTCACCATATAAAACAAAAGGATATCTACACCACATCTAGCACGTCGTGATATGACCTTAGATGTTACCAGGACGTAAACTCCAATAACCAATCAATCAAATCTAGCACTGTAACTAATAGCCATAACCAGAAGACCAGCGTTCCTGCGCTGAAAAAAATTGTTAAAAGAAGATAATTTCAGATATTTACTCTCCCTGCAAAAGAAATAGGAAATATGCACCTGCACCTTCAGACTGGCACCCTTACCTACCAGAGAGCCTCACTGTGGGATCGAGCACACAACAGGATCCCTGACCCTCCCCCATACGGACAGCGCCTCTGAGGAGTAGGCGTGACCTGTGTTCATTTTCTGCACCTTTAGACTGGCACCCTTACCTACCAGAGAGCCTCACTGTGGAATCGAGCACACAACAGGCTCCCTGACCCTCCCCCATACGGACATCCCCTCTGAGGATTAGGCGCAACATGCGTTCATTTTCTGCTTATTAATTTCTAATTAAAGACCGGGCGTCTTTGTGTGTGACGGGGCTGGGTGTCCTTCCGCTTCCGGTCCGTGATTACCTTCCCTGCTTCTTCCCACAATGCGCATCGACTACATCCTCCCCACCAACACCCATCCACCCTCACCCACCCCCAAACATCCACCCAATCACCAACCCACTCCCCGCTGGTTCCTAGGTGGGATGGGTGGGGTGTCTTTACTAAGAAATTGCAGTCACTTCCTCACAACACTCCCCGAACCATAATTAATTTAATATTTTAGAATGAAAATAATTATGTTATTTGAAATGAAAACTCACATTTGGTCGCGTCCTCAGTTTCTGAATTTACCAATTCAGAGCGACTCGGGGGAAACCAAGATCAGTTGGTTGGTTGTTGGAGTTTTATGTCCTGGCAAAATCTAAGGTCATATCAGGACGGGTACCAACTTACGACAGTACACACTCATGGCCACTTTATAGTGCTTCCTCACTGGGAAATCAGGCCACCAGCACCATGACCCGATATCGCGCTCAGTCATATTATCCTGATACTGATTAATCAGTCCGTGCCCTATCCTATTAATGCTGCGCGCCAAACTAGGAAGCGACAAGTATAGATTTAGTAAGGGAACGGTTTGACTCGACCGGAAATCGCACTCCCGATCTCCTGCGCGGGAGGCCTGCGCTTTACCGATTCGGCCACCACGCCCGGTAGGGAAACAAAGAATAGCCGTGTGGGGGTAGTCTTTTACTAAAGGCCCTGTCACACTACGACGTTTCCCACCAACGCGCGTCGACGTGTTGCCTTTTGGGTCGAAACGTCGGTACACATCCGGTACGTTACCGGCGGGTTACCGGCGCGTCGGTACACGTTGAGTGACAGCAATGTGTGAATGGACACGTCGGTGCGCGTCGGCACGCGTCGGGTCGCGCCGATCGTTTGGTGCTTGCACAAAACTTTCAGTGCGCCCCGGCGCGCCCCGACGGGTTGGAGGGGGCGTTACAGACGCGTTAACAACACATCGAAACCCGTTGCGGGCACGGCGGCGGAACGCATGCAGACCGTTGAGCAACGTTGCTTAACGTTGGCATTTTTTTTAGCCAAAATGCGACCGTTCCGTCGGCGTGTCTGCAACGTCCCATCGATGGGTAGTGGGCGTGCCATTGGCGTTGCTCCAGCGTTTCTCGGCGCATTGGACGTGTTGCCGGCGCGCCTGGACGTGTTGGCCGCGCGGTGTGAACGCGCTGCCGGCGCGTCCTGACGTGTTGCTGGTGGGTATGTATGTGCTGACATGGTACTAACACGACACCAACACGCTACCGGCACGCCATCAACACGCTACAAGCACGCCAATGACGCGCTACCGACACGCTGCTGACACGCTAGTAGCACGCTACTAGCGCCCCAATAACGCGCCAATAGCACGCCACCAACCCGCCACTAACACGCTGCGCCCCATCAAACTTTCTCCCAAAATGATGAAGAGTTGGACGTGTGTCGACGGCTTGCAAATATTTTGCGCGTTGCCGGTACGCCGGTGAGAAACGTCGTCGTGTGACAGGGCCTTAGGAGATTGCAGATCGATTGTAGCCAAATAGCCCCTTTCCATCCGGTCAATCACCCACCAAAATTAATGTCATGATTTTAGAATGAAATTAAGATATTTGAATGAAAGCTCAGTTTCATCGATGATGAGAGAGGAGGATTTTTGGAATTTGGAATTAAGCTATTGTTGACACTGCTATTCCTTTTTAGCGGAAATGTTATCGGTGCGCTATTTATTAGTAAAATGCTTTCAATTATGGATCGATTGCCTCAAAGTCGGGGTCTTGGTGGCAAATATGGCGGAAGAGTCATAAATGAATTTTTAAAAGAGGTGTTTCAGTTGGATTATCCTATATCAAACACCTTTTTTAAAATTGAATACATTGTTTGCCATGGTTTATTTGTCTCCCTAGATCTTAGTTAAAGTTGCATAGTGAATGTGGTTTTAAGTTTGAGTTTCTCCTGGCCACTTTGCTGCCTACACGATGTTAAACAACTATTTCGAGCTGCTGCCTTTATATCTAGATAAATATATTAGGTTGAACATTATAACCTACTGTAGTAGTCGGAAAGTGACCTCTCGCGAAGGAGCCGCATAGACAGGTAGGCGTGGGTAGTGTGGTGACATCAGGGAGCCTAGGTGGTGTAATGGTTAGCACACTGGCCCGGAATGCAAAGGGATGTGGGTTCGAGTCCAGCTCTGCGACGGAACATGTGGGTATGCAGTTAGGGACGAAGAGGGGCGACGGTGGCGCCACCGGTCCCATCAGTGCGGTAGGCTGCAGGTATCGGCAGCAAATATATAACAATTGTAATATGGTAATAACAGAATTCCCTTCCGCGCCTTTCTACTGGCATATTACTTGTACATCACATATATTGACAGATATCGATATATCGATACATACATATATATATATATATATATATATATATTGATACATATATCTTGATATATATATTGAGTTATATTGATTTATATTTATATATATTGATATATATACATTGATATATATACATTGATATATATTGATATATAGCTGGATATATCTATATCTGATCCATATATTGATCAATATTGGATTCATTATCGATTTTGATATTTGAATAATCCGTGTAGCCATTATCATTACCTCTGCGAGAACTATATTGATATATATTGATATGCATTTATATATATTTACATGCATTTATAAATATGTATGCATAGTTATACGTATCACAGATGTCATTCTCCGCATAGCCAGTAGGTGGCGGCAGAGGAGAGATGCAGGATGTCGCCACCTCTCGGACTGGACTTAGCAATGCAAGTATATCTTCTGATATATCCTGATATTGTTCCAAATGAATACCAATCACTGAATCAGATTCTGCTTGGTCTCTCTCCGCTTTCACTAATGATGCTCAACTCGCACACCAGAGGGCAGCACCACCAGGGTCAGCCAGCATTGGTTCCCACCTATCTTTGGTCTTATTTTGTGACAAAACAGAACGGTAGCAACTTACAGGTTCGGTGGTTATTGGAGTTTTACATCCTGGCAACATCTGAGATAATATTAGGACGGGTATCGACTTGTGACAGTGCACACAAATGATAACCTTATAGTGCTGTCCCACTGGGAAATTAGGCCACTGGCATCATGACCTCACATTATCTGGACACTGAGCTAACCAGTCCTTGCCCTATCCCATTAATTCCAAGTGCCAGGCTAGGAAGCGACACGTATCACTTTTATAAGTCATTGGTTTGACTCGACCGCGAGTGGAACTCCCGACCTTCCGCACGCGAAGCCCGCGCTCCACCGATTCGGTCACCGCCTCCCAGTGTACATACACGCCGTGACTTAGCTACATGTTGAGACTTCATCGTGTGAGGCTACACTTTAGCTTACATCAGCTTTGGTTTGTAGTGGTTTTCCATTAAAGCACCAGACCCTGGCTGAATGACTGGAGGCGATTGGGAGCCGAATGACACACCTGTCTACAAATACAAATAACTCACACAGACCTCGGGGCAAAGGCGCTCCACACGCTACCTACCTACTCTTACCTACCTACTTACCTAATCCTACCTACTTACCCACTCCTACCTACTTACCCACTCCTAGGTATGTACATACTTACTGACCTACATACTCTTACCGATGTGCTTACTTACCTACGCTTACCTAATACCTACTTACCTATGTACCTACTTACCAACTCTTACCTATGTACATATTTACCTACTCTTGCCTATGTACCTACTAACCTACGCCTACCTAAGTACATATTTACCTACCTATATACACTTACCTATGTACATACTTACATACTCTTGCCCAAGTGCCTGCTGTCCTACTCCTACATACGTACATACCTACCTACTCTTGGCTACGTACATACTTACCTACTCTTGCCTACGTACCTACTTACCCACTCCTCCCTACGTACATATTTACCGACCTACATACTCTTACCTGTGTACCTACTTGCCTACCTACTTACCTGTCTACATACCTACCTACATAATACAGTCATGCCTGCTACACGGACTGTTGCTGCAACACCCAAACCCACCGTTACCATGGATCTAACCCTCCCCTCCCTCCTGTACCCCTCTCACACCAATCTCTACATATACATAATACCAGAAGCTCACACACGCACTGGCTACCCCCTCCGTCTTCCTCCAGCCGCCCTCCCTCCTTCCTTCTTACTGTCCCACACCTTCACCCACATCCGCCTCCTGTCTCACGCCTATCACCTCCCGCCTCCCATCTCACGCCTCCCATCTCCCGCCTCCTGTCTCACGCCTCCCACCTCCCACCTCCTGTCTCACGCCTCCCACCTCCCGCCTCCCACCTCCTGACTCACGCCTCCCACCTCCCGTCTCACGCCTCCCACATGCCGCCTCCCACCTCAAGCCTTCCACCTCCCGCCTCCCACCTCCTGTCTCACGCCTCCCACCTCCCACCTCCTGTCTCACGCCTCCCATCTCCCGCCTCCTGTCTCACGCCTCCCACCTCCTGCCTCCCGCCTCACACCTCCCGCCTCCCACCTCCTGTCTCACGCCTCCCGCCTCCCACCTCCTGTCTCACGCCTCCCACCTCCCGCCTCCCACCTCCTGTCTCAAGCCTCCCACCTCCCGCCTCCCACCTCCAACCTCACGCCTTCCACCTCCCGCCTCCTCCTGTCTCACGCCTCCTACCTCCCGTCTCACGCCTCCACGTCTCACGCCTTCCACCTCCCGCCTCCCACCTCCTGTCTTACGCCTCCCACCTCCTGCCTCACGCCTCCCAGCCTCCTGTCTCACACCTCCCGCACTCCCACCTCCTGTCTCACGCCTCCCACCTCCTGTCTCATGCCTCCCACCTCCCGACTCCCACCTCCTGTCTTACGCCTCCCACCTCCTGCCTCACGCCTCCCGCCTCCTGTCTCACACCTCCCACCTCCCGCCTCCCACCTCCTGTCTCACGCCTCCCGCCTCCCACCTCCAAGCCTCCCACCTCCCCGCAGCTCCCACCTCCAACCTCACGCCTTCCACCTCCCGCCTCCCACCTCCTGTCTCACGCCTCCTAGCTCCCGTCTCACGCCTCCCACCTCCCGCCTCCCACCTCCTGTCTTACGCCTCCCACCTCCTGCCTCATGCCTCCCGCCCTCCCGCCTCCCACCTCCTGTCTCACGCCTCCCGCCTCCCACCTCCTGTCTCACGCCTCCCACCTCCCGCCTCCCACCTCCTGTCTCAAGCCTCCCACCTCCCGCCTCCCACCTCCAACCTCACGCCTTCCACCTCCCGCCTCCCACCTCCTGTCTCACGCCTCCTACCTCCCGTCTCCCACCTCCCGCCTCCCACCTCCTCTCTCAAGCCTCCCACCTACCGCCTCCCACCTCCCGTCCAGATCCGCACACATAAACCCCCACCCGCACACCTACACAACCCCACCCACGTCGACCCTTACCCACCCGCTCACTGGCAGACCCACCTTTTATCCCCCATGCAAACACCCCCTACCTGGCCGCCCCCTCCCCGCCCCCCCCCCCCCCCCCCCCCCCACCTATCTACTCTTCTACCAAACTGTCCTACCAGCGGATCCATCATGCTAAATGTGGACGAGTCAGCAGGCCTGGAACGACCAGATACCGGACACAGACGCTGGTCTGCAGTCGCAGTAACCATGCGCCAGCCACCAGCCACCGGCGACCAGCGTCACCGTCTCAGCCAATCAACGATCGTCCTGCACCATCACGTGTCTCCAAATCGCAACATTCTTCCGACGGCTCAGGAACCTGTCCCGTCTTGTTTGCATGGTTAACAACAACAACAACAACAACAATACAAATACACAACGGGGGCCGAGAGATTGTGTTTTTTATTTCATGTGAAACCAAACCGAGTATTTTGTAGGCTTTACGATCGGGCTTGGGTCTGTGGCTGAATGACCAAGATGATGGATTATCGCGACGGAAACACGCTCAATCTTCGCGAGGTGCCCACTTAAAATAGTTTTAAAACTTAAAATGGTCTTTGAGGGGCATTGCTTTAATTCAATCTACCCGACAGCGCCCCGGAGAGAAACGGTGGTGGTGGGGGTGAGGAGTGGGGAATGGGCGAGGTGGGGGTGTGGGGGAGGGGTGAGGAGGGGGAATGGGGGTGGGTGGGAGGGGTAGCCAGGGCCGGGTTATTAGGTGTGTGAAACGGGACTGGGGAGGGGAGGTGGCTGTGGGTGTGGGTGTGGGTGTGTGGGGTGGGGGGGGGGGGGGTCAGATCAACGCCTGTCTGACAGTTGGGTAATTGCACTAGTTCTCTCCTGACACGGCAGGAGGCGCCACCCTTCAGGCCAAGAGGAGGTGGGCGGGCTGAGTGCTGCTGCTGGTGCTGCTGGTTGGGCGGTTGGTTCTTGGAGTTTTGCTTACTGGCGACATTTAAGGTCATATCAGGACGGGGTACCGACTTGTGACAGTGAGCTCTCATGGCAACTTCATAAAATTGATACTAATCACTTCCTAGCCTGGCACTCGGCATTAATAGGATAGGGCAATGACTAGTTTAGTTCAATATCAGCCTAATCAGGATAATGTGGTCATGGTGCTAGCCACCTGATTTCCTAGTGGGGCAGCACTATGAAGTTCCCATGACTGTGCACTGTCACAAGTCGGTACTCATCCTGATATGACCTTGGATGTTGCCAGGACGTAAAACTCCAACAACCAACCATCAGGCTAGGTAGTGCCACGTATTAATTTGTAAGTCATTGGTTTGACTCGGGTGGGTTTTCAAATCCCTAACCTTCACTCAGAGCAACCACGTCTGGTCGGGTGTGGGATGCCGGTGTCACGGTTTCAGATCTCTGCCAGTTTCAGGTCCCCGCCTGGCTTCTGTGCATGCGTCAAAATCGAACAGCATTGTCTGCACATGTGTCAACATCGAGCCAGATTCAAACCGTCGCCGATCGCTGCACTCATACTCTCACTATAGTGTCAGTGTCACTAACCTTATAAATGTGATATACTCTTTTTGGTAAACATGTTTTCTATATGTGTACCAAGCGATTTGTTTCTAGGTGATGTGGTTTTAGAGATATTTCACTTTTTCTGTATGAAGATTGCTCATGACCATTGACAATGCCTTGAGTTTGCCGGTATGCACAGTGCAAAACATTATTCAAAATTAATAGAAATCCAGAACCCTAACCATATCAATTTAATATAATCTTTTTGGTAAACATGTTTTCTATATGTGTACCAAGCGATTTGTTTCTAGGTGGTGTGGTTTTAGGGATATTTCACTTTTTCTGTATGAAGATTGCTCACGACCATTGACAATGCCTTGATGATGCCATTCGATTTTGACGCATGCACAGAAGCGATGCGGAGATCTGAAACTGGCAGAGATCTGAAACCGCGACACTGGGCGGACGGGTGGGGGATGGGGGTGAGTTGGGATGAGGGAGTCAAAAGGGAGCACGGTGCGGACGGGCCTGGATGGAAGCTGGAATCGAAAGTCTCAATCCCCAATCAACACTTTAACAAAATCCCACATTTCTTTTTATACTATAATTTAATTTTTTTAGATTCATTGATTTAATCAACCGTAATTTAAATTGCAGACAATTGGTCTTCCCCGATCCACAGCTCCTTGCCTAATCTTAATAATGCCTGGCGACGGGCTAGGTAGTGACGAGCGTCAGATGTGTACGTCTGCGATTTGACTCAATCAGGAATCGAACCCCACGACCTACTCTATGGGAACTACATACCTTATTTATTCCATTATCCCATCTGGTGTCAATTTTGAAACCAGATGCTTGCCTAGCTCCACGATAAGCTTTTAAAGATTACTTCACTTCGTACATGGGCATATATTTTTGCATAATATATATATATAGTATATATAGTATATATAATATATATTATATATATATATATATATATATATATATGCGCCTGGCCGTTATCGCCTATAGGCCTGTCAGGACGGTCAAATTTTAACTTGAGACTCCACTCGCTCGGAAGTGTTTTAAATATAAATTCTATACATGTGTATATAAATTCTCTCCCCCTGACGCTGATGGTGGCGCCCTCACCTGGCATCCCACCTCACTACAATCTCTCCGTGCTATGTATGCATCGGTGACAGCCAAGATATTTCCCTCCACAGTAATTATGTTAGATTTGACCTAATTTTGCAGGATAACCATATTATATATAACATAAAGTAGTATTTTGCATTGACATCTCAGGCAATGAACCACATATACAGGTAGGCAGTGCTAGAGTGATTGCATTAGGGAGCCTAGATACTGTAATGGGTAGCACACTAGCCCTGCAAAGGCCAAGAAGTGTGGGTTCGAATCCTGCTCTTGGAGCAATATTTCCCATTTTCATCACCTCCCCATGACAATAACTTAAATGATTTAATGACATAAACATGAATTTCAAATCAAATCATGACACAAACTAATAAGGACAGCATCTACCCTTCTGGCTTTCGCCATTGATTAGCCTAGTCGCCAAAGCTTGACGAGCACCATTTCTGATTGTGTTGGGTGTTTGGTACCCTACAGCATGATATATGAGACTGTCTCAAAAGGTACTAAGCAATATAGGACAAAACCTTGTCCACTGTAACGATCAACACACTATCTACTGATGCATTTGCTCAGGATAAACTGATTTGTTTTTTTACATGGTGTTTCATAATCCCAATAGAATACATATTGATTTGAAGCAAATGTCCTTGTGTTTTCAGTGTAACCATGTCTGTGCTGTTTTGTGTCAATCGTTACAATGGACACACAAAAAAAAGAGTTATCACCTTTTGAGACAGGCTCATATACAACCAAGAAAGTGCAATAATAATTCACCAATAATGAACGTGTTAGCAACTGGTATACCCAACTCAAGCCGATCATCACATTTCATTGTCAGTAGTTTCTCTCTAATTAACCAGCTCTCTTCTCATTGCAGGCAGCCTTAACTAAGTTATTACTTGATTGGCATTGGCATTGGGACTAACAACATTACTCTAATGATCCATTGCCTACTCACGCTGGGAACTCATCCCCAGGGAGAATCTATGTAATCTACCTTTACCCCGAAAGCCACATTTCTAGTCAAATACAACATAATGAATTAATTACTGCAGTGGTGTTCTCTGTGGCGGAGTGGTTAGAGTGTCAGACTCCTAATCTGAAGGTCAGGGGTTCTTTCCCAGTGCAATTTGGATTTCCCCCGCTGTGTATAACTTACAGCGTCATCAAAGGCCAGTTGCTCTCACTCTCATACCATGTCTATGTGGTGTGGAAGGTTAAAAATCCCTTGGGTCGGTAAAAGTGTAGGCTTGGGTGTTCTGTTGACAAACTGTCTAATGGTGAAAACAAGTCTATTCAGACTTTTCCATGATAGGCAGTATAAACCTTCAAGAAAAAAAAAAACTATGGATCTTGTGATGTATTATTTATTATGCATATATTATTTAGGAATCGGGTGTTGCAATTGTTGTCCTTTGATTAGTTATTTAGTTTGTATGATGTATATTTGTCCATGATTCCTTAACCGAGTGACGTTGGGCAGGGAAGGTAGCACTGAGCGATACATCTGCTCAGTCTACAGATAACCAGGTCAAGACGGCTCGCAGGTGCCCGCATTCTTTGCTGGTATTATCGTTATTCCACCCGAATTTAGTTTTTGTGTGCGTAATAAATATAAGGAGAATTGTTCCTAGGTACAGTGCAAGCTGGGGGATTTCTCATTCAAACTGAATATCTGCCCCTTCCCCTCCCCCCCTTCAGCAAATGATTTAATTAATAAATGATACAAAATGAAAGAATCAAGTTAATTTGAAGGCATCATCCAGGAAGTTTCCTCGTAATGTCCAAATTAAATTACAATAACACAATATGCGTAAATATCCATATATTTAGCTTATGTGCGAAACTGTTTGATAGAATCTATATTTAGTCATGTTACCAAGCAACAACCTCGCCGCACCCTTTGGATGACACTTGTCCAATACGTGGCGGTCCGTAGTCCATTCTCAATAGGCCTATATTTCAGTCACCATCACTATATTATATATTGATACTTGTCGCTTCTTAGTCAGGTGCTTGGCATTATTAGGATAGGGCAAGGACTGTTTGGTTCAGTGTCAGGATAATGCGACTGAGTGGGATATCAGGTCATGGTGCTGGTGGCCTGATCTCCAAGAGGGGAAACACTATAAAGTCGCCATGGGTGTGCACTGTCACAAGTCGGTACCCATCCTGATATGACCTTAAATTGTTGCCAGGATGCAAAACCCCAACAACCAACCAACCAATCTTCCACACCGGAAGTCTGCGCTAGTGAAATATGCAGGTTTGTCCCGTGGTTGTTCGTGGATTTCAAAAGGAGCTGCTCCTTTTTGTATCTACTTAATGAGCTGCTCAGTGAGTTGGCAACTTAAATTACTCTTCATGCCGGAGGTGGGGAAAAGGGTGGGGAAAGGGGCAGTGAGGGAGGAGGTGGATAGATAACAAATTGGGGTGTGGAGGGACAGTGAGGGGCGGGGCCCGGAGGGATAGCATGGGGGGAGGGGCCACAGAGAGATGGCGAGGGGGGCAAGGCTGGGGAGGGACAACGAGGGGAGCGGGGCAGAGATGGGACGGGGAGGGGCCGGGCAGGGCAGGGATAGCAATGGGGAGGGGTCGAGGAGGGACGGCGAGGGCGATGGGGCCAGGAAGGGGCAATGATTGGAGAGGCGTGGAGTGACGGAGCGGGGCGTGGTGTGGCGGGGCGGGGTGGAGATGGGGCAGAGCGGGCGGTGGGGCAGAACAGGCGGTGGGGCGGAGCGGGCGGTGGGGCGGAGCGGGAGGTGGGGCGGGTAAAGAGGAGGGCGGGGGGTGGAGGAGAAATCTCACAGGAACAAAACAACAACAAATACCCACAGCACCGCCTCCCAATGGCGAATTAAAAAACACAAGTGAATGCGGCTCACTTGAGCGATACTGATTATTGGCATTTGGTCGAGATTCAATTCCAACTCATCAAGAAAGTATTGATTCTTAACTCCTCGCTAAAATCCATTCCAAATTGCACCTTTGTTTAGATCGCCTGGAAAGAAGCGTGCTTAGCTGTGTTCACTGCCTATGGCGGGTTGTGTGATGTGACTGCCGCACATCTGGGAGGATGTCCACTATCACTCGAGGGGAGCGCGCTATGTATATGAAGTGGGCGAGACTACTCGACCAATTATTTGCGCGCATTTTGTGCGGGCTCGCATTTTGCGCAGGCTCGCATTTTGCGCGGCGAGCTCGCATTTTGCACGGGCTCGCAACTGCCGGGTTCCCTGCTGTAAAGCGTTGCTTGGATACGTCGATTGTGACTATCCTAGCAAAGATAGAAGGTCGGGTGTTCGGACCCAGACCCATCGGACATGTTTTTGCACACTCCGATGTTTTAGCCGAGATTTAGGCCTTAATTATGGAAATTAAAAACTTATTTAACTTAATTATATGGGAGGGGATTTGACTTATAACATACATTACATGGTTGAACCATATTTAACTCATAACATAAGTTATATTGCTAAATTCATTCTGTTAGTAAGAGGTAAGAATAAAACGGTGAGCTCCTAAGAAGTGACATGAACGTTCCTTGCATTCTTTACTGTTCTCCAGACTTATATTATTAACCGCTATGGTCAACTTCAGATTGCTATTTGGATTGCTCTATAATCTTATTTAATTAAGGGCCTTCTGCCCATGGTCTGTCAGGAGTCGAACTCTCCACCTCAGACATTGCTAGTCAAGGGTCAGGCTGGCAGGATGACAGACAACCGGCGGTGGAAATAATTATATATATTAACACGTAGGCTCGCCTTAAGCGGGGGGTGGAATAGCCCGACGGTTAAATATATATAGGTTTGCTTGTTGGAGTTTTACATCCTGGCAACATTTAAGGTCATATCACGGATGGGTACCGACTTGTGACAGTGCACTCTCGTGGTGACTTTATAGTGCCACCCACTGGAAAATCAGGCTGCTGGCACCATGAACTGATATCCCACTTAGTCGCATTATTTTGACACTGAGCTGACCACTCCTTGTCCTATCCTAATAATGGCAAACGCCGGGCTAGGAAGCGACAAATATCAATTTTGTAAGTCATTGGTTTGACTCGACTTGGAATCGAACTCCCGACCTTCCGTACAGGAAGCCTGCGCTCTACTGATTCAGCCAGCGCGTCAGGTAACAAATAGTGGTGATATCCATTAAAATGAATAGCTTAATATAGCATGATATCTAACAGATACTGGTGATATTTATTACTATGAATAGCTTAATATAGCATGATATCAAACAGGTACTGGTGATATTTAATACTATGAATAGCTTAATATAGCATGATATCTAACAGATACAAGTGATATTTATTACTATGAATAGCTCAATATAGCATGATATCAGATAAATATTCGTGATATCCACTGCAGTGAAGAGCACAAAATAATATGATATCAACGAGACAATTGTAATATACATTAGTCTGGTCATTTTGTATATCAATGCATCAGACGGACCCAGGTGATATGCAATAACAAGCGATATCAACCGGAAAATGGTAAAATCCAGACCACTGATATCAAACATGTAGCTGTACTATTCATTTTACTGGACAACTCAAATATAGTATAATATTAAATGGTCGTTGGCTATATCCATTTCACTGAAAATCCGAACCCTCTGTAACTGTGTACTAACTAAATACCTCCAGTCATACCTGTACTGAAGCAAAAAGGGACCAGCCCGCGGGCGTGCCTGTCCACCATTTAGTTGGAAACAAACACGGAGTTCTGCGCACCGGACCACACTGCGTCGCCCGAGCCACTCAGGGCATGCAGAGTGTCACGTCCCCACGGCGCATGCTCCAACTACGTGGCGCGCATGTTGAATTAGGCCCGGTCCCACGTGCGCACGGCCCCGACCATGCGCAGACATGCTGAGCCGGCGAAGAGGCTTACTGTGTCTTCCTCCCTAATTAAATCTAGCCGTTAAGCTTCCATGCAGATTCCTCTTGACATGCCGGTCCCAGCGGGCCCCGACCGGAAGCCACGTCTTGCACCTCCGCCACCGGAGAGCTCTCCGACGCGGAATGACGTATTAGCGACCGGAGGTAAGGGAAGGTGGGGAGGGGGGTTCAGGGGGGGGGCAGGGATGGGTGTTATGGCGGGATGGGAAGGGCAGTGGCGGGCGGGTGGAATGTGTGTGGGGAGGAAGGGGAGGGGGGCCTGGAAGGTGACGGTGGGGGAGGAGTAGAGTGGGGTCAGGTGGGGAATAGGTGGGATATGGGATGGGGTGCCCCGGGGAAGGAAGTGGGGGTGGGGACTGGAAGGGCGGTGATTGGGGAGGGGCAGGAGCAGAGACAGGCGGGGTGGGGAATGGGTGAGGTATGGGATGGGGGGGGGGGTTGAACCGGGAGGGGGAAGGGGGGGTAAGGGAGGGACGGTGAGAGGTCGTGAGAGTATGTGGCCACGAGGGATGTGTAGAAATGGGGAGGGCGGGGAAGGATAGAGAAAGGGGTGGGGAAGGGGGCAGTGAGGGAGGAGTTGGAGAGATAACAATTGGGGTGTGGAGGGACAGTGAGGGGCGGGGCCCAGAAGGACAGCATTGGGGGAGGGGCCACGGAGAGATGGCGAAGGGGGGCAAGTCTGGGGAGGGACAGCGAGGGGAGTGGGGCCGAGAAGGGATGGGGAGGGGCCGGGTAGGGCAGGGATAGCGATGGGGAGGGGTCAGGGAGGGACAGCGAGGGCGGTGGGGCCAGGGGCGGGGGGGGGGGGGCGTGGTTGGGGATGCAGCGCCCAGGGCCCGCTTTATGAAACCCCTGAGACGGGCCCCGCTCCTGGGAGCCAAGGACACTATGCCCAGCATCACCTCCGATTACCCGCTGCATCATCCAGACTCCGACTGTCCCTATCCAGCCCTCTCCACTCCCTCCACGCTCATAACATCCCCCATCCCACCTCATATCTCTTTCCTCGTACCCCTATTCCATCTCCACTTGCCTAATTCTAGTTCTGGTCATATGTTTTGACCTGTCCCTGTTGTCTGCGTTGATACTTCGCATGCATTTAAATTGAATGAAATCATTAAAAGACAAAAACGCTTTAAGGCAAAGTATTGGCCTATATTTGATGCTAGATGTCTGAGTTATATACCCGGGAACTTCCTCGATGTTTATAGCTGCTTCTAATGATTTATTCATTGATGATTGCTGATGGTCTAACGCAATTAGAAGGAATAATAAGTTAGTTTAATAGACGCTGCCACTTCTGAAGCCTAAAGGGTCCAGCATTTCGGTGTGCACACACACATTCATTTCACATGTTCTCTCTTCACATAATTAAATCAATCACCTTGTGAACTAAACGTTACTTCCAACAAAGTAGGTTATAACAACCAATATAATACCATTATTTTAAAAACATGGAAAAACAAGTTTAAAACCCCCACCATCGAATGATGCAAACTTTACTCTATGTGTGCACACATTTAGTTCTTTTTGCCAGAACGACCTGGCAGTAGAGGCCCAATATCCCCTAGATATGTTAGAAGAGGATATGCAAATTAATCTGAAAGTTAATTAAATTAAAATCAGTTCTGAGTCGATAGACTCTGCCCATTGTGTTCTATAACGGTAGAGCTGCTCACTACTCACATGACTTAAAACAAAGACCGGATGTGATGAATGAGTAGGGCGTCCACTTGACTTCCGGTTCCTCATAGCTTAGATCAGACTCAAACTAAACATCTATTTCTTGGCACTCGGCTTGATTAGGACAGGGTAAAGAGCGGTGGAATGAGGAAGACCATGATTGACATTTCCTGCTAATTTCCTGTGCATAATCAAAGAATATAAAAGACACACATTGCCGTTAGTTTCTAGTTGGTGGGGGTTTTCCCCAACTATAATTTGATGTTGACTGCAATGCCAACAACTGTCCTCAATCTTAGTAAATGAATCGGCATTACCGTGCTGTTATAAAGACATGGTCACATGATTCTACCATGTATTTCTGACAATAATATTCCAAGCACTTTAGTGAAAGATCACATTAGTTGAGCTTGGATTGAATAGATTATGATTGGTCTGCCTAGGAGCATTAGTCTTATCCTACCCCATTGCTATCATTAGTTGTTGTTGTTGTTTGTTGGTGTTTTACGTCCTAGCAACATCTAAGGTCATATCAGGACGGGTACCGACTTGCGCACTCATGGCGACTTTATAGTGTTGTCCCACTGGGAAACCAGGCTGCCGGCACTATGACCTGTTATCCCACTCAGTCACATTCTCCTGACACTGAGCACACCTGTCCTTGCCCTGTCCTAATAATGCCGAGCGCCTGGCTAGGAAGTGACAAGTATCAATTTTTAAGTCATTGGTACCGCACAGATACTTCACCAAATCGAACCGACACTTCACCACACATACACTGCACCACACATACACTGCACCACAGACACTGCACCACACAGACACTGCACCAAACAGACACTGCACCACACAGACACTGCACCATGCAGACACTGCACCACACAGACACAGCACCACATAGACACTGCACCATGCAGACTCTGCACCACACATACACTGCACGACACAGACACTGCACCACGCATACACTGCACCATGCAGACACTGCACCATGCAGACACTGCACCATGCAAACACTGCACCACACATACACTGCACCACACATACACTACACCACACAGACACTGCACAACACAGACACTGCACCACACATACACTGCACCACACAGACACTGCACCCCACATACACTGCACCATATATAGACTGCACCACACATACACTGCACCACATACACTGCACCACATACACTGCACCACATACACTGCACCACATTGAACCGGCAGTGCACCACACAGACACGGCACCACACAGACGCTGCACGACACATACACTGCACCACACATACACTGCACCACACAGACACTGCACCACACAGACACTGCACCACACAGACACTGCACCACACAAACACTGCACCACTCATACATGGCACCACACAGACATTGCACCACATTGAACTGACACTGCACCACACATACACGGCACCACACAGACACTGCACCACACATACACTGCACCACGCAGACACGGCACCACACATACACTGCACCACATTGAACCAACACTGCACCACACATACACGGCACCACACAGACACTGCACTACATACACTGCACTACACAGACACTGCACCACACAGACACTGCACCACACATACACTGCACCACACAGACACTGCACCTCTCACTCAAATCTAGGTCATTGTAGCTGCGTAGGAGAGGACACAAAGCCAATTTAATAGAACCTGTTTCTGCTGAAGCCTATGGTGTCAGAATTTTATTGTGCTTGCCAACATTAATTCCGCATATTTGTACTTTAAATATCTCCAAAGTTAGAAATTTAAAATACATGTTACTTTAAAGTTTAAACTAGAGGAAAGTAGATTATAACAACCCAGCTAATGTATATTCATCTCCGTAAATGACAAAAACTCAAAACCATGCACCTTTAACATATCCGCCTCCCCTCCAGCCCCAACCCTTCTCCTCCTCTTTACCCCCCACTCCACGCCCCCCACACACACCCCACCCTGCATGGAGCACCCCACTTCGCTAATCACGACTCACCCTGGCGCCCCCTGTCGGCGTGATTAACTCGTACTGCGTAGGTCAAGCCCTGCAGGGCGCCACCTACATCCGGCTGCTCTGCGCACGCATGATCCTCGTTTGTTTTGTGCTTTTCGCGCGCCGTGGCGCCACCTGGCGGAGGACTAACAACGCGCGGCGTGTGGTGGGAGGGTGGGTGGGTGGTGGGGCGGGGGGTTCTGGTGGGGTGGGCGGTGGCGGGGCGGAGGGGTGGGGAGAAATGTGGGTGTGTGAGTGAGGGGAAATGTGGGTGTGTAGTGTAGACGTGTGGTGTGTGTGGGTATGAATGGGTGTATCGGGAGGGTATGGGTGTGTGAGTGTATGTGTGTGTATGGGCATAATGGGTGTGTGGTTTAGATGCGGGGTGTATCAGGAGGGTATGGGTGTGTGTGGGTATGGGTGTATATGGGTGCGTGTGTGTATGGGCATAATGGGTGTGTGGTTTAGACGCGTGGTGTATGTATGGGTGTATCAGGAGGGTATGGGTGCGTGTATGTATGGGATAGTGGGTGGGTGGTTTAGACGTGTGGTGTATGTATGGGTGTATCGGGAGGGTATGGGTGTGTGAGTGTATGGGTGTGTATGGGTGCGTGTGTGTATGGGCATAATGGGTGTGTGGTTTAGACGCATGGTGTATGTATGGGTGTATCAGGAGGGTATGGGTGCGTGTGGGTATGGGATAGTGGGTGGGTGGTTTAGACGTGTGGTGTATGTATGGGTGTATCGGGAGGGTATGGGTGTGTGTGGGTGTGTGTGGGTTTTATGAGTGTTATGAGTATAATAATAATAATAAAACATTTATATAGCGCCCGATCTAGCAAGCCGTTCTCAGGCGCTTTACATAACAAAGAAATATAGGTGGAAATCTATGAGTATGTATGGGTGTGTAGACATGTGTATGGGTGTGTAAGGGTGTTTATTGGTGTGTATATGTGGGCATGATTGCATTGTGTGCATATGACTTTCTAGGGTGTGTGTAATGGTGTGTAACGTTGCATACGGGTGTGTATGGCTGTGTATGGTGTGAATGGGGGTGAATGGGTGTGAATGTGTGTGCACAGGTGTCTATGGGTGTGTGGAGGCCTACTACTGTTTATATAGGTGTATCGATATGTGTATGTCTGTAGGTCTGTGTAGATGTGTGTATGGTGTGTAAAAGTGTGTAGAACTAGAAGACTACTTCCGTTTATATAGGTATGTATTTGAGTGTATTTGGGTGTATCGAGGTATAAGTGTGTACAGGTATGCATGGGTGTGTAGAGGTTTGTAGGTATGTGTAGCTGTGTAGACGCCTACTACTTTATATACGGGTGTATCGGAGTGTGGGTATGTACAGGTGTGTATGGGTGTGAAGATGTGTGTGTATAGCTGTGCATAGATGTATATAGGCCTACTGAAGTTTCATGGGTGCACTGTAGTGTGTAGGATGCCACTTGCTATCTGGACTGCACTTCGTCCACACCTCTCTCTATCTCCTCTCTGCTGGCCATGCTCCTCCTTGATAATGTCTGAAAAGAGTTCTAGGAGGGGGAGCCTGCCAGCATTTCACTGTCTACTCTTACTCTGTTTGTGTCTTTGGCTCACCAGCTTATACCCCTTAAGGCAAAGAGACACGGTCCTTTGACACAACTCCCCTCATTTCTCTGTCCTATGCTCTACCCTTATTTTTTCTCCCGGGCTTACTTCTCCCCCTTGATCAAGGGAGTTGTTTGCTTGGATGGGGCCCTGTACCTTATCGTTTATCTCGCTTTGTTCTTGTTGCTGGAACCTGCTGGACCCACCTTTACCTGTCCCTTCCACCTGAACTCTTGCTGCTGTTACTAGATATGAGTGCTCTGCTACCGGTGGACCAGAGTGATTTGGGGCCTGCCCCAATGATTCATCATTTTGAATGTTGTAAGGAGATCCCCAGCTTCTACAACTGTCCCACCTGAAGATTAATCTTCAACCACAGATTGGACTGATTGCTCGGGGCCTTTCTACATTGCTGCAGTTTTGCAGCCGGTAACCGTCGTAAGGTTACAAACAACCCAAAAGCTAAGCTAAGTAGGGACGCCCCTGCATTGAATGACGTGTAAGGTCAGGTAGGGGCGAGGTACACAACCACCCGCCCACCTCACCCCAATACAATGTACTCAACTCATCACATCAATCACGCCCTTCATTGACCCTTTTCTCCTCCAAACGATTGGCTAAGCAAGGCAGCCTCAGTATGCTCTCCGCCCCTAAATCCCTCCTGCATCACTCCCCTGATGCAGGAGGGATTTAGGGGCGGGACAAGGCAGAATTAGGTGATTGCACCTGGTCCGGTTTGATGTGATTATGATATTTACATCCAGGGTTAGTGCTTAATTACTATGTTATCGCAGACATGATATTCAGTATGTATAGATATATGTCGTACATATGGATGTGCCTAACGTTAAACCGCTACAAATGCACTACCAACAGCTAGCTACCCGACTGACATGCATGTTTAACCGTCCGGCTTTTCCTCCCCTGCCTAAGGCGAGCCTACGTGTTAATATAATTAATTGTTTCCATGTGAATTTCCTTGGGCCAGCCGCCGCCGTTGTAGCCTTACCTCCCGCCTGCGCGTTGTCCGTCGTCGGTGTCCGCCCCGGACTGAAGGCGCCAGCCAGAGTATCGTCTAAATACTAGATTTGCCATCGTGCGCATTTATCGGCCTAAAGTGTATTTATATTAGGTTATTTCAACTACTGGCTGCCCCCTTCGTCGTTGGAGATATTATGAATGTTACTAACTGAATCCAAATATGCGCAGTCCAGCACGAGTTGCTGCCGCTGTCTCTACTATTTAGTTTGCATTATACGTCGTGGTTCTAGCCTAAAAGTAACACTACGTTAATTCTGTGAATGCGTCAGTTATTAGATTCCCGCAGAGGGGTGCATTACTTGCAGAAGGCCGACTTAGGCTTAAGGCCTCTCAGTTCATAGAAAGCAATCGAATATCAAGGTTCCATAGCGGTTAATCTACAATAAGACTGGAGGATAGTAAAGAATGCAAGGAACGTCCTGATTCACCTTCACAAGAGCTCACGGTTTATTCTTAACCAAAGACTAACATGGATACCAACATAAATAGTGATAAAGGTCTCCCGTTCCCTCCCGTGTGGTTTCTATAATTTAGTTTAGAATTTTGACCCTAAAAAGCCTAAATATCGGTGGAAAACGACGGAGCGTGTAGAAACACGTCCGCCGGGTCTGGCCCCGAACGCCCGACCCCCCTCGTTGCTTGGCTAGTCGCCAAGCAACGCTTTACCACCGGGAACCCTCGCATGCACAAGTGTTAGCAATTTGCGCGCTTGCAAATCGCGCGAGCGCAAATTGCTCAAGGCGAGTAGACATGCCCACTTCACATGTATCCACATATGCCCCATGTACCCGTACATCAGAATCAAACCAAATAAGATTAACCATCAATATATAGGAGGAGTTCAAGTGCAAAACTATGTAAAGAACAATCCCCAAATTTAGATAAACATTGAAAGCAAACCTTAAAAAAGGTACATTATTTACCTTACTACTGTTTTTGTTCATTGCTCCATAATCATTTTATTTCAAGAAGGTTGAATTAGTGAGAATTAAAATGACCTTCAGATACAAATCTGTTATTTTACTTACATTTTTGGATTGGTATTCATGGGGGTTTGCGCATGATAGAGTGGGGGGCGGCAAGGAGGAATAGATATATACAATATATGTCCCCCTTGCATTTATACTCGTATAATGCGTTATACATCACATATATACACTGCATAACCTGATAACCCGTCATGCGGCTCACTTCCACATCACCACATTAATCCTAATGGATAGGGATAGGGAATGGATAGAGGGGATAGGGCAGGGAAAGGGTGAGTGAATGGGATAGGTAATCTCTCAAAACTTAACCTGCCCACCCCTATTCAGCAGAAATGGAGTGGTCCATGTAGTAAGGTTGGTAAAGAACTAGTTCCTTATACAGGGGTAGCAAGTATAAGTCCATATATTTTTGTCATTACTCATCTCCCTGGTTTATTCATCATGGAAATGTGGTGACTGAATAACTGGAAGATTGGCCGGATACATGTGTTTTCTGCAGCATACAGAGATATCACCCTCCAAAACATGCACAACCAAATACAACAAACAAGGAAACCAGCAACAACAAAACAAACCAAAAACACCAAACAAAAAAATACAAAACACTGCATTGAACTAAAGCCCTCTACGCAATACCTCAGCATCTAGAGCATGTCATTATCCTCTAAAGCATGGCACGATCCCCATCATCAAATCATCTAAATCATTCCACTATCCTCATCATCTAAAGCATGACATTATCCTCATCATCAAATCATCTAAATCATTCCATTATCCTCATCATCTAAATCACTTCATTATCCTCATTATGTACAGAATACATTCCCTATAACTCAAACCCATGCAGGATCTCAACCCTCACACCATCCTGTAGGCCTACTAATTCTACACACATCGTCGGGGCACAGCAAACATAAACACACAAACAAACACACAAACAAACACACACACACAGACAGAGTTAGCCATCGATTTTTTTAAGGAAGATATCGTTTTGACAATCTATGTGCCTTTTGTTGTTGTTGTTGTTTTTGTTGTTGTCTCTCTTCCATTTCCCAGATAAATGCGCGAAGCTGCATCAGTCGGTCGGCAGTGTCGGCTCACGGCCCTCAGCCGGCCCCTCAGTTGATCTTATCATTCCACTGAATGTCACTTTTCAGTTGGCTGGTTTACCGCTAGTTCCTGCGTCACCATCAGTAGTCCCCGGTCCTGGCTACATGATGGTTGGTTCGTTGTTGGAGTTTTACATCCTGCATACAGCTAAGGTCATGTCAGGATTGGTACTGGCTTGTGACAATGTGCACTCGTTGCGATTTTATAGTGCTGCGTGACTCGGAGATCAGGCCGCCAGCATCATGACCTGATATCCCATGCAGTCAGATTATCCTGATACTGAGCCAACCAGTTAGTGCCCTATCCTATTAATGCTGAGTATGCAGGTATTGCAGGTATTGCAATACTTCAGGGAGTTTGATGCCCCTGCCCTGCAAAGTTGTAAACCACTGCCTTGTGGTACAGGTTCTTGACAGAACCGAAGGCTAAGGGAGCAAACCCTAAACAGAAAACCATGTCACTGTGGCAGCATTAAGGGCGGTTGATGTATGGAACACCCAACATCTCCCGACCAGCCACTGCAGGGACAAATAGTTTTGCACCTGTCTTGATATGTTCTTGCCGGTGTGAAACCTCTATTTGCTCCCTGAGAGAGTGCTGCTGGTAACTTGCAAAAGCCAGCAGCACTTCAACACTTTTGCAGGCAGCTTTCATGAAATGTGAGAGACATTAAGACTGACTCATGGACATCACTCTCACAGCAGAGAGCTAAATGGAGAGCGGCAGTCAAGTAATGAAAACAATCCTTGTCGCATCGCGACCGACAGCAGGATGATGATGGTTAGGAAGCGACAAGTATCAGTTTTGTAAGTCATTGGTTTAACTCGACCGGGAATTGAACTAAGTATAACTAATAGTGGAACATAGCTTCATATTTTACACAATACGTTACTTAGTACAATGACAAAGTAGTTTGGTACTTCTGACAAGTTGCATCCCACTACTGAATACACTTGTTAACTGCGGTAATTTTCTGATCCAACCCTCGTATGTGGAAGCCGAATCGGCAGAGTGCACGCTTCCCGTGTGGAAGTTCGAGAGTTCGTCAAATCCCAGCCGAGTCATACCAATGACTTAAAAAATTGATACTTGCCGCTACTTAGCCTGGTCCTTGGCATTAATAGGATAGGACAAGGACTGATTGGCATAGTATCAGGATAATGTGAGTCTATCGGCTCATGGTATCAGCAGTCTGGCCTCACAGTGAGGGCGCACTATAATGTCGCCATGAGTGTGCACTGTCACAAGTCAGTACCCATCCTGATATGACCTTAGATGTTACTAGGATGTAAAACAACAACAAAACACACTAAAAATAACTTAAGCTAAGATTCCTTACATGCGGCATGCGGTATGCAAATGCGAATGTGGCAAAAAATCAAAATGCCTTAAAGTCAATGGGCTACATCCCTTACATGCGGTATGCGAATGCGAATGTGAATGCGAATGCGGCAACTCGATCGGTCCCTGTAGCGATCGGTGTGGCATGTGGCATGCGGTATGCGAATAGAAACCTCAGTCGCATGTGTCCATTAGTTTTAGACGAGGAGAGACGACTGATCATTACGGAACAGTCACACACAGGGGTGCGGAGGGGAAACATATGGTAGTGGTGGTGGTGGGGAGACGGACGGTAACGGGTTGGTCAAAATGCTACCATATCCACAGAAATATGAATACTTATCTAGGATTTGGTAATTATAAAGGTAGGAACCCCCATGTGATGTACCAAGAGGTACATAGATATAAATGCCATATTAGGTCATATACAGTGCAGTATGGGGTATACTTGTTTATTTTTATTTTTTAAATATAGCCAGTCGTGTGCCGCATGCCGCATACCGCGTAGAAGGAATCCTCCCATTCGCATACCGCATGCTGCATACTGCATACCGCGTAGAAGGAATCTTAGCTTTACACAACCACGTGACGCATTCACATTCCGGTACCCCTGCCAACTCCTTCCTACCACCCATTAGAGAACCCCTGGGGACCCGGTTGGCCAGCCTGAGGAGGAATCCGGAAGTGACGTATTCGTACCACCCACCACCCTCCCTACTCAGCGGCCTCGTCATGGTCCCACAGTGAGACACCGCCTGTTGGTGAAGCTGTGGTGACGGCGCCCCCTGCAGGGAAGGGCCGACACTAGGCGGGGGGAGTAGATTGGGAACTGTGTAGAGATGACCATTTGATACGACCAATTTCCAAGATGGACGAGAGGTGAGGAGGGGGAGAGGTAATGTGGGGGGGGGGGTGTATTGACATGATGAAGGAATGGCCACAGGGGGCTGGTTGCACAGGGGAAGGGGTTGTTGTAATGACGTAGTGAGTGGATGGGGACAGGGAGTTGAAAGGGCAGGCAGGCTATTGGCATCATGAGGTACTGAGAGGGTGAGTGGATGGATATAGGGAATCGGTCGAAGGGATATAATAGGACAGGTGAGTGAATGGGAATAGGTGGAGAAGAGAGGGTACCGAGAGGGTGAGTGCATAGGGATAGGGAATGGATGGAGGGATGGGGCAGGGAAAGAGTGAGTGAATGGGATAGGTACTCTCTCAAAACTTAACCTGCCCACCCCTCTTCAGCAGAAATGGAGTGGTCCATGTAGTAAGGTTGGTAAAGAACTGGTTCCTTATACAGGGGGTAGTAAGTAAGCTTACTTTCGCACCAGGTAATGTCGTCTGCCTGCTGAATCACATTGATACTACCTAGTAACAACACCTCCACCGGGGAGTAAGTTAACCCTGAATACCACGAATAGTGTCATAACTAAAGGAAATAGTACATTCATATATATCCCCACCCCCCAAACAGTTTGGAAGTGGTGTTTATTCTCCCTGTAATATCGTCCGTTGGAGCAGACAGCGTCCTGGAAGGCTTAGGATGTTTGTTGTTGTTGTTTGTTTGTTGTTTTATGTCCTAGCAACATCTGAGGTCATATCAGGACGGGTACCGACTTGCGACAGTGCGCACTCATGGTGACTTTATAGTGCTGTCCCACTGGGAAACCAGGCCGCCGGCACCATGACCTGGTATCCCACTCAGTCACATTATCCTGACACTGAGCACACCAGCCCTTGCCCTGTCCTAATAAAGCCGAGCGCCTGGCTAGGAAGGAAGATGGATGTGGTAAAGTGACGCGACTTGTGGCGCAGGTTCAGTTGTGATGAGGAACTCCGTCAATAAACCAAACATAAACTAAAAATACTCTCGTATTTATCAACGTGGGGACACAGGAATCGACAGCCGCAGAAAAACGGAACTAACTTTCTCAAAGCCACCATTCTCCGTGTATGCAGCTCAAGGGGAGGGGGGCACTCGATGCATTACACTGAAATATAGGGGGGGGGGGCACTCGACCAATGTGGTTATCGGGGAATCATAATAATACAATAATGTTCCCTTACAATTTATAATCGTATAATGCGTTATGCATCACGTATGCACGCAGGTATAGGTATATATGAATTTATATATGTGCAAATGTGGATATGTGTGTAGATATATTCTTTATATGCACATGTGCGCTTATGGGTATATAGATGTATATAATTATATGCATATAGATTTATACATAGATTATATATATATATGTATTTACAGTAAAACCATTCTAACTGACCACCTTTACAGCCCGAATACTCCCTATATCGATCGCTTTATTTGGGTCCCAACAATACCATTGTAACTATATTCTAACTCCCTAATCCGACCACCTCCCTAAATAGACCACTTAAAGTCGGTCTCAAGATCGGTCGCTTTAGAGAGGTTTTACTGTATATGTATATATATATATATGTATGCACATATGTGTATTTAAATCAATAAAACATATTTAGGAGAGGGGGGGGGAATGATGTGGGATTCAGCGAATCAAGTTTTTAACAATTGTATTACCCAAGCCACTGATTTTATTTTCATGGAAATTCGCAAAAAAATAAGAAATCAGCTTGGACAAGCTTAGTAAATTAGGAATTCGCAATCAACCTTTTTCTTAAAATTAAAATTAATTGTTATTTCTTACAAAGACTGATACTATGAATAGGAATCGGACAGAGCCGTCCTTCTCTGGATAAGGCGGCACTATACTATACTCGATAATCCTGACAAGCGGAAAGATAATAAAGTTAATTAGGATAATCGAAAACGACAATAGGCTGACTGATTATCCGGCGCCTTACTGTAATAGGCCAATCACAGCGGAGATATGGATGGAGTGTGTGTGTGTGTGGGGGGTCAGTTTTTATATATCCATCCACGGCGGGAAGTAATAATGATGAGCACGCCCATTATGGTAGCAGCTTCTGTAAGACCAATGCTACGTGATTACAGCAATCTGGTAAATACTGGTCACGTGACTACAACAATCTCAGAACTACTACAAGTAATCGCTGGAACGGACAACTTCACTCAGTCGTAGTCTCCGATAATTGTCTTTATTTTCTATCCCAGCGTAATGAAGCATTATGGGTATTGGTTTTGTTTCAGGTAATGAGGACGTATATCGTAAAGGAGAAGAGCTTAGACAGGGTCACGTGGTCACAATTGTATAATCTGCAGATGGTGTTCAATTTTGTTTCCATATTTTCTAAGATAAATATAGAAAGGTTTTACCTGTCCATTTTATTTCACTTTAATTTGAAGTAACGTTAGTTTAAGTAAAACAAAGGTTTATAATTTGGTTTACATTAGCTTGAAATAACTTTGCCTAAAAGTGGCTTATAATCTACTTGACTTTTAACTAACATTAATGGCTTATTATCTATGTTAGCTTAGGTTGAAGAAACTGCGAGTAAAATAACTTTTGATTTACTCTATTTTAGTTTCAAGTAACTTTGATTACAAATGGCTTATAATCTACTTCAGTCCTCAACATATCATAGTTATTCCAAGGCCCAACCTATTATCAAATGTGTAAGTCAGTGAGACCTCTATTTGCTCCCCGAGAGAGTGCCGCTGGTAACTTGCAAAAGCCAGCAGCATTTCAAACACTTTTGCAGGCAGCTTTCATGAAATGTACAACTGCACAAAGGAGAGCGGCAGTCAAGTAATGAAAGCAGTCTTTGTCACATCGCGACCGACAGCATGATGATGATGATGATGATGATGAAGTCAGTGGTTTGACTCGGTTGGAATTCCACCTTCCTACCTTCCACATAGGAAGCCTGCGCTCTACCGATTGGGCTAAGTTGGCTAACAAATTATTTGTAATCGCGCACTCTTCCAACCTGATGAGGAAACAAAATTACATTTCCTATGCTGTACACACATAGAATTTAAAAAACAAAAAAACAGAATTCTACCAAAAATCAAAGAAGAATTCCAAATACAAACTAATCATCACTTCAGTCACTACTTTCATAATTCTATATTTTCTTTTCTACTTTTCCCACACTAGAATCTCCTTTACCTCCAACGCGTTCAATCACGTTCAAGAACACTATTTCAGCAACGCTCCTCTCAGTTTTGCTGCTCTCTCATTAAAGGGCACTGGCCGGGTCTAATAGGGAGGAGACAGCCTAACAGTAACCGTGCCCATCATTAATAGGCTCTAATTGGGCAATTCACTTTTTGGGCCACCCAAGTTGGGACTGCTAATTAGATAATCGCGAGAACCATCCATATCGTTACGGGTTAAGAGCTGGGTCTTGCCGGATGTTAAAGTTTCATAGCCCGGTGGGTTTGAGTTTCAATCATGTTATTTTGTTATGTAGATATAATTGTTATTGTGTCATTATCTGCTATACTTTAGCGTTCAGGAACTCTTATTTTAAAGGGCTACCTTTGGAGATCTTTAACAGTGAACATTTCTGAACATAATTTTAGCATGCACACCAAAATGATGGTTATAGACTTTGTATAGGTATTGTGTATCCGTTTTCGAGCATAGCAGCATAGCAGCATACTATTATAGCAGCGTACCTAAATACCAGCATAGCACAACCACATTAAACTGCCATGGATCCTAAATTAGTACCCCCCTATCTGTGTTTTTTCTTAGTACATTCATTGATTAAGCACATAATTACCAAACGCGAAAAATTGGTCTTGCCCATTCCACTGCTCCTTATCATATCCTAGTAATGCAGAACAGAAGGATAGGCAGGTGGAAAGTATATATTTTTAAGTCATTGGTTTGACTCGACCAGGGTTAAAATCTGACAACCTACCAAAAAGGGAGGCGGACGCTCAACCCAATCGGTTAGCCCATCTTGGAAATAGTGTATCAAATCTAGTTTAGAATATTGTTATTTTTTGGGGTACATTAGTTGTTTAAAGTTGCATTGTCCGATGAAAACATAAAATTTTCAAAACCAAAACACTTATCTAGATTTGATTCTACATATTCAACTTAGACACCGGTGCACTTATTGAGCATTTGTTGCTGCATAGAAGAGCATAATAAGTCAATTAATAGAAACCGTTACTACTGAAGTCTATGGTGTCAGAACTTTGGCGTGCTTGCCAAAATTATGTTGGCATGTTTTGAGGTAAAATATCTCCAAACTTAGCCATTTAAAATTAAAGTTACTTCAAACTAAAGTAAAGTAGATTATAACAATTAGTATAATATATTTATCTCAGAAAATAGGAAAAACTCAAAAGCATCGGACTATGCAACTTTAAGCAGGGGAGATTTTAGTCGCAGACGACTGGTCTTCCTCACTCCACTGCTCCTTACCCTATCCTAATAATGCGGAGCGCCTGGCTAGGAAGTGACAAGTATACATTTTTAAGTCATTGATTTGACTCGACCAGGGGTTGAACCTGAGGGTTCGAATCCCATGATCTACCTAAACTGAAGATGGATGCTCAAGTCTTGCACCCATCCCCTCTGGAACCATATAAGGGCGTAAGTGACCCACATCCTCATAGATGTATATGGAAATGCATGTTTTCATTCGATTGTACAGCTTTAACTTTAAGAGCAATTCAACCTTTCCGTTTGTGCAGTTAGTACTATAGAGCAGGAGCTTTGTAATGACTTGCGCTGCCATTTTCTGTATTCTTGACACAGGGTTTCTGGCCCATAAAATAAAGCTTTTGAAGTCAGGCAGGACAGTTGGCTCCAAATGTCAGCAATCTCGCTGATCTGCTATCGGGAACTCTGTAGATCCAGCAATCAGTAAGTACCTGGTCTGTTTACCAAGTGTGTCCTGCTAGTGAAATATAGTGAAACCTTGCTGGGGTACTAATGTAGCAGTCACACTAGGACGACAAGGGGGTGACGACAGCCCGGCGACTGGGATTTTGTGAAATCACGACGACATATGCAAATTCGGGCTAAGTTGGACGACAATCGGACGACATCCGGACGACAGCCCGATGACATCGGGACAACAGTCGGGATGACAGCGGGACGACAATGCTACCATATGCACAGAAATTAGAAATATGAAGAATGGGACGGTGCAAACATGTAGGTTTATGCGGCGGACCTGTTAGGAAGCAGTCTTCATGAGAAATATGAAGAATGGGATGGTGCAAACATGTAGGTTTATGCGGCGGACCTGTTAGGAAGCAGTCTTCATGAGAAATATGAAGAATGGGACGGTGCAAACATGGCTCAGTTTAGCTTGCCTTATCGCACACACAGAGTGTGAGTGTGATAGTGAGTGTGAGTGTGATAGTGAGTGTGAGTGTGATAGTGAGTGTGATAGTGAGTGTGAGTGTGATAGTGAGTGTGAGTGTGATAGTGAGTGTGAGTGTGAGTGTGTGTGGTTTATCGCACACACAGAGACACAGAGACACAACAGAGACACACACAGAGACACACACACAGACACACAGACAGACACACAGAGACACACACACAGACACAGAGATACACACACATACACACACACAGCAACAGAGACACAAAGACACAGAGACACAGACACACACCGAGACACAACACAGAGACAGACACACACACAGACAGAGACACATACAGAGACACACACAGAGACACACACAGAGACAAAGAGACACACACAGAGACACAGAGACACACACACAGACACAGATACAGACACACACACAGACACAGTGTCTGTGTGTGTGTCTGTGCAGTTTCCATGAGAAATATGAAGAATGGGACGGTGCAAACATGTAGGTATATGCGGCGGACCTGTTAGGAAGCAGTCTTCATGAGAAATATGAAATATGAAGAATGGGACGGTGCAAACATGTAGGTATATGCGGCGACCTGTTAGGAAGCAGTCTTCATGAGAAATATGAAATATGAAGAATGGGACGGTGCAAACATGTAGGTATATGCGGCGGACCTGTTAGGAAGCAGTCTTCATGAGAAATATGAAATATGAAGAATGGGACGGTGCAAACATGTAGGTATATGTGGCGGACCTGTTAGGAAGCAGTCTTCATAAGAAATATGAACAATGGGACGGTGCAAACATGTAGGTATATGCGAGACACAGAGACACACACCCGCCGTTGTGATAGCGGTAGACACCTCCGACTCTTTGATGAGTAGATGACGACAGCGCGGCGACAGTGCTGCGGCAGTGCCGTGGCAGTTCCGCGACAGTGCCGCGACATCGGCTGTCGTCGCCTGTCGTCAAAGTTTTTCAACATGTCCAAAAAGCCGACGACAACCCGGCGACAGTCGAGAAACGGTAGAGAAACTGGAGTTGTCGTGGAGGTGTCGTGGCGACAGCTGCGCGACAGCTGCGCGGCAATTGACGACAATCGACGACAGACCGGAAGTCGCTGTCGCTGGGCTGTCGTCGCCGCTTGTCGCCGTAGTGTGACAGCCACATGAGCATTACCCTTCCGGTAATTGCTATGTATGGGTTGTGTCCAGTGGGTTTGTCTTTGGGGAGTTTTCAGTTGCATTGGCGCACTGAAGGCTGCAAATCTGCAGCACTGTATTGGCACTGACGAAGGCGGTCCCATGTGATAGGGAGTTGGCTTCCGGTGGGTAGTGGTAGGAGACATCAGTTGGGGGGTGGGGGGGGGGGGAGCATGGGTGTGTGCAGGTGGGGGGGGGGGGGTTAGAACGAAGGGGTGGAGAGAAAAAGGTTATCTAGTGGGTATAATACAATATATATATATGGTTGAGAAGAAGATATATATTCTCTTGCGGAGATATATTAAATGCCAAGAGACCCGACGGGCCTATAGGCATTAATGGCCAGACGCAGCTAGGCATACAATGCCTAGAGCCCCCCCACAGGTGGCACCAGTGTGGCCCATGTCATACTACACAGAGTCAGTTAGATAGGATACAGTGCTATATTATTACATAGGGAACTGAAGATAGGTAGTGTCCTTGTTTATATTCCCATAATGGATTATAGAGCACATATATACATATATATCCCATTGTGCTTGATTCAGTGGGAACAACACATAAACCGATGAAACCACTAACAGGTCCATATTACAGTGACATATACTGTTGTTGTTTTACACCCTAGCAACATCTAATTCCATATCAGTATTATCAGGACGAGGACCGATTTGTGACAGTGTGTACTCATTGCAACTTTATAGCGCTGCCCCACTGTGAGACCAGGCTGCCGGCAATATGACCTGACATCCCACACAGTCACATTTTCCTGATATTGTGCTAACCAGTCCTTGTTCTATTGTACTAATGCTGAACGCCAGGCTAGGTAGTGACAAATATCAATTTTGTAAGTCATTGGTTTGACTCAGGTGGGATTCAACCCCCCAACCTTCTACATGGGAAGACTGCACTCTACCGATTCGGTCACCACGTCCGGTCGACATATATTATGTGCAATATAATCTATTATATAAATATAAAATGGCGGGTGAGGTTATTATGATATTATTTATTATCCTATGATCTTATAATATTATTTATTATCCTACGACTTCACGATTATTTCTTGTCCATGATATATATTTGCTGCGGGCCAGCACTCTTCTTGCTGTTTCCCCTCCATTCATTTCATATTCATTTCATATTCATTTCATATTCATTTCATATTATATTCATATTATATTCATGTCATATTCATGTCATATTCATGTCATATTCATGTCATATTCATGTCATATTCATGTCATATTCATGTCATATTCATTTCATATTCATTTCATATTCATTCCATATTCATGCTATATTCATTTTATATTCATTTTACTGTTCACACATAAATATTAGGAAACATAATTATGTTACTTACGTAGTAAAGTAATCAATTATTTCCATTTGTTACACAGCCAGATATTACGACAAGTACATCTGACATGTCAGTAATAGTATTACTTCCATCTAAGCATCAATTGATAGCTTGCAAGCATATAGTGAAAGGCCCTTGAACATGCAGCAGCATATGTGACTGAGTGGGATATCGGGTCATTGTGCCGCCGAACCAGGAACCACACTCAAATCGCCATCAATTCACGCCCTCACAAAGTCGGTATCGACTCTGATATGATCTAATAGCCCTGTCACACTACAACGTTTCTCTCCAATGCGTGTCAATGCGTGCCGACATGTAGCACTTTTTGTTGAAACGTCGGCACGTGTTACTGGTGCATTACGAATGCGTTACCCGCGCGTCGGTACACGTCAGTACACTTTGAGTGACAGCGGCGTTCTGGGTGGAACACCAGCGCGCGTCGGCTAGCGTCGATCGTTTTGTGCTTGCACAAAACTTTCGACGCGCCACAACGCGCGTCAACGTGTTGATTGGCGCATTACAGGTGCATTACCGGCACGTCGATACCCGTTATCAGCGTGTTGGCGGAACGCTGGTAGAACGTTGATCAACGTCGATTAACGTTGGCATTTTTTTGCCAAACTGCGAGCGTTCCGTCAATGCGTCGGTAACATTCCATCGACGTTTGCATAACGGGTAGTGGGTGTGCTATTGGCGTTTCTCCAGCGTTTCTCTACGCGTTGGACGTGTTGCTGGCGCGTCTGCCCCGTGCGTAACGTTACCTGGCATGTTGCGAACGTTTCGTCAGCGTTTTGGTCTGAAGTATATAATGGTAGAGATTTCCATCTTTGGCCAGAACAGCTCAGGTTTTGGGCCTTATCTCGGAACCCGTTAGTGATGCGCCACCACCATGCCGACAGCGTGCCAATAGCATGCCGATAAGACGCTGATAACCCGCTGGCAGAACGTCGAGAGAGCAAGTAACGGTCGCCAACGCTCATTAACGCGCTGTCGACACGATGATAACCCGCTGATAACCCGCTGGCGGAATGTTGAGATGTGCCGACAAATGCGGGAGGAATTCAGTCAAGCGGTCATTTTTTTGTTTTTTGTTCCGCCGCCCGTCGAAACCCATTGGCCGCGCGCTACTAACATGCTACTAACACGCTGCGGTCCATCAAATTTTCTCCCAAAACGCCGAAGAGTTGGACGTGTCTCAACGCGTTCAAAATATTTTTCGCGTTGGCGGCACGCCGGTAAGAAACGTTGTAATGTGACAGCACCATAAGGTGTTGCTGGGAGGTAAACCCCGTCTCCCATGACCAGACCGGGTGGCTGAATGAGTTGAGTGTCCGTCTCCTGTTTGGGAGATTGTCGGATTCAAGCCCATGCGTTTGAATCCTGGTCGAGTGAAGCGAAGGACTTGCAAATTTATACTTGTTGCTTCCTGCCCAGGCGCTCTTCCTTATTAGGATAGGGCAAGGACTGGTTGGTTCAGTGTCAGGATAATGTGACTGAGTGGGATATCAGGTCATGGTGCTGGTGGCATAATTCCCCATTGGGGCAGCACTATAAAGTCATCATGTGTGTGCAGTATCACAAGTTGGTACCCATCCTGATATGACCTTAGATGTTGCCAAGACGTAAAGCTCCAACAACCAACCAACTATGCCTCAGATTTCAGTGATCGTATTACCTCCACGTGGGTATCAATTGATAGCTTGCAAGCATTATATGCACGGCCCTTAAAAATGCACGGCTCATAGGATATATGACTGAGTGGGATATTGGGTCAGGGCGTCGGTGAACTGCGTATCCCACTCACAACACCGTCGCCATCAGTTCGCACTCTCACAACATCGGTACTGATATAACCATAGATGTTGCTGGAACGTAAAACCTCAACCACTAACAACAACACAAAGTCGGATTTCACCCTGATATGACCTGGGGTGTTGCCAGGGCGTAAAACCCCCCGCAGCAATAAACCAACCCGCCAAAACAGCCGCAGACGACAAACACTTGCCGGATCAAGCGGCGTGGATGGCGCGGAGTTAACCGGAAGTCAACTCTAATTACCCGGCGGTGAAGGCGGCACCGGCGTCTGATTGGTTTAGCGCCGCCTGTTGGTATCTTATGGACGATTGACGACGCTGGTAAGGCAGGAAAGGAGGCGAGCCGACGTGACAACCGTCACGTAAACATCAAAGCTAAACCGCAATCTCCAAGCACAGCCGGTGCGCCGTGAGGGTGAGAGTAGAGGTGAGTGGGTGGGGGGTAGTCTATGTGTGGAGAGTGTCGGCCCGCCCAACCAGCGGGGCGCCTCCGTGTGGTTGTACGTGGGATGAATGCAGTAGAGGCCGACACCAGCGTAAAGCTAAGATTCCTTACACGCGGTATGCGGTATGCGGTATGCGGTATGCGGTATGCGAATGCGAGTGCGGCAAAACATCGAAACGCCTTGAAGTCAATGGGCTACAACCCTTACACGCGGTATGCAAATGCGAATGCGAATGCGAATGCGACAACTCGATCGGTCCCTGTAGCGATCGGTGCGGCATGCGGCATGCGAATAGAAACGTGAGTCGAGCTTGCCCATTAGGTTTACACTAGCAGAGGCGAGTGGTCATTACGGAACGGTAACACACATGGGTGCTGAGTGGAAACATATGGTAGTGCTGGTGGGGGGGTATACGCTTGCCGCTTACCGCGTAGAAGGAATCCTCCCATTCGCATACCGCATACCGCATGCCGCATGCCGCATACCGCGTAGAAGGAATCTTAGCTTAAGGCAGCACGAGGAAGGGGGGGGGGGAGGGGCGGGGGGGCATAATAAATAGCACAGCCTGTTACTTCCTGTTGGTTGGTTGTTGGACTTTTACATCCTGGCAACATCTAAGGTCATATCAGGACAGGTGCCGACTTGTGACAGTGGGCACTCATGGTGACTTTATAGTTCTGCCCCACTGGGAAATCAGGCCACCACCACCATGACCCAATATCCCACTCAGTCACATTATCCTGACACTGAGCTAATCCGTCATTGCCCTATCCTATTAGGCTAGGAAGCAACAAGTATCAATTTTGAAAGTCATTTGTTTGACTCGACCGGGAACCGAACTCCTGACGTTCCACACGCCAGGCCAGCACTCTACCGATTAGGTCACCCCGCCCGGGCAGTTACTTACTGACGATAGGTTATGTACCTGTCCCTGTCCCTGTCCCTGTCCCTCTCTCTCTCTCTCTCTCTCTCTTTCTTCTACAGATAAACAGCGCCGCTGTTAAATTGATGCGTTTGTGCACATCTATACAACGTGGGAATGTTCTGGATATATGTGAAAGTCACACACACCGGATTGGGGGGCGGGGGGGGGGGGGGGGGGCGAATCGGTAAGGTTGGTTGGAGTTATTGGAGTCTTATGTCCTGGCAACATCTAAGATCATACCAGGACGGGACTCGGTAGGCTCCCTAATTAAATTAATTACTTACTAAATATATACTTGTCACTACCTAGCCTGGCGCTTGGCATTTTTAGGATAGGACAAGGACAGGTTTGCTCAGTATGTGGATAATGTGACTGAGTGGTGAAAGTGGCAGTTCACTTCTATTCTGACCATGGCGGAATAAACCCGGGTACGGCCTGGTGTTTGAAGCAACTTTGGCATCACCTTTTTATTGCTCAGGCGGAGTAGAACATGGTCCATCACAAGAATATATAATGGTGTATATGCTAATTTACTGGTTTGCATCAGTGAGAGGTGATTAGGATGTGGTAGGATGTAACAATTTAACATATCTTAAAGGGGCTGTCACATTAGTTTTTTTTTGCGGGAGCGTATGGCGGCGTAGGCGCGTTACGTCATATATGTCGGCATACGCTGTATACGCTACTCATACGCTACGCATACGCTACTCATACGCTACTCATACGCCGCCAGATGCCGGCTTATGAGGCATACGCCGCCATACGCTTTCATAAATCCGTCCGTCCACATTTTTTTGTGCATGCTCAAAAAATCTCGACCTATGAGAGCGTATGGCCCATTCGCTACTCATATGCCAACATACGCTCCTCATACGCTGGCATACGCTCCTCGTACGCTAGGGGTACGCCGGCATAGGTTTTTCATACGCTCAACTTGTGTCACCGGCGTATCTCTAGCGTATTTCTAGCATATGTAGCGTACGCATAACCTACGAGTTATGTATGGGAGCGTACTCCTAGCGTATGCACAGCGTATGCACAGCATACGCACGCTACTCATACGCGCATACACTATGCGTATGGTACTCGTACGCTACTCGTACGCTCCACATGCCAATCAAAACTGTCAAAAAATGTCACAGCACGCTCCCACACGCTCCTCATACGCTCCTCGTACGCTCCTCATAGGTTCCACATACGCTCAAAACGAGCCAAAAGGTCACCAAATGTCATCATATGCTGGCACGCGCATGACCTACGTAGGTTTTCAATACGCTCCCACCATACGCCGTAATGTGACAGGGCCTTTAGATTTCCGGGTCAAACTAAAAAGGCTTACACAATTACATTATATTGCGCCGGTATTTATGCTTAGCATAACTAGCCACGGACTCGACAAGAAAGGCAGCCATCATGAGTGCGCGCATATATCAAAAGTCAGTATCCATCCTGACATAACCTCCGATATGGCTAGGATGTAAAACCCCAGTATTTGTAGTGACGTTTGCTGTTTGTTTGTTGTTGTTTTACGTCCTAGCAACATCTTAGGACGGGTACCGACTTGTGACAGTGCGCACTCATGGGGACTTTATAGTGCTGCCCCACTGGAAGACCAGGCCGCCAGCACCATGACCTGATATCCCAGTGTAGTGACGTGTATGTTACTATGTATGTATCTAGTATATACAACATATCACATAGCAAATAGCATATAGTATATAGTAGATAGGATATAGTAGAGAGTATATAGTAGCGAGTATATATAGTTCATAGTATACAGTATACTACAGTGCATAGGAGATAGTACATTGTACACAGTACACAATAGACAGTACACAGAACATCGTCATAGTACATAATATATAGTATATAGCATATAGTAATATAATATATAGTATATAGCATATAGTAATATAATATATAATATATAGTATTTTTTTTGGTGGTAAATATGTTTATTCTGCTGAATAAGTCTTTTGTCAGTGCCGAAGCACTGGTCTTCCAGCCATTTTTCAATTCAGGGTTATTTACACAAAAGGTATATAGAATAAGATGTACAATACCGGTTGAATAGACAATTTGCACCATGTAACACAATGAAATTCTGAAACCGAAAAGTTCCATAACAATATGGTACAGTAGTGTCATATAACGAGATCAATATTAGTCGGATCAATGTGAGTATTTACATAGTATTTAGAATGTAAGCAGAAGTTATCTTATGTATTCAGCATGTAATGTATACAGCGTGTGTAATATATAGTGTATAGTACATATTATCTATATATAGTACATAATATACAGCATATCGTATATAGCATGTAGTAAATAATATATAGTATATAGCATAAGATGTATATAATATATAGTACACTATATACTATCAAAGCGTGAATCTGTGCTGCCGACTGCGGCTGCTTGTTATGGTTTGGCACCCTGAATAATCCAGGCCACTCGGGCTGACACTAGTAGAACTCCCCCTACGCCGGGCGAGGGGAGGGTGGGTGGTGGGTGAGGTGTAGGGTGCCAGTGGAGATGGGGGTAATTGGATGTGGATACAAATCAATAGCGTTCCGCAGTCTCTACACACGCGCAGTCTCAGAAGCTGTTGCCTCGTCACCGAGCCCTCTATGGCTCCAGGAGGTGTGAGCTGCCTTTATCGCCCAGATCAAGATTCCTCAACATCAGATGTTCAGCATTATTATCATGCACATATAATCATAGTATTACCTATAGCGCCCGTCTCCCGTGCTGGTAGATCGTGGGGTCGTGGGTTTGAACCCTGGTCGAGTCAAACCAATGACTTAAAAATTGATACTTGTCGCTTCCTAGCCAGGCGCTCAGCATCATTATGACAGGGCAAGGACTGGTGTGCTCAGTGTCAGGATAATGTGACTGAGTGGGGTACCAGGTCATGGTGCCGGCGGTCTGGTTTCCCAGTGGGATAGCACTATAAAGTCACCATGAGCGCACACTGTCACAAGTCGGTACCCATCCTGATATGACCGTAGCTGTTTATAGGATGTAAAACAACAACAAACAAACAAACAAACAAACCAATACCATATAAGGATAGTCGGGTAGTTGGTTGGTGGTTGTAGTTTTACATCCTGGCAGCATCTAAGGTCATATCAGGACGGGTACTGACTTGTGACAGTGCGCAATCATAGCGGCTTTATAGTGCTGCCCAACTGGGAAATCAGGCCACCAGCACCATGACCCCACTCAGTCATGTTATCCTGACACTGAGCCGACCAGTCCTTGCCCTATCCTAATAATTCCGCGCGCCAGGCTAGGACGCGATTGGTACCAATTTTTAAGTCATTAGTTTGATACGACCAGGGGTTGAACATGAGGGTTCGAATCCCACGATCTACCTACACGGAAGATGGATGCTCAACTCATGCGGGCATCCCCTCTAGTGCCAAGGGTGTATGTGACCCATATCGTCATATATGTATATGGAAATTCACGTTCATATACCGTTTGCATTTTTCGAGTAATAATCTGGAAATGCAACATGGTGAAGAGATGGCTTCCTGGCACCATCCCGCCACGCTCTACCCGTCCCACCCCTCTCACACACCCCCACACACCCTACCACTCGCACAACCCCTCCCACACATCCCCCCCCCCCCACACGCGCCTAAAGAACACGCGCACAATTCTGTGTGACCTTTGATCTTTCCTCCAGTGCCTACAGACTTGGTCTTAGTCGCATCTAGAACGTGACTGAGTCGCGTTGACCACGTGACATCACGTGTCATCAATCAGTGGGGATCAGGGGCGGCGTCTTAAGGCCTCGCTTCACTAGCGAGCAGTCGACCATTGCAGTGTTTAACAAACAAGTTAGTTCATACATTTCTGTAAGCGCGGTATCTGTAACGTAAAGCCCGTTTACAATGTCCTGTATTATTGCGAATCCATCCACGAGAATAAGTTCGAATCCCAGCCGACTCAAAGCAATGAGTTATAAAATTGATACTTCTCACTACCTAGCCTGGCACACGGCATTAATAGGATAGGACAAGGATTAGTTCGCTCGATATCAGGATAATGTGACTGTGTGGGATATTGGGTCATGGTACTGATGCCCTGATCTCCCAAATGGGGCAGCACTATGAAGTCACCATGAATGGGCATTGCAACAAGTCGGTAGCCGTCCTGATATGACCCTAGATGTTGCTAAGATGTCAAACAACAACAAACAAAACATCCACCCGTGAGTCTTGCTAATTTTCACAGGTGGTTTATTCACACATGTGGGGCGTACTAATTAAAAACAGGCTTTACATTTAAGGACTAGCAAATTACTAGTAAACCAGAGGAAGTGTAGGGTAATAGGCTTACACCGTGTCCGTAGATAATGCATGCTGACCGCTCCTGTGGTGCCTGCATTTAGCCTCCAAACACCTCAAGAAACGGTGACTTTTATACTGTTGCCGACCACACTTGCAGCATCGTCTGCAGACCCAAAAATGTCTATGAACACATTTCTGGTATTTTAAAGATAGTTTCTGTTTGTTTGTTTGAGTGGGTGTTTTGGGGTGTTTTTTTTATGGGTGCATTTCATTTTCTTGGGGTTGGGGGGGGCGGGGGGGGGGTCTGTTTTTTACCAGGAAAGCGTTATTTTGATAAATATTGTTTGTTTGTTGGGGTTTTCCTTATTAGCAAGATCTACGCTCATATCATAAAGGGATAACTATTGACTTTTCCCCAGTAGGAGAAATACTGAAAGAACCTAGACATCATTTAATGGCAGATTGATTGATTTGGACATTTTATCAAAAGCAGACGATAATTACAATGACTTCCAAATCTTTCAATTTACTAGATAAACTATGTAAAATATAATATATATATATATATGTACCTATTATACCTCTAACACTTACGGTCGAACGACCAGTGCTACGGCACTGACAAAAGATATATATGAATAAAATTAATTTACACCCCCACAAATATAAATGTATTGGGCTACCTAGCACACATGTATAGGCCATCCAATGAACAGCAGAATAGCGCGTGTAAGATAGGCCATTGAGTGCCTCTCTGCCTCTCATTGCCACCAGCCTGCCGGAACCAGCGTCAATGACGTTACAAGGGCGTCAGAAGGACGGCGTAATGACGTAGCGTCCCCGGTCCCTCGGTGGCGCCCCCTTGAGGGCACGACGCTTACAACTCCATTACTCTATTACAGCAACACATCAAGAGTCCATCAATATCTCAACTCACCCAAGAGACACTCTACCAGTAACACACACACACATAGACACACACACACAGACAGCAGGGGCTATGCATTGGCTCTATCTCAAAGCCTAGTGTTGTAGCCGTTTGGGAATTTGTTTATGGACCATATAAATAAATAAAATTGAAACTGTGGGCGATAATGAAGGCAACGCCCTGCATTAACCATGGCGGCGTGGTTCTGATGTAAGGTTGCTTGGTTGGGTGTTGGAGTTTTACATCCTGGACACATTTCAGGTCATATCAAGACGGGCTGATGGAGGGTAAAGGGAATTGCTACAGAGGAGAATGGACATACAAGATGGAACATCCAGAACGAGGCCACAGAAATACACACCAAGATGGCTGCCTGGTGCGCTGCGACATCAGCCGACAAGATGGCTGCCTGACTGAATTAGGTAAATTGGGTTTCTGGGTTCAGGTCTTGTTTGGACAAAGGCTTGGGTAAAAAGGACGAGATGGCCGAATGAGTAGAGTACTTGCTTCTCTGTGAGATATCATTGGTTTGATCTCCCACTGAGTCAAAGCAAAGACGTAAACAAATGGATAATTGTCACTCTCTTGCTTGGCACTCCATCTCAAAGTCAAACCAAAAACCTACAAAATTGATAATTGTCACTACTGTGGTAGTCCATTATGAGCCCCGCTACAAAAGAGTGGTGGTGGTGACAGCGCTATCCCCTGTTTGCTAAGAAGTAGCAACAGGTGGCAGCACACTACCAGGAACAGTCCCTAGTGGACTGTTCCTACTAGCGTCCGCCACTGAGGGAGGCTTCATGCTACCCGGGCTGGGCGATGACAGATCACATTTCATATTGTGACCATGGCAGAATAAACCAGGGAGCATCTCAGTGTTACTCCTTTTATTCCACAATCGGAGTTCGATGTGGTCCATAACACTACCTCGCCTTGCGCTCTGTCATAAAGTCAAAGCAAAACTTTATGAAACTGATAATTGTCGCTAACTTGTCTAGCATTCCTTTACCAAGTCAAGCCAAAAATCTACAAAAATCGATAATTGCGACTACTTTACCTGGTAGTATGTTACCAAGTCAAACCAAAGAGATACAACATTGATAATCGTCACTACTTTGTCTGGCACTCTGGGAACAAGTCAAACCAAATAGATACAACATTAATAATTGTCACTAACTTGTCTGGCACTCTGGCAACAAGTCAAACCAAATAGATACAACATTAATAATTGTCACTAACTTGTCTGGCACTCTGGCACCAAGTCAAACCAAAGACATACCACATTAATAATTGTCACTAACTTGTCTGGCACTCTGGCAACAAGTCAAGCCAAATAGATACAACATTAATAATTGTCACTACCTTGTCTGGCAATCTGGCAACAAGTCAAACCAAAGACATACAACATTAATAATTGTCACTAACTGGTCTGGCACTCTGGCAACAAGTCAAACCAAAGACATACAACATTAATAATTGTCACTAACTTGTCTGGCACTCTGGCAACAAGTCAAACCAAAGCTTTACAACATTTCTACATTTAAACCACTTACTATAATTGGACAAGAGGCGCATTCAAATGAAGAAAAGCCAATTGTCCATGGTTGAAATGTCCTCTGCCTAATCGATAAATGCAAAACAAAATTATGAAGAGTTCAGGAGCAAAACCACCTAAACGCCAATCCAAAAATGTAATTTAAATAAAAGATTTCTTCTGAAAATAATTTTAATTCTCACTAATTCCACTTTTCATATGATATCTTTATAGACCAATGAGCAAAAAAAGTAGGAAGATAAAATAAATACACTTTTTGTAGGTTTGATTCCAATGTTTATCTCCATTTTGGGATTGACATTTACGTGGTTTTGCACCTGAACTCTTGAGCCTGGGGAGTCTTCATCCAACTAGTCGGCTTCAAGTCGACTGTTCGATTAACTGCAATAATGCACACTCACGCTGTACCGTCTGGCTTAGCCAAGTACCATCCACCAGAGCATCTAAGGCGTCTCCATGATTGATGGCCCGTCACACCAGCACAAACAGCATCGCAAAAGACCACCACTAAGTATATACAGACGCCAAGACTACTGGAAAGTAGATACAAGCCTCAACTGCACACGCAAGCAGAATTACGTGGTCACAAGAGGCAGTGGGTGGATGAATGAATGAGTGAGTGGGGGAGTGAGTGATGATGCGCTTGGGGTTTTACTTCCTAGTGTCATTGCTATGTAATAGTATTGGGGTATTGGGATGCTGTGCCACTCAGTCGTCTTAGAGAAGTCAGTGAAGGTGATGATGCTGAGGTAACTGGTCCTTTGTTTCTGTGTCAATTTGTCAGTTTATTGGGTGTTTTTGGTCCTAGCAACATTGCGACTTGATAGTCCTGCGGCATTGAAGTACCTTGTCCGTCAATCACATTAATGGATTTACGGAGGGAGATGACACTGAGACAAATGGGTTTTTTGTTTGTTTAATTGAATTGTATAGTTTATTGGGGTTTTAGGTCCTATCAACATTGCAACTACATAGTGCTGGGGCATCGGAGTACTATGTAACTGGGTCGTATGAAAGGAGTCAGTAAAGGTGATGACCCTGCAGGGTATACACTCAAGAAGTTTGTCCATGGCATCACAAAACCTCTGCACCCCACTGACCGTGTTTGACATAATTTTCCAATCAATCATCAATCAATAGTTCCATCCTCTAGTCGAGGGTTGGATGCAATGGTTCTCCACTTGTCCCGATGTTGTGCTGTTCTGATAGACTGTGAATAATTCAAGCCTGTCCACTGTGAAATATTTGTAAACCATGATGTTCTTGGTCTCCCTCTCCCTCTGCTGCCATTCACCTTCCCTTCCAACAATGTACGGTATATTGAACTCTGACGAATGATGTGGCCAAAATAAATAAGTTTCTTTGTCTGTATAGTGGCAAACAAGCTTTTCTTATTTTTAATTTTTCTGAGAACTTCTTTGTTGGTGATCTTCTTTGTCCATGATATTTTCATCATCCTTCGATAAGTCCACATCTCAAATGCTGCTAAACGTTTGTACATTTTCTTAGAGATTGTCCATGTCTCTGCCCCATACATTAGAGTAGACCACACATAACACTGAAGAATACGCTTCCTTGTTTGTATTAATATCTTACTTGATGTTAACACTCTATACATTTTGGAGAATGTTGTTCGGGCTATTGTTATCCTTCTTTTAATTTCTTCCTCACATCTCCCATCATTTGTAATCTTTTGTCCGAGATATATGAATTCGGATACTTGTTCTATGTTTGTGCCATCTATGGTTATATTGACATTTGGTTTATCTGTCTTTTTACTTATAACCATTGTTTTGGTCTTCCAGGCATTCATCTTCATGTTGAATAGTATTCCAGCTTTATTGATTCTATTCACTATATCTTGTAGGTTTTTCTCACTGTCTGCTAGTATTACACTGTCATCGGCATATCTAAGATTGTTGACGTTCATGCCACCTATTGCCACTCCCTTGCAATCTTCAATGTGTCTGAAAATCATCTCTGTGTACAGGTTAAATAGACATGGTGACAATACACACCCCTGTCGAACTCCTCGTTTAATCATAACTTCATCCGATAGGCCCTGCTCCATTTTTATAAATGCATGTTGTGTCCAGTATAAGTTCACAATTAGTTTAATGTCTTTGCCATTGACACCAATATCTTGTAAACATTTGATTAACAGTTCATGATTGACTCGGTCGAAGGCCTTCTCATAGTCAATAAAGCAGGCATAAACATCCTGGTTAATTTTCCCATAATACTCAATAAAAAAAACAACTTACCCTACAACAAGAACGAAGAACATAGATTACAAATACAATCTGTGCACGTAGTAAAACAAACCCCAAATATTTCCATCACAACAACAGCAAATAACATAGAATCCAAATGCAATCGACTTTTGCTGTGGATGATCTCCGTGAATTTAGCACGACCTCTATCTGTGTAAGTCTGTTTCAATCCCGGGGGGCTGGAGGTGGGTGGAGGTGGGGGTGGGGTAGGGGGTGGCGGGTAGCCTCCGTGGCTTCATTCTATTGATTCTGTTAATCTAATCCAGTTACGCAGTGCGCCTCCCCCCATCCCTACCACACACACACATTGTACACAAGGATGCCGCCCGGTTATGTGGTTGTGTGTGTGTGTGTGATGTGATGAGAAAGAGTTTTAATGTCTGTAACTGCGAGTCTGTGGTTATGTTCCCCACGGGAAAAAACAACCCAAAATAGGATTCTGGGACTGTGGGAGCTAACTCATGGGCTCCCCCCCGCCAGTCGGCTGGGGGGGGGGGAGGGGCGGAGAGATGTTGGCTCTGTCTCCCCCCCCCCCCCCCCCCTCCCCCTCCCGGTGACAGGCGTTGGGCACAGCTTCAGGAGCTCTCCGCTAGACGGCGCCCCACGACGTCCACTAATCCTATTATCGCCCACCTCAGGTGTGCGCTGGTTCCGGTCCCGGGCTCCCCTCGATTGGTTCATGGCGGGCACCCCCCCCCCCCACACACACACAACCACCACCCACCCACCACCCCCCCGGGAGCCGGCGGCCTCTCACCCCAGTAACCAGCGGACGGTGCCTAAATGACACTAGCTGGGGGTGGGAGTAAGTGTGGGTTGGGGCCTAGGGGGGGGGGGGGCGGGAGAGCGTGGAGGAAGGGTGGACGGAGGGAGGTGGAAGGATGGGGAGGGAGGTGGAGCGAGGGTGGAAGGAGGGTGGACGGAGGGTGGAGGGGGGGGGCGAGGGGTGTGGAGGAAGGGAGGTAGGAGGGGGTGGAGGGAGGGAGGTGGAGGGAGGTGGAAGGATGGGGGAGGGTGGTGGAAAGATGGGGAGGGTGGAGGGAGGGTGGAAGGAGGGTGGAGCGTGGGGCGGAGGGAGGGAACAGGGAGTGTGGAGGGAGGTGGAAGGGAGAGTGGAGGGAGGGTGAGGGTGGAGGGAGGGTGGAGGGAGGGGGGAGGGTGGAGGGAGCGAGGAGGGATGGTGGAGGGAGAGAGGAGGGTGCTGGAGGGGAGAGGGAGGGTACAGGGAGGGATGGGGGGGGGGGGTTGTAGGAGGAATCACTGCGGGGAACCGTCAAGCGGGATCCGACAGGGGGCGATGGCAGCGGCAGGGCCCGGTCGAGGTCACGTGACTACTTAGCAGAGCTTGTTCCGGCAGACTGGGTGGCCGTCCGAGTACCAGCAGGCGACCATGTCATTTCCAAAAGAAGTGCATTGAGAGGGTGGATAATACAGTAAAACCCCCCTAACCGACCACCTCCACAGATCAACTAATCCCCTATATCAATCGCTTTATTTGGGCCCCAACAATACCATTGTAACCATATTACAACTCCCGAAACCGACCACCTCCCTAAATGGACCACCTAAAGTCGGTCCCAAGGCGGTTGATTTAGAGAGGTTTTAGTGTAGTTTGAACTGTTTGTGTATTCACTAGTTATTCTGATAGAGTAGTATGACTGTTCACTTAAAACTGGTGTCATCGGGATATCATTTGCGGACAGGCATCTAGTAGCAACCAACGTCAGTATGTCGTCAAGGGGAGTGTTGTGTTGTGTGTTGCTAAGTTGCATAATCTGATTAAAACAGATTTAAAAAAAACCTGATACAGTTAACCTATATTTGATCCTACATAGCGAACCTTTAGACTCATGAACCCATTAAATCACTACCGGAAGCGGTGGCCGAATCGGTAGAGCGCAAGCATCCCGTGTGGTAGGTTTGTAGTTCGAATCCCGGCCGAGTCCAACCAATGACTGTCGCTAACTAACCTGGTGCTCGGCACCAATAGGATAAGACAAACCCTTATTAGAAGTGTATCAGGGAATTGTCAAACTATACCATATATTAATCTTGGAATGATTAATATTGTTATTTCAGTTGACTTGAGCTAGCTGCTGATGACAATATCAGACTAGATATCCATATGTTGTAAATAACTGTATTGTCACATGGCTGGAAGACCAGTGCCACGGCGCTGACAAACTACTTTATTCAATGAATAAACTATATTTACAATGACAACAAAAATGTGACTATGGGATATTGGGTGATCTTCTAACAATCATTAAAACACCACAAACTGCAGTCGTATCAGGTCTGGCCAAAGCCATCTTGCAAGGCACAGTTAAAGAGGAAAGAAGACATCGCTGACTAAGGAAGAGGTAAAAATACAACAACAACCGGGATAGACAAGCCTAGAGTTTGGCAACTCTCAGAGGACAGTCCAGAACAGGGACAAAATGGAGAAAACTGGTTGCAAAGTCACAACGACGCTTACAGTTGGGGAACTGATGATGATGATAGTGATACCCCTTTAAGGACTTAATGATGATAATACCCTTCATCTGCCTCTTCATCCTCCTCTTCTCTCCCCCCCGCCTACTCCACCTTCCCCGTCCACCATACACCCCACCCTCCCGTCTCCTCTCTCTAAATCATCCCTGTTCCCCTATCCTCTCCCCCTTCTCTCAGCCCACCGAGACCCCATCTCTACTCCTTCTATTCCCCACTCCTCTTACCCCGCCCACACCAGACGGGATGGCTAAATGAGTTGAACGTCCGCCTCCCGTTTTCGTACATCGTGGGATCCGAACCGGTGGGTTCGAACCCTAGTCGAGTCAAACCAATGACTTAAAAATTGATACCTGTTGCTTCCTAGCCAGGTGCTCGGCATTATTATGAGAACAGCAATGACTGGTTGGCTCAGTATTAGGACAATGTGACTGAGTGGGATATCAGGTAATGGTGCTGGGGGCCTGGTCTCCCAATGGGGCAGCACTATTAAGTCAACATGAGTGCACACTATCACAGATCGGTACCCATCCTGATATGACTTAGATGTTGCTAGGACATAAAACAACAAACAAACCCATCCCTCCCCTTTTTCTCAACTCACGATCACCACATCTTTGCTCTTTCTATTCCCGCTCTCCTTCTCCTTCTCCCCTCCCCCCCCCCCCCCCCACCCCCCCCCCACATCCTTCCACTCACAAGACAAGGCGTTGGCTGTAATCGGAATCTACCACCAGATGGCAGCACTAACTCTGCGTTAACGCCGGCTAGCCAGACGCCGCCGCACGACTGTGTGTAGATTGTGCATCGTTAATGCAATGAATCTACAATCGAACTCCCCATAGATGAGTGGAATGTAATTTGCTTGAACCGATTCACTAAAGAAATAACAGCGCTTCAAAACCACATCATCAAAGCTTCGAACCATGACTTAAACCACGTCAAACCAATGACTTAAAGAATTGATACTTGTCACTCCCGAGCCAAGCGCTCGGCGTTATTAGGATAGGGCAAGGACCGGTTGGCTCCATGTCAGGATAATGTAACTGAATGATATATTGGGTTATGATGCCAACGGCCTGGTCTCACACTTGGGCAACACTATAAAGTCACCATGAGTGCGCACTGTCACAAGTCGGTACCTGTCCTGATATGATCTTAGATGTTACCAGAACGTAAAACCCCAAACAAGCAAACATCAATGCTTCATGAAAACTGACTTCAGCAACGAAGATGGCATACATACTTCAAGATTAGACACCATCTATGAAATGTGACAGCCCCCCCCCCCCTTGGAAGGTTTCTGATCGCAATGATCATTTCTATTGCATTTCATATTTTATCGGTCATATTCTCAAAAGAATATACTGGTACATTGTGATGGTAATTCCTGATCCACTGACAGTGCAATACGCCAGTTTTATTAATTGCTTATTTAATGATCATATCAGACAACCCATGACAAGCTAAGCTGAATTCAGGGCTAATTAAATACACTATCCATACAATGTGATGTTAAAGCTGAAAATCTGTTCAAAATATCAAATTTGTTAAAGCAAATTTGTTTACTTATCCAACATAGATACTGGTACACTTTTTTTTTTCCTTGAAGATTTATACTGCCTATCATGGATAAGTCTGAGTAGACTTGTTTTTACCATTAGACAGTTTGTCGATAGAAAGCCTGAGCCTACGCTTTTACCGACCCAAGGGATTTTTAACCTCCCACACCACATAGACATGGTATGAGAGCAACTGGCCTTTGATGATGCTGTAAGTTATATACCGTGGTGGAAATCCAAATTGGCAGAGGGGGAGTCGGGGGGGGGGGGGGGGGGGGGGGGGGGGGGGCACAGGGAATTGAACCACTGACCTTCAGATTAGGAGTCAGACATAGAAAAAAGTCAGAAACTCTAACCACTCCGCCACAGAGAACACCACTATGTAGTTGCAACATTGCCATGATTCATACTTCTCATGGCCGAATAGATTAAGTGCCTACTTCTGGTGTGTCTGGTCATGAATTTCAACCCCAGGCCATTCAAACCAAGAACTTAAAAATTGATACTTATCATTACCTAGCCCGGTACTCGGCATTACTGGGATAAGGTAAGGAGCAGTGGAATGAGGAAGACCAATTGTCCGCGATTGAAATTTCCCCTGTTTAATCAATGAACGTAACAAAAAATGTAAATATTTTAGTGACTTCATACGGTATTAGTGTCATTCAATGGAGCAGATAGCACCTCCAGAATCAAATTAACGCGAGTGAAATAAGATGCTGACGCTGCAGGGGCTGAAGCCGATTAGATTCAATTTAATGACGCCAGCGCTGCATATATTATTCCTGGGAACTGGTGTGGGCACCTTCTTCGATAAATAGAATGATGAGCAAGCAAATAAAAGCGGCCAGCAATTCTACTGGTGGAAAAGCAGGTTGGTGCTTGCTGGGCGGTACCAGTAAAAGTGGGGGGGGGGGTGTGGTTGTAGTGGTATTGTGGTGGTGGTGGTAACGGTGGTGGTGAGGTGGTAGTGAGGGTGGTGGTAAGGTGGCGGTGAGGGTGGTGGTGAGGGTGGTGTTGAGGGTGGTGGTAAGGGTGGTGGTGAGGGTGGTGGTGGTGTGGTTGTTGTGGTATTGTGGTGGTGGTCGTGGTAAGGGTGGTGGTAAGGGTGGTGGTAATGGTGGTGATGGTAGTGGTGGTGAGGGTGGTGATGGTAGTGGTGGTGGTGAGGGTGGTGGTGGTGAGGGTGGTGAGGGTGAGGGTGAGGGTGGTGAGGTTGAGGGTGGTGTGTGGTGGTGAGGGTGGTGGTGGTGAAGGGGTGGTGGTGGTGTGGTTGTAGTGGGTATATTGTGGTGGTGGTTGTGGTAAGGGTGGTGGTAAGGGTGGTGGTAATGGTGGTGATGGTGGTGGTGGTGAGGGTGGTGATGGTGAGGGTGGTGGTGGTGAGGGTGGTGAGGGTGAGGGTGGTGAGGTTGAGGGTGGTGGTGAGGGTGGTGGTGAGGGTGGTGGTGGTGAGGGTAGTGGTGGTGGTGATGGTGGTGGTGGTGATGGGGTGGTGGTAGTGGTGGTGGTGATGGTGCTGGTGGTAATGGTGGTGGTGGTGGTAATGGTGGTGGTGGTGGTGATGGTGGTGGTGATGGTGGTTTTGGTGATGGGATGGTGATGGTGGTGGTGGTGGTGGTGATGGTGGAGACGTTTATAGTGGTGGTGGTGGTGGACACGTTTACTGTGATGGTAATGGTGGCCCTGATAGTGGTGATATTTATGTTGGTGTTTATAGTGTTGGTTATTGTGGTATTAATGGTGGTGATTATGGTGGTATTTATGGTCGTTGCAATGGTGGTGGTAATGGTGGTGGTTATGGTGGTGGTTATGTTTGTGCTTATATTGGTGTTTATGGTGGTAGTTATGATGGCACTAATGGTAGATGTGATAGTTATGGTGGTGGTAATGGTAATGGTGGTGGGTATGGTGGGTGAATATGATGGTGAAGGTTGGTGTGCTGGTTATTATGGTATTGGTGGTTATGGTGGTTATGCTGATTATGGTGGGGGTAATGGTGGTGCTTATGGTGGTGGTTATGTTTGTGTTTATATTGGTGTTTATGGTGGTAATTATGATAGTGCTAATGGTTGATGTAATGGTAATGGCGGTGGTTATGGTGGGTGGATATGATGGTGGAGGTTGGTATGCTGGTTATTATGGTATTGGTGGTTATGGTGGTGGTTATGGTGGTGGTTATGGTAGTGGTTATGGTGTGTTTTTGGTAGTGGTAATTTTGGTGGTGGTTATGGTGGTGATTATGGTGGTGGCTATGGTGGTGGTGGTAGTTATTGTGGTGGTTAGTACGGTGGTGGATGGCATGGAGGTGGTTACTATGGAGGTGGTGGTTAGTATGGTGGTGGTTAGTATGGTGGTGGTTAGTATGGTGATGGTTAGTACAGTGGTGGTTGGCATGGTGGTGATGCTGGTGGTTAGTATTTTGGTGGTTAGATTGGTGGTTGATGTGGTGTTGGTTGATGTGGTGTTGGTGTGTATGGTGGTGGTTGACCTGGTGGTGGTTAATATGGTGGTGGTTGACGTGGTGTTGTTTAGTACAGTGGTGGTTGACATACTGGTGGCAGTAGCTGAGCTGCTCAGGGCGGTACAGAAGCAATATGAGAAGTGCCAAATTGGTCAGTGAGTGAATTACAGGCCGCTCCCAACGACCCTTCACAACACATTAAGTCGCGCATTGCTAAGAAGCGTAATGGCAGGGAAGGCTGAAAGTGGCAAGCGGGGCCCAAAGCCTCTCAGTCGCCGGTCACCAGCCTAATGCAGCTGTGTTGCCTGTGCTAACTATGCTGGATGTGCTGACTGTGCTTACTTTTCGCTGGTACCCAGCCACTGTGATTGATGTTCCTAAATCGGAAGCTTTTAACTGGCCTGCAATGCCACGTCAGGAATTGGGTGGGTTTATTAATGCTTCCGTAACCAGCGTAACCAGCATAACCAGCGTAACCAGTCTAACCAAGTAACCAGCGTTAAATGGGCACGCATCGGGAAGAGTTTAGTCGGCCCGATTGGAGATGCATCATCAATTCCGACTGTTGGGTCTCGTTGGGAGAGGTTAATTTAGCAGATGGTCTGGGTTTTCAAAGCACAATGTAGTCTGTTTTTATGTATGAGTCTTTTTTTCTAGTCGTATCACGTCAGTGCTGAAGTACTGTAGTTTCAGTACTTGCAAGGTGAATGAGAAGACTGTAAGGTGAATGAGAAGAATGCAAGGTGAATGGGAAGACTGTAAGGTGAATGAGAAGACTGTAAGTTGAATGAGAAGACTGTTAGGTGAATGAGAAGGTTGTAAGGTGAATGAGAAGATGGTTAGGTGAATGATAAGACTGTAAGGTGAATGAGAAGGCTGTAAGGGGAATGAGAAGACTGCAAGGTGAATGAGAAGATTGTAAGGTGAATGAGAAGACTTTAACTACTGGTGAATGAGAAGACTGTAAGGTGAATGAGAAGACTGCTAGGTGAATGAGAAGACTGCAAGGTGAATGAGAACACTGCAAGGTGAATGAGAAGACTGTAAGGTGAATGAGAAGACTGCAAGGTGAATGAGAAGACTGCAAGGTGAATGAGAAGACTAAGGTGAATGAGAAGACTGCAAGGTGAATGAGAAGACTGCAAGGTGAATGAGAAGAGTGTAAGGTGAATGAGAAGAAGGTAAGGTGGATGAGAAGACTGTAAGCTGAATCAGAAGAATGCAAGGTGAATGAGAAGATTGTATGGTGAATGAGAACCACTGCAAGGTGAATAAGAATACTGCAAGGTGAATGAGAAAACTGTAAGGTGAATGAGAAGAATGCAAGATGAATGAGAAGACTGTTAGGTGAATGAGAAGACTGTAAGGTAAATGAGAAGACTGCAAGGTGAATGAGAAGACTGTAAGGTGAATGAGAAGACTGTTAGGTGAACGAGAAGACTGTAAGGTGAATGAGAATACTGTTAGGTGAATGAGAAGACTGCAAGGTGAATGAGAAGGTTGTAAGGTGAATGAGAAGAGTGTAACTACTGGTGAATGAGAAGACTGTAAGGTGAATGACAAGACTGCAAGGTGAATGAGAAGACTGTAAGGTGAATGAGAAAACTGCCAAGTGAATGAGAAGACTGCAATGTGAATGAGAAGAGTGTAAGGTGAATGAGCAGACTGTAAGTTGAATGAGAAGACTGCAAGGGGAATGGGAAGACTGCAAGGTGAACGAGAAGACTGTAAGGTGAATGAGAAGACTGTTAGGTGAATGAGAAGACTGCAAGGTGAATGGGAAGACTGCAAGGTGAATGGGAAGACTGCAAGGTGAATGAGAAGACTGTAAGGTGAATGACAAGACTGTTAGGTGCCTGAGAAGACTGTATGGTGAATGAGAAGACTGTAAGGTGAATGAGAAGAGCAATAATGAAATAGAGAGCATAAATTGGGAAAATGATTGGGGAGAGAAACACAAGGATTTGGGGTTCGATGCGTGGGGGACTGGAGGAGATTTGAGAATGTAAATCATTTATCCATTAACACAGGCTCTGAATTGAACTAAGAGGCCTTCTTGAATATTTCATTGCTGCAATTTGACACAAAGTTTTATTCGTTGTGTCTTTGCATCCTAGCAACATCTAAGGTCAGGATAGGTACCGACTTGTGAGAGTGCACAGTTTATAGTGCTTCCCCGCTGGGAGATCGGACTGCCAGCATTTTGACCAGATACCCCATTCAATCACATTATCCTAGTACTAAAGCAAACCAGTAATTTATGTATCCTATTAATGCTGAAAGCGAGGCTAGATAGCAATAAGCATCAATTTTGTAAATCAATGGTTTGACTCGACCGGGAATTGAGCTCCCAATCTCCCGTATGGGGGGAGGCCTGCGCCCGCGCCCGGTGATTTTTGTTTTGTTTCTTAGTAAGTGGGTCATTCTTTAAAACTGGGCACCACATATTTGGTTTCCACATTACAATGCTGATAATTTGTTCTTTCTTTTATTGATTGCAAGTCAAATAATTATTGTATCCTCTGTGTATTAAGTATGTTAGCAATAGTACATTTATTCAAGCTATCCCAAGAAAGAAATGAAAGGTTTACTTATATGATTTTGTGCTAATGTGAAAAAGTGAAAATTTACACATTTACACTATGCTTGTAGCCAAACTTTGTTTCAACTTATTTTTCAACTTTTTTCTTGTAAGTCATAACCTTATCTGCTTAACAGTTATCAATAAAATCTTGTTTGACTATGTTGTATATGTTAAAATGAGGTTCTGGATGTGTCTTTGATTTTCATGTTAAACGAGTGATATTAATGTATTGCTCAATTTGTATAAGATCTAATACAAAAAGTGAAATTCATTTTTTTCAACTCTGACATATGGACAACATGCAAACCTTCATAGGACATTGGATTAGGCTATTATTTGGAAGGTTTTTTGCTATTATTTGGAAGGTTTTCACTTTGGGTTTCCATGTCACACCTTCATGCCCAGTTTTAATGAAAATCCTAAGTCATCGCTTTGACACGTTCATGGTCCAAACACACACAACCTCCCATACGGGAACCCAACCAACCAGCGCTCTCACAGATTCAGCGAACCCGTCCAGTCCTTCAGAACAAATCATCGCTTAATGTACTCTAGGCCTAAGACAGAAAGTGGAGGGAGGGGTATACTTGATGTTGGTGAGAAATTGTGTCTACACTTCAGCTTCACTTTGTGAGAACCTGGATATCCCTGCCTGTATTGGAGTTGTTAATGCTGGTTATGTGCGTTGGTTCGTTCCCAGCATGCACCCCGTTGTCGTAATCAATGCGCGTCTGAGCATCCACCAGGACCGTCCCAATTAAGCAGCGTTAGGTCTCCTATTGTTCGCCTATTATCGCCCGGTATTAATTACGCGGGATTAATCAGCAGGACGCTTCGTCAACAGGGACCGTCGATGTACCGATATAATCACAACATTATATATATATATATATATATACTCATGTGGCATTATTCATTACTTACTATATAGAATTACTTGTACTATATGGTTTGTGCTATTGTATTATTGACCTACTACTCTGTAATATGATTTACAGATGCCACCTCAACTTCTGTCACTTGGAGTGAAATAACCTTTATAAAAATTTATATATTATATATATATATATATATATATATATACATGTACATACATATCAATATGATGACAGCAATTCAACATGTATTATTGATTTAATTATTAATTATTATTTAATTATTATTTATTCATTATTATTCATTTTTTATTTATTCATTTTTTATATTCATTATTTATTCATTATTTATTCATTATTTATTTAGTTATTATTGATATGTCAGATATATTTGGCCACACATATACACTACTTTCCAAAGCATCTTCCTCTAGCCTTGGCCGGACTTACTGTGCATACCGTTGAATTTGGAGGGACTGAAGTTTGGATCCTGGTCGAGTCAAACCAATGACTTATAAAATAGGTACCTGTGGCTGCTTGGCACTTGGCGTTATGAGGTCAGGACAGGGACTGGGCGCACAGTGTCAGGATAATGTGACTGTGTGGTACATCAGGTCATGGTGCCGGCGGTCTGATTTCCCAGTGGGGCAGCACTATAAAGGTGCCATCCGTGCCTGCTGTAATAAGTCAGTCCTGGTATGGCCTAGGGTCTTACTGGGGTGAAAACTACACCAACCACGCAGCCTCCCCCGGCCCTCTCAGAGCACTGTGGTTGGGCTGTTAGGCTGCCTTTTTCCTTATTCCCCCCCCCCCCCCCCGACCAGTTTCTCTGACCACCACCCATTGGAAGCCAACTCCCGACCACATGGGACCGCTTTCAGCCATGCCCATACAGTGTTGCTGATTTTCTGCCTGAGGCGCACCAATGTGACTGAAAACTCCCCCAAAACAACAACAACTAGACACATATACCCAGACTAATCTGAATGGCAGGGGAGAGGGGGCAGGGTGGGGGGGGCGGATGTGGTTTAGCTACAACAAGGAATTGTGGGTAATCGGGGCGGGCATGCGCAAAAGGCCGACTAACGGCGAAGGGCGGCATTAACAAGTTCCTAGGGGGTCCCGCGTTAAATATGCATGGGGACACACAAGAATGAGACAACGGCCCGGGGTAGCCCGAGGGGCCGGGGACCTAGCTCGGCCCTTCCCGGGACGCGGCGCTGGGTGTTGCCGACTGCGGCCCGACGGGCGGGGGCGGGGGCGGGGGCGGGGGCGGGGGCGGGGGCGGGGGCGGGGGCGGGGGCGGGGGCGGGGGGCATTGCGGCGGTTCCCCCGCCTGTTTTAGATTAATTCTGCGTCAGAAGCATTGCCCCACGTCTGTGATCACTCCATTATTGAATCTGGCGTAAATGCATCCATCAATAAGAGCATTAGGAAGCCTGCCTAAACGGTAATGGGGTGGCGTGCTGGGAAAGGAACCCTCCCTCCTCTACCACCACTATATATATATATATATATATATATATATATATACATACATATATATATATACAGAATACATATATATACAGTGTACATATATAAAGTATACATATATGCATATATATATTCTTACGCGTGGATTTAACAATGTTAATTGTATTTCTTCTGTTCGGTTCTTCTTTTGCTAACGAACGCGGTCGCCAAATGGGTAAAGCACCGGCTTCCCGTACGGAAGGTTGGGAGTTCTAATCTCGGCCGAGTCAAACCAATGACTTCCAAAATGATTACTTGTCAATACATAGCTTGGCGCTTGACATCACTATGATAGGACTAGGACTGCTTAGTTCAGGAGCAGGATAATGGGACTCTGTGGGATATCGGGTCATGATGCCGGTGGCCTGATTTCCCAGTGGGACAGCTCTATAAAGTCGACATGAGTCCGCACTGCCACAAATTGGTACCCGTCCTGATATAGCCATACATGTTGCAACGACATATAACCCCAAACAAACAAACCAATTCATATTCTAATATATTTCTCTATATTGTTTCAATATAGCTTATAAGAGGCATGAATCTATCAATTAATTTCTCATCGAATCGTCGCCAAATCGCTACTAGAATAAGATCCTTCTTCAACACTGCATCCAGATCGATGGTGTCCTGACATATAAGGCAAGTGCCCTGTCATCGGAGCACTTGCAATCCGGACTGCACTTCGTCCACACCTCTCTCTATCTCTTCTCCACTGGCCTTGCTCCTCCTTGATATGTCTGAAAAGAGTTCCAGGAGGGGGAGCCTGCTGGCATTTCACTTTCTACTCTTACTCTGCTGGTCACCATAGAGCAAATAGACACGGTCCTTTGACTCAACTCTCCTCATTTCTCTTTCCTAGACTCTACCCTTTTTTTCTTCTCCCAGGCATACTCCTCACCCTGACCAGGGGAGTTGTGTGCTTGGGTGGGGCCCTGTACCTTTACGTTTTCTCTCGCGTTTTTCTCGTTGCTGGAACCACCGCTGCACCCATCTTTACCCGCCCTTCCTCGAATCCCTTGCTGCTGTCAACTGGATACAAGTGCTCAACTACTACCGGACCGAACAGAAGCTTCGCCGTTACAACATTGTAAAGAAGTCCCCAGCTTCTACAACAGTCCCTACTGAAGATTAATCTTCAACCAAAGATTGGGCCGATTTATCAGAGCCTCTCTATGAATGTTGCAGTTCTGCAACCAGTAACCATCGTAAGGTTACAAACTACCCCCCAAGGAAGCAAGCATCAGAGCGACACTCAGATGAATCAAAGACCGCGGCTTGTTCATTGAAAAATAGTCCGCACATGAGAGGCTTCCGCTGATCACAGGGGTCAGTGAAGACAGGCGCTATTGTAGCATTAAACAGTGTACCTGTAAGCGACCAAAGGGGAGGGGGTTGGTTGGAGTGGTTGGAGTGGTGGGTGGTGGTGTGTGTGGTGGGGTGTGTGGTGAGGTGTGTGGTGGTGTGTGTGGTGCGGTGGGATGTGCGGTGGGATGTGTGGTGGTATGTGTGTGTGGTGTGTGGTGGTGTGTGTGGTGAGGTGTGTGGTGACGTGTGTGGTGGTGTGTGTGGTGGTGTGTGTGGTCGTGTGTGTGGTCGTGTGTGTGGTGCGGTGGGATGTGCGGTGGGGTTTGCGGTGGTGTGTGTGGTGCATGTGGTGGTGTGTGTGGTGAGGTGTGTGGTGAGGTGTGTGGTGAGGTGTGTGGCGGTGTGTATGGCGGTGTGTGTGGTGGTGTGTGTGGTGGTGTGTGTGGTGGTGTGTGTGGTGGTGTGTGTGGTGCGGTGGGATGTGCGGTGGGATGTGCGGTGGGGTGTGTGGTGTGTGTGGTGGTGTGTGTGGTGAGGTGTGTGGTGAGGTGTGTGGTGAGGTGTGTGGTGAGGTGTGTGGCGTGGTGTGTGTTTTGGTGTGTGTGGTGGTGTGTGTGGTGAGGTGTGTGATGGGGTAGGTGGTGAGGTGTGTGGCGGTGTGTGTGGTGTGTGTGGTGGTGTGTGTGGTGAGGTGTGTGGTGAGGTGTGTGGTGAGGTGTGTAGCGGTGGGTGTGGTGGTGTGTGTGGTGGTGTGTGTGGTACGGTGGGATGTGCGGTGGGATGTGCGGTGGGCTGTGTGGTGGTGTGTGTGGTGGTGTGTGGTGAGGTGTGTGGTGAGGTGTGTGGTGAGGTATGTGGTGAGGTGTGTGGTGAGGTGTGTGGCGGTGTGTGTGGTGGTGTGTGTGGTGAGGTGTGTGATGGGGTAGGTGGCGGGGAAGGTGACGGGGTACAGCGTCACGTGGTGTGGGTGGTGGTGTGGGTGGTGGTGTGGGTGGGGGTGTGGGTGGTGGTGTGGGAGGTGGTGTGGGTGGTGGTGTGGGTGGTGGGGTGAGCGGTGGGTGGTGGGGAGTGTGGTGGGGTTCCTAGAAACCCACCCGATCAGAAGAAAATCTTTATTTTAAGGTCAGGCTGCCTGTTAGGATGTGTGCAGAATAACGCAGGGGGGAGTGGTTGGTTGTACTTGCGGTACCTATGACTGTTAGTCAGTGCATGGTATTTACGTCTTAGTGGTGGATCTGGGATGTTGGTGTGGATATGTGTGGTTGGGTGTGAGTGTGAGAGGTGTGGGTGTGGGTGTACGGGTGTGTGACTATGCCCGAATCTGAGGATGTGTGTGTGGGAGAAGTGTGGGGGATGTATGTGGGTGTGGGTATGTGGGTGTGGGTGTGTGGGTGTGTGGGTGTGTGAGTGTGTGGTGTCAAATGAGTGTATATAACGCTTGTGTGGGTGTGCGGGGATATAGGGATGTTGGGGGTATGGTAAAGGTAAGTGTGTCAATATGTGAGTGGGCGGTTGTCTGGATGTCTAGGTGTGTCGGTATGTGTAGGTGTGTCGGTATGTGTAGGTGTGTCGGTATGTGGGCGTGTGTGGGCGTGTGTGGGTGTGGGTTGGTTTGTGTGGATGTGCTGGGTGGGTTGGTACTTAGGCGTATGAGTGTCCTATACTCTCAACTGTCTTCTGGTTACAGAAAGAGAGGGTGCCCTCGTCTCCAGTTCAAGGATACCATCAAGAGAAACCTGAAGCTGAGAGCCATTAAGACCGACTCATGGACATCATTCTCACAGCAGAGAGCTAAATGGAGAGCAACAGTCAAGTAATGAAAGGAGTCGTTGTCGCATCGCGACCCACAGCATGATGATGATGATGATGATGTGTGAGTGTAGGCGTGTAGGATGTGGATGTGTGAATGAATGGATGTAAGAGTGTGCACGTGTTAGCCTGTGCGGGCACATCAGTATCTCGGTGTGTGAAACTGTACCTGTGTGAGAGAATGTGCGGATGTGTGGATATCTGCGTGTGTAGGGTGTGTAGTATGTGAGTGTGTAGGTTGTGTGGATATGTGAGTGTGTAGGGTGTAACTGTAAGGTGTGGTTGTCTATACATGTATGCACACTCGCACCCCTCCCCCCAACCCCAGCTTACTCACACTTGACTATGTCCACATGAGAGAATGTCAATAACAATGCATTATATCTTTAATATTACTTTCTACAATCACCTGAGTCCCGGATACAAAATGAATCCACACACAGAAGTGGTGCAATCTCGTTTATGTTTTGCATGGAGCTGCGTGGCTTGGTGGTAAACTGGTGCCTGTTGGATGTTTATGGTCCAGGGAGGCGCCCCTAGCGGCGGGCGGCGGGCGATGGGCGACGGGCGGACGGGTGGGCGCGGTGAAAGAGGCCGGTTGCGGGCGCCAGGCTGCCGGAGACCGTGGAAGCACGTAGGGGGAAGAGCGGGGGGGGGGGCATGGTAGGGACACCACGGGGGGCATGTTGGAGTCACGGCGGGACACGGCGGGAGCACAGAGGGAGCACAGCGGGGGCACAGCGGGGGCACAGCGGGGGCACAGCGGGGGCACGGCGGAGGATGCGGTGGCTGCGGGGAAGGTGGGGACGGTGAGGGACAGCGATGGACGGCGAGGGCTGGCGGGGGACGGAAGGGGCTGGCTGTGGACAGAAAGGACCGGCGAGGGCCGGTCGGGGAGGGTCAGGGTCAGCTGGGGGCAGAGACAGACGGCGGGGGACGGCAAGGGACGGTGGGGGGCACCGGGAAACGGCGAGGGCAGCGGTCGGACAGCAGGTAGCGGGGTACGGCACCGGGTAGTAACTGACGGGGAGGGCACATGGGCAGCAGGCAATGGCATTCCACCCCCCACTCCACCCTTTCCACTCTCCCCACCTCCCCACCTTCCCAACCTCCCCTCCCGACAACACGCCCAGTGTTTTCCCGCTGGTGTGACGACCATTGAAGTTAGAGATTGCTAAGCTGAGGCACGCACAAGAACCCCAACCGTCCCCGTCCCTCATCCCCTCCCCACTGCCCGTCCCCGGCCCCCACCCCGACTGTTTCCGGCACAGCTCCACAACTGCACCCCAACCCACCGTCCCCGTCCCCGGCCCGCACCCCAACTGTTCCCGGCAGCCCTCCCTCCGAACCTCCACAGCACTTCCCGTCCCCTGCCCCAACAACTACCCGGACCCAAAACCTACCTCCCCCGCACTCCCCGGACCCGGACCCCACCCGGACTGTTCCCGCACCTCTCCCCCCGCCCCCCCCCCCCACCATCCGCCCCCCCCCACTCCCCACTCCCAGTCCCCGGCCACCACTCCAACTGTTCCCGGCACTGCTCCCCCCACATCTCCGGTACTCCCCGGGCTTGAAAGGGGGCGGCCACTCACACCGCTGAGTTCAGCATAATATACACACACCCACAGTCGCGCCCAATCAATCTGATCTCCTCTGAAAAGGTCGGGTGGAGGTCTATGTGGAGGTGGTAGGGCAGTGTCTGTGTGTGAAGGGGGAGGGTGTGTGTAGGTAGAGGGGGAGAGACAAGGTAGGCGACGATGGAAGCCCTAGTGGCAGCGGCTGGAACTGCTCACTGCGTGGGTGGGGGTGGGGGTGACTGCGGGGGTCGGGATCTGAGGGGGAACTAGCGGGTGGCATGAGAAGGAATGGAATCTATAGCACAGTGTTTTCATTGGTTGCTATAAAAACAAAAACATCAGCAACCACCCACTCCCCCGAAAAAAGAAAACACCCCCCAGAAAAAAACCTCAACAAAAACAACAACTGAAAATGACAAAGATAGTATAAAATGTCTTTAAGAAATCGCCCAGTATCAAATATTGTTCGTTAAAATAAATTATGCTTCGCATTAAAAACATAAACAGAGCACTAAGAAGCGATACATAAAAGTAACCATGTCATATGGTTAATTGTAACCCACTATCAAACGAGGTGATTTTTAACCCAATATCAAACAGGCTAATCTTTAAGCTAATAGAAATACAAGCTGCCTTAACATAAATAGTGATTTGCATCATTATTGCCTCGGTGGTAATATAATAAATGAACTCAGAACAATTCGGATGCTTTGGTGTCCACCATTTGATGCTCATATTCAATAGTACCTGTCCTCAAAGGACAACTCTACCCCCAGACAAATATTGTCCTGGCATAGCAGCCGTCCTGTCACGGGAGGGAAAGTAAAATAAGATAAAACAGTTCGGTTTTAAATGGACCTTCAATTTTTTAATCATATGAAACCATTTCGTCCATCTGTAAAACTACTTCGTACATCTCTTAGGACAATGACATGTTAAGCTTATCCAAAATTCCAATCGAAATATAATGTAGAAGGGACATGGTCGCCAATTATGTAAAGACTAGGTCTCCATAAAGTAAAGTTGAATCCTTCCTCCAACTAATAGATTTACCACCTCTCGTGGTCCCCAGTATGTAAAGTCTACTGCTCGAATCTGTGGTTGTGTAGGCAGGCTATAGTGAAATCAATACAGACAAAAAGAAAGGAAGAGTATAAAGTGTGAAAGAAGAGAGAGAGTCAAACCCTCTGGTTTATTATTTATATGGTACATGTATTCAGTATAGAGTATCACCCCACCCTATTCCCCCAATGAGAAACAAGGATTCTTAGCTCTACCAATAGAGATCCAGCATTCCTGGTTCCCATGGTTACCAGTGATCTGCCCACCACCACCAAGCTGTGTGGCTCCCCTCGCCAACACCTGCCTTGACCCAGAGTGTGGTGATCCTGACTAGCAGATGGGGGGAGGGGGTAGGCTCTGAGTGCCTCTTACACACAGCCCTGCCAGCACCACTATGTCTATTTACATCTCAATCCAGCACCACCAGCGCCTACATATACACATACATGCACCTGGTAACGTATACCCGATCAATAATAGAACATTTGCATTCCCCCACCAAGGCATATAAATCAGAATATTTTACAGTATGTCATGCACATCTGGGTAACTTCCAAGTGCCTATATTACTCCCCATCCAACGTCACGAATTATTTTAAGTTATGGCCAATTATATAATAATAGCTGAGATAGGGTTTAGCATATGGGCTTTGTGGTGTTCTCTGTGGCGGAGTGGTTAGAGTGTCTGACTTTTTTCTAGGTCGGACTCCTAATCTGAAAGTCGGTGGTTCAATTCCCCGTGCCCCCAGCTCTGCCAATTTGGATTTCCACCGCTGTGTAGAACTTACAGCGACATCAAAGGCCAGTTGCTCTCATACCATGTCTATGTGGTGTGGGAGGTTAAAAATCCCTTGGGTCGGTAAAAGTGTAGGCTCGGGCTTTCTATCGACAAACTGTCTAATGGTGAAAACAAGCCTATTCAGGATTATCCATGATAGGCAGTATAAATCTTCAACAAAAGAAAAAAAAAAAAAAAAAAAATACTTTCTTTATTTCTAACCAGCAGCATCAACATCACTATCTTCAGCATCATGGGCATCACCATCATCATTGCCATCATTGCCATCCTCACCATCATCACACCCCACCATCGTCAGACCTCACTGTGACTCGCACTGCCTTCCCAGCATGCCGCGCTGTCCACGTGATACGCGCGACTGGCGTTCCTTAACTGCGCAGAGACGCATGCGCCGGTACAGCAATCACTGCGCATGCCCGACCCCAGGAGGGAGGATCGTTTGTTTTACTTTAAAGCTGCATAGTCCAATGAAAACATACAATTTTCAAAACCAAAACAATTGGGAGGGTATGATGGGGGTTGGGGGGTTGGGGGGTTGGGGGGTTGGAGGGGGGTGTGCTTCGTATGAAAACCAGAGTTGTGTGAGGCGCCATGTGTGTGGGGAGGGTGAGGCGGGGTGTCAGGTGAGGTGGGGGGATAGGGTAGTTGTCAGTGGGAGTTGTTCTTTAGGTGTGCAGACATGTCACGAACCAAGACCGACACAGCATTCATACCAGGCAGCACTAATCCATACATCACCCGCCACACGGCTGCACCTAGACACCCCGCACCTCCCTCCCAGCCCTCCAGGGAGCACCACACCACCGCCACATTACACACACAAATACACTCATACACAGAGCTAAGGAGTCCCTACATCACCCCCACATCACCCCCACAAATACACTCATACACAGAGCTAAGGCGCCCCTGCATCACCCCGGCATCACACACACAAATACACTCATACACAGAGCTAAGGGGCCCTACATCACCGCCACATTACACACACAAATACACTCATACACAGAGCTAAGGGGGCCTCTACATCACCCCCACGTTACACACACAAATACACTCATACACAGAGCTAAGAGTCCACTACACCACCGCCAAATCAAACACACAAATACACTCATACACAGAGCTCAGGGGCCCCTACATCACCCCCACGTTACACACACAAATACACTCATACACAGAGCTAAGAGTCCACTACACCACCGCCAAATCAAACACACAAATACACTCATACACAGAGCTAAGGGGCCCCTACATCACTCCCACAAATACACGTATACACAGAGCTAAGGGGCCCCTACATCACCCCCACATCACACACACAAATACACTCATACACAGAGCCAAGGGGCCACTACATCATCACCAAATCACACACATATACGCTCATACACAGAGCTAAGGGGCCACCACATCACCCCACACCACACACATAAATACACTCATACACAGAGCTAAGGGGCCACTACACCACCCCACATCACACACACAAATACACTCATACACAGAGCTAAGGGGGCCACCACATCACCCCCACATCACACACACAAATACACTCATACACAGAGCTAAGGGTCTACCACATCACCCCCACAAATACACTGATACACAGAGCTAAGGGGCCCCTACATCACCCCACATCACCCCCCCCCCCCCAACACACATACATACCCACAGAGCCAACAGCCAGCAAACTGACAACTAGCTTTATACATGACACCACACATGCCAAGCCCACACGGGATGGTCGGGACCCCACATCACCCCCCCCCCGCACACACACTCATACACACACAAACCAAAACCTATCAAACTCACAACTAGCTAGCCCTCTAAGCCTGACACTATATAAGTACAGACCACGCGGATTGAAACGAAACAAATGTTGACCCAAGTAAAAGTGTTGTCATGTCAAAGGACTTATATATGTGCCCTATAATGAACTTATACTACCATTAAAGGAATATAAACAAGCACATATTCTCTCAGTTATATCCAGTACTACGTATATACACGCGTATATCCTAGATATGCCGTGTAGGGAAGGCACAGAGGCCCCTCCCTGGTGTTGTCAGTGTCCGTGATGGCTGCGCCCCTCCTACATTATATATATATATTTATATATATAAATCTATCTACAGTACAATGACAAGAGAGCGACTGACACTGATCAACATCCGGGGTAGGTGAGGTGGGCAAGATGGCACCACCTGTAGAGTGTCGTATCTTACGGAGGATAACAATAATAATAATAAGTAATATTCCCTTCCGTATCTTTATACTCGCATAATAGGTTATACATCACACATATATATATATGTATATATATGGTTGGTTGTTGGCGTTTTACGTCCTGGCAAGGTCTAAGGTCATATCAAGACGGAGGGAGCCTTACTCGCTACCTACGACACAGTACGAGGCCCGAGAAGTGGCACAAGTAGTATACTGAAAGTGGGTCTAATGGAATCAGAGTAGTATACCCAGAGTGGGAAGATTAACAGGCACCACCAAATTCGCGCCAAGAGCAAAGAAGTTGTATAAGGTGCTATATTATTAAGAGACAAGATGTTCAGGTCCCCGCCCGACATGGGTTCTAGTCAGAGGTTGGTTAAAGTGTTGTGGCACTCAGGTCTAAAGTCCTCCATGTTAGATTGTAGGGTGGGTGGGCAGAAGAAAAACTGCTGGGGATGGAACCACCGGGTAAGGGAACGACTGGTAAGGAGTGGATTGGCTGATTTTTGTGCCAAAATATGGTGACTCAGTGTAATATTATAAAGTGATGGTCGAGGCGCCTGGTGGCTATGAAGAGGTGCCTCAGTTAGCATGATTTATTGATTGATTGGTGGTTGCTTTACGCCGTGTCGGCAGCATAGGCCATATTCATGGCGAGAAATGTTTGTTTTTTGTTCAAACCATCGCTTTTACATGTAAAAGCAGACAATCAATTATGTGCCAATAGACACTCATTAAATTAGAAAGCTCACAATCATATATTTGTGGTCAAGGGAAACAAATTCCCATAGAAAAAAAAAAGTTTTATTAATAATTGATAGAATCTATTTAGTAAACTATATGAGGTGGTACAGTCCAGCTGCCCTCAAAAAGGCTAAATTTGTCCTGTTTTACCTTAGTACAAAGGTCATGCATACTGTCTGCAGTGTAGAACTGTTGGTGCAGGGCCAAAAAATCAACGCAACTTAGTAAAATGTGTTTGAGTGTCAGCGGGGACTGACACCCAATACATTCAGGGGGAGGTGCCCCCTTGAGCAGAAAAGCATGTGTAAACCACGAGTGGCCAATACGGCAGCGGCTAAGGACCACTTGGTCCCGCCGACCTCCCGCATGAGTCTGCGGTGGCTTTCCCACTGATGGTTCAGTTAGTATGATATAATAAGTAATACAAATAATCAGATTGAATTGCTTGCGAATAGGCACATTGTAATCAACTAGTGTGCTTATTAAGGCTGCACAGTCCGATGAAAGCATTACATTATCAAAAGACTTATATTGACCCCACATATAAATTGTCTGTTTGTTGTTGTTTTACATCCTAGCAAGATCTAAGGTCATATCAGGATGGGTACCGACTTGTGACAGTACGGACTCATGGCGATTTTATAGTGCTGCCCCACTGGGAAATCAGGCCGACGGCACCATGACCCGATATCCCACTCAGTCACATTATCCTGACACTGAGCTAACCAGCCCTTGCCCTATCCTAATAATGCCAAGCATCAGGCTAGGAAGCGACAAGTATAAATTTTCAAGTCATTGGTTTGACTCGACCGGGAACCGAACTCGCAAACTCTCGATCTTCCGCACGCAAGGCCTGTGCTCTACTGATTCGGCCACCGCACCCGGTCCCCCATATAAAACTCATAAAACTTATAAACTGGCGCACTTATTTAGCATTTGTTGTTGCATATACTACACCAATTTAATAATAAAACAAACCTATTACTGCTGACACCAGAATGTTGATGTGCTTGCCAAAATTAATGTCGCAGATTTTCACTTAATTTAATAATAAAACAAACCTGTTACTGCTGACACCAGAATGTTGATGTGCTTGCCAAAATTAATGTCGCAGATTTTCAATTAATTTAATAATAAAACAAACCTGTTACTGCTGACACCACAATGTTGACGTGCTTGCCAAAATTAATGTCGCAGATTTTCACTTCAAATATCTCTAATGTAAACCATGTAAAATAAAAGTAACTTCAAAGTAATGTAAAGTGGATTATAATGATTAACCTATTTGTCTTAGTAACCTATTAGTCTTAAATGGCACACACTATCGAACTATGCAACTTCATTGGTTTAAACAACAATCAAAACAGTTAACACAACTGTGGATTATCACATTTTAAAGGGTTTTCTGTAGATGATGGAATTTCAGGAAGCATTTAAGGCAATAGCGTAGGTGCTGCTTTGTTTCTAGATCAGGGAGTGAATAGGTGTGTATTGCAAATGAAACGGAAATGCATTAACAAATTACTGGATATTCTATTAAGAGCACTGGGAGATAGTACGGGATAACTTAAAGTTGTTCGAATTTCTGCATCATTTTTTAGATAAATGTATTACGTTGACTATCATAACCTATTATTCATTATTCCGGAGTCATTTGGATGAAAAATGGCTAGCATTGGAGCAATTTGAGCTGAAAGAACCCAAAAACATTTCGGCAAGCTTGTCAAAAGGCTTGTTGATGTGGCCCACATTCACATCTCGCGATGGTCACGTGATGAGGAAGAGCTATTAATGTGTAGGTCATCTGGAACCTGACTAATCCCATATATGGTACTGGGAATGGGGGAAAAACTAATGAGGTCACGAGATTGACCTAATTGGTGAGTGGCTGCCCTGCCTGATGGCTGTCTCAAAGTAGGTGCCCAAATGGATAGGGTCATAAATTTACTGATTATTCTGCACATGCTTCCCCAAAGCCGTAGTTAATGCACCTGAACCTAACTTGGATATATAAAATCAAATATAGGTAAGTATTTTGGCTTTGAAAAAAATAAGTTTCATCGGACCATGCAACTTTAATAAAGGTTAAAGAAGAAAAAACTAACATCTCATCCAGGTTGCTTGTGATCAGATTTCAAATAAAGACCCCAAATTGCTAGCAAGGGAAAGTAATATACATCATCATAACAGATAGCGTCATAATACTCTCAGCACAATAGAAATAAATGTCTCTCAGTGCCTCCTTGCTGGCCTTTCTCACCGTATATTTACAGGGAAATAAATCTGTTATCATTTCCATGTTCAAGCTATATGTATGATAATCATACGAAACTAACTGTTCGGCAGTAGTATTGGTTTTCCTCATTAAATTCATATGGCTAATTGTATTATCATTTCAATGTTTCAGTTAGATGCCTCTTGTTAATACTAAATTAACTGTTGGTATAACAGTGCTAATGGTGCAGTCACACTACGACGCTTCTCACCGGTGACCTGGCGACGTGTGGTGTTTTTGGGCGAAAATGGGTGAAATATTGAGACATGATGGGGGTGCGTTATGCGCGCGTCGGTACACGTCGGTACACTATCCTTGACGTTGATGGTCGGCAGGCAACGTCGGCGCGCATTGCCGGTCGCCCAAGGTTTTAAGCATGTAAAAAAAAAACAAAGACCGGCAGCGTGCGCAAATATATGGGTAAGGACGTTAGGAGGATGTTAGGCGGTCATCGAGCTCCGTTGGACGCGCCGGAATAACGTTATGGGAACGCTAGGCAGACGGCGCGCGCACGCGGGCGGGTCGTCTCCACACGTTGCGCCAAATCGTTGCTTTCTTGGTTTACGTCCTACCAACATCTAAGGTAATATGAGCATGTCGCACCAAACTTTTTTTTTTCTTTCCCCCAACGCGTCGACACCCGTTGGCCGCGCGCTACTAACACGCTGCCCTGACGCCGATCTTTTCCCCCAAACCGCCGAAAAGTTGGACGTTTTTCGATGCGTAGAAGTTATTTTGTGCGCTGGCGGCACGCCAGAGAGAAGCGTCGTAGTGTGACTGCACCATAAGATTCCTCAATAGATACCTATGACCAACTGTATTATCATTTCTGTGTTCCACCTAAATGTATCTTGGTTATACTAAACTAACTTGGTGCAGTGGTACTGGCATTCTTCACTTAAAGCTGCATACTCCGATGAAAACATCAACATTTCAAAACCAAAACAATTATCTACATTCGATTCTACATATCCAACTTAGATACTGGTGCACTTACTAATCATTTATTGTCAAATATAAGGGAATACAGCGGAAATTTAATAGAACATGTTACTGCAAGCTTGCCAAAATTAATTGAGCATGTTTGTACTTCAAATATCTTATAAGTTAGCCATTTAAAATGAAAGTTACTTCAGACAAAGGTAAGGTAGATTATAATGATTAACCTAATATGTTTATCTCAGAAAATAACAGAAACTCAAACTCCATCGGACTATGCAGCTTTAACATCAATGGCTAACGCTAGTACCATTTCGATGATTCAGCTAAATATGTGTTGTGTATACTAAACTAACAATCGGTTTAGCAAGTTGGCTTTCCTAGCTAAATACATCTGGCTAAGTTACCTGTCAGTTTATTTTATATCTTTATTGGTAAGGCTGATAATCTTAGCAGGGATTATATTTCTACTCAACCCATTTGCCTTGCTTGTTTCTAACACCCTGAATTATATGCTATATAAGAATTATATATATGTATATAACAATTTTCAGCGGCAAGTGAGTAGGACAGTGAGCAGGCAAGCGGTGGCGCCACTGTCGGAGCTGAGGCATGAGCAGTAGATGAGTAGGTGAGGTTCCAGCACCCGATCACTTGTGTGTGGGTGCTAGGATAGTATAGTATTCCGTGTTATTATACTCGTATAATTCGTATACAGCATATACATATTGAGAGATACTTGGTAGCTTTAGAACATTCTAACGAAAGAAAGGGCACTATCTTAAATTTTCCATAAATGGTGCGACGTGCTAAAACCTACCAAAATAAACCAACTAAGCATCATTGAGAATCGCAGCCCTCCTTTGTCATCATGAAATATCTTCTTTTAAAAAAATCCAGTTTTGGGATTGCCCATGACTTCATGAAATATCTGTTTAGTCTTTTTGGGGATTGCCCATGACTTCATGTAATATCTTTTTTTCCCTTTTTTGAGGGGAATACCATTGTTGCTGATGCCATCTTAGTTTCAAACATGATTGTAGATCAGTACATACCTCCTCCCCTTCGGCCAACGGCGTTTCAGGTTCATGGTCATCAAGTTTTATGAGTAGTTTGTCCTGGATGGGCGAAAAGACAGAAAGAAATTACATTAATACATATGCTGGGTCATAAGGAAGTAGACAGAGGTAGTAGCGGTGGACAGGTATAAGGTAGTAATCAATTTGAGTGAAGAAAATACCTCAAACCACATTAATGAAAATGAGTAGCCTCACCGGATGGGCGGGTGGAACTATAACACAGCAATTTCAAATGGGTGGTTGGTGGGTGGTAAAATCTGTGTTGTGTGCTCGACTGCTAGGAGAGAAGTGTCTGTGAAGCTTTATGTGAAGTGGGTTAATCAGGCATGAAGCAGCATCAGGCTATGGGCAGGCTTTGTTTGTTGTTTTACTTCCTAGCAACATCTAAGGTCATATCAGGATAGGTACAGACGTGTGACAGTGCGCACTCATGGTGACTTTATAGTGCTGCCCCACTGGGAGACCAGGCCAGCAGCACCATGACCTGATATCCCACTCAGTCACATTATCCTGACACTGAGCCAACCAGTCCTTATCCTATCCTATTCCTAGTAATGCTAAGCGCCTGGCTAGGAAGCGACATATGAATTTTGAAGTCATTGGTTTGACTTGACCAGGGGTTCGAACCAACGATCCCATGGGTTCAGATCCCCCGATCTCCCAAAACAGGAGACGGATGCTCAACTCATTCGGCCATCCCGTCTGGTCGCTGGGCGGGCAGTTGTCCATTGGTTGACGTGGGCTGGAAAGTGTTAGTCAGGTATGTTGACGGCTGTTAGCACAGCCAAGGTCACACCACCACCCCAATGAATCAGCCACAATTCTGACACATGATGAAGCAATTAACTGAGGACACAAGAGTTTAAAGCTGCATAGTCCGATGAAAACATAAGATTGTCTAGATTTAATTCTACATATTTAACTTAAGATACTGGGGCACTTTTCAAGCATTTGTCACCACATAGAACGGAATACAGAGTTAATTTAATATAACCTGATACTGCAGAAGCCTATGGTGTCAGAGCTTTGGCATGCTTGCACAAAATTAATGTTGCATGTTTGCGCATCAATCAATTATCTCAAAAGTTAGCCATTTAAAGTCAAAGTTACTTCAAACTAAGGGATGGTAGATTATTACCATCAAACTACTATATTTATCTCAGAAAATATCAAAAACTCAAAATGATCAGACTATGTAACTTTAACATAGCGGATAAACTCGTCTCACTGCTCGCACTCAAAGGCTACAACGAACAGATTGGACAGCAATAACAATTAATTCCAACATGGTAAAACTTGCTCTGACCATAAACCATTCACATCGACAATATCTCTAATTGTATTATTTAGCTTTATTTCTTCTTTAAATGAAATCTGAATCTCAAGTTCAATGAAGGAGTTCTTAACCTGTCTTTGAAAAGAAAACACCCACCAAACACACACACAAAAGCTCCGTGGATTTGCCATTAAAACAAAAGTCATTCATGGAAGAAAGAAAAAAAAGGGGGGGGGGTGTCCATTTCTGATGATTTATTTTAACAGAGGCAGATTGAATACTACCCGCATTACTTTTAACTGGACAAACCCTTCTCCATTGTGACTTGACATCGGTCTGCTTTACTAACATTTCGCATGTCCGTCTTAGCAAAGATTTACAGCAGTGGGATGTGTGCTGTGAACAGGCAACGACTTTAACCTAAATATATTATGTTCAACCAATTTGGGTATTTTTATCCCTCGAGGAATATCTCCTTTCATCAGCAACAGTTAGGTTAGTGAGTGATGAGAGGTCAAGGGAAGGTCGTTTTTTTTGTATTAGTAATTCACTGAAGTAACACGTCGATTTTTCATATGAAGGGCAGGCAACTGTTAACAGGGGGACAGGCTTAAGGAGGGCAGGCAACTGTTAACTTCTAACATCAGTATTAACTCAAACTTTAAAAAAGCTTGTTTTATTTAATGACGCCTTTAGAGTATATTCATTTTTATCATCGCCTACGGCCATTCTGACATATTTCTTTGCAGGAAACCCTCTGCCCCCAAATAGGCTTCTCATTCCGATAAGCAGCAAGGGGTCTTTTATATGCGCGTTCACACAGACAGGAATCAGATACCACACAGCCTTTAATGAACCAGTTGTATACCACTGGTTGGAATCGAAAATAGCCCAAACTCTGAATGGGTCCACTGAGCAGGATCGATCGGATAACGGAGACCTTCACAAGTGGACACTGTACCGCCTGAGCCAGGTCCCGCTCCCCCAACTCCAACTTCAAGGCAGAGTGATGATAATGCTCTACTTGTGCATGGGAACCAGCCATGTATTATCATTACTGTAGTAGCAAACTAATACGCACTGTTCTCTCAGGCAAGAAGCTACATAGCCAGGTAGGCGTTGATAGTGTGATTGGATCAGGGAGCCTAGGTAGTGTAATGGTTAGCACCCTAGCACTGGAATAGTAAGTGGTGTGCGTTCAAATCCTGCTGTAGGTGCAATATTCCCCATTCTCATCACCCTCATGTAACTGATGCCGTGACGAGGATCCCAAAGAATCTATGCATCGGATGGTTGTTGAACCTATCCTGCCCATTGTCCATATGGCTAGGCAATGTGGTTAATTCGGGACCAAGTCGGAGCTGCCCTCCTTCCTTCCCTCCCTATCGCTACTGCCCACACCCACACCACCCCCATTCCCCCCTTTTATTCATAGGCCCCCCACTAACTCCAGGTGGTGACACCGTCGCATACGCTGGAGCCGCCGCCGGTACCTGGTGACCCCTGTGACATCATTTCTGCCCCTACAGTGCCCCAACCCCACTTCTCCTCCAGACGCCGACCCAGCAACACCTACCCTATTTTCACCGTCCCACCCACCTCACATTCACCCCCTACCACCACCCTACCTACAACGCTGAGGGTTGAGGCCCGGGTCATCCAGAGACTTAACATCTATGTTCTATTTCGCTTCCCCCTATTGATCCGATTCACTTACCGCCCCTATTGTCCTATCATCCTCACTCCTTAATTACCGTAACGATTCCGACCTGACCTGATTATCGTTATGAATCTTATTTTGCTTATTGTTCTACTGCATTGTTGTCCTGTTCCTTACTGCTACATTCATGATCTTGATTGTCCGACTGTTCTTGATTACTTGTCCTATACCATCATTTCACCACTTACTGTACCCACTTGATCCGACCCATTAACCTATACCTCAATAAACTCCCATACTATAGCTCCGTCTTGTGTTCTGAATTGCCTGTGTACATGTAATTGTAAGAAATAAACGACAGATGGATGTAAACCACTTAAAAGACTTGTGTTCCTCAGGGGGATGAGTGGACTAGTATGTACTGACTTCTCAGGCAAGGAGTCACATATACATGTAATGCTTGTTTGTTGTTGTTTTACATCCTAGCAACATCTAAGGTCATATCAGGATGGGTACCGACTTGTGACAGTACGCAATCATGGCGATTTTATAGTTGTGCCCCACTGGGAAATCAGGCTGCCGGCACCATGACCTAATATCCCACTCAGTCACATTATCCTGAAACTGAGCTAACCAGCCCTTGCCCTATCCTAATAATGCCAAGCACCAGGCTAGGAAGCGAAAAGTATCAATTTTTAAGTCATTGCTTTACTCGACCGGGAACCAAACTCGCAAACTCCCGATCTTCCGCATGCGAGTCCTGTGCTCTACCGATGTGGCCACCGCGCCCGGTCCTATACATGTAATCATGGGTAGGGTGATTGAATCAGTGTAATGGTTCGCATACTAGCCGTGGAATGGCGGGAGGTGTGCTTTCAAATTCTGCTCTAAAAACAATATTTACAATTTGTATCACCCCCGCATTGTTCAGCAGGCGAGCTCTAAACCACATTAACACTACAGGAATAAAACACTTTATCACCAATAAAATAAAAGTAAAAGTGAATTGACATGTGGAGGTTATAATTCATGATGCAGAAGCATAAGTTCCATAAAGTGAGGTTTTACTGAACTTGCATGTTTTATACAGTTTAATCTTTACATGATGGCTTAAGTGGCTGTCACACCCACCGGATTGGGGGAAATGGACAGAAACCGAACAACATCCGTTGATGTCCGGTTTGTGTCCATACAAGTTTTGAACATGCACAAAACTTGGAATGGATGCCGCCGGATTGACGTCTACGTTTCTTGCCTGGTTTGAGTTCATTTAGTCCGCTTACCATCCTTTGGCTATCCGTTCATGTCCGTTTCATGTCCGTTTCATGTCCGTTTCATGTCCGTTTAATGTCCGTTCATCCAGTGGCCATTGACTCGATAGAGCAACATTTTGACACATTTTAATACATTTTGATGCTTATCACCACCGGACTAAAGAATTCTGTCAGTTGCTCAATCCGGCAAGGTATGACAGCCGCTTTACTGTCTTTTGTAGAGCCCCCCGCCTAGAGGTACTAGTATGGTTGTTGTTGTTTCTACAAATACACCTATGCCGTTCACCGGCTGCACTATAAAACCGTTCAAGACAACAGGAACAAAAAGCCATATCATGTAATTCAAACTAAAAGGGAATTGGTGTCCTTAGCATACTAACGTAGTGGCCTGCACTGACCTCTCGGGCAACCAGCCACATAGATAGGTAGGCGTGGGTAGTGTGGTGATATCAGGGAGCCTAGGTGGTGCAATGGTTAGCACACTGGCCGGAATGCAAAGAGATGTGGGTTCGAGTACCACTCTAGGCGCAATATTTCCCATTTTCATCACCTCCACGACACTAATATAACTATGCATTGACACAACACAAATGCATCAGCATTGTGCATCAGCTGCACTATAAATCCCTTCAACACAACATGAATCAAAACATAATCATATAGTCTATGAGCCAGCCTCCATATCCCTGGCCACCGGTACCATATGAAGGGAATAATGCTCATGGTGATTTCTGACAACATATGCATATCTGGCGCTGGAAAACCCATGATAGCATTCTGACGGTGGTAGTCTTTTGCGTAACTAAATGTAAACAAGGAATTGGTGTCCTTAGAGTATTATGCACTGACACAAATAAATACACCAACACTGTCAACCAGGTCAAGTGGCAACACCAATAACATAACAATAAAACACATTATCATGTCTCTTTTAAAAGCACCCCCCTCCACCAAAAGAAACCCCACAAGGAAAGTACAAATGAATCGGTGTCCTTAGAGTACAACTCATTGTACCCATAGCACCGACACTGTTCGCAACCTGAACTACAAACCACACCTCCTGTTATGACCTTAGACGTTGCCAGAATGTAAAACCCCAACACCCAACCGACAAACCACACCTGCTCACTCCTCAGTTGTGCTGAGACTCCGCAGTTATCCTGAGACTGCTCAGTTATCCTGAGACTCCGCAGTTATCCTGAGACTCCTCAGTTATCCTGAGACTCCTCAGTTATCCTAGGACTCCTCAGTTAACCTAAGACTCCCCAGTTATCCTGAGCAGTTCTCACCTCAGAACCAGCTTCATTACTAAACACAGACGAACGACTGGCAAACCAATCCCAAAGTTAATCCTTTTCAATGGCGATTTGTTTGTTTGTTGCTTTACGTCCTAGCAATATCAATGGTCATATCAGAACGGGTACTGACTTGTGACAGTGTGCACTCATGGTGACTTTATAGTGCTGCCCCACTGGGAGACCAGGCCACCTGCACCATGACCTGATATCCCACTCATTCACATTATCCTGACACTGAGCCATCCGGTCGCTGCCCTTACCTAATAATGTCGAACACCTGGCTAGGAAGCGACAAGTATACATTATTAACTCATTGGTTTGACTCGACCATGGCTCGAACCCATGAAGGTGTGGATACCCCGATCTCTCAAAACAGGAGACGGACGCTCAACTCATTTGGCCATCCTGTCTGGTCAACCGCGAGTTGACTGCATGCAAATCAGTAATTAGACATGCAAAATTAGACATGCGTAATTAGACATGCGAAAAGGGGCTTAATCAGGCAGCCAATTAGACCTGGAGGTAGGAGGGGGAGGGAGTCTCGGCTAATTAGCTCTGATTAACAGTACCCTAGCAATCCCGAAATCCATGTAACTACGTAGTGACAAGTATCAATTTTGTTAAGTCTTCGGTTGGACTCAACTGGGATTCCGCACCGGAAACTTGCGATCTAACTGATTCGGCAAACGTGTCGTGTACATATATAAATATATATATATATATATATATATGGTCAGGATCACGAAAAGAGGCCAATTGGTGGAAGTTGTCGGCGTCGATCATGGATGTCGGCGTCGATCGGTATAATTATACTTTAGCATTGACATAGGTGGTGGAAAGTCTTTAAATTTATCCTGAATGTAAAGGTCGAGAAAATACAACAACCTGATTTGTTTCTAGGATAATATAATATAAAACAAAGAAATGCACGAGACTTTAAGAATTGCGACGCCGACATCTGTTAAAGTTGTCGGCGTCGATCATTGGATGTCGGCGTCGATCGGTATAATTATGATTTAGCATTGACAGAGGTGTTGGAAAGTCATTAAATTTATCCTGAATGTAAAGGTCGAGAAAATAAAACAACCTGATTTGTTTCTAGGATAATTTAATATGAAACAAAGAAATACACTACACTTTTAAGAATTTCGATGCCGACATCTTCACTTGACCACCGATTGGCCCGTTTTCGTGAGGCTGACTCATATATATATATGAAGAGCTCTTTTCCTAAATGCGTTAAGTGCCAATAAAAAAAATTGAGTTTGCAATGCTAATATTTAGCCAAGTTTCTGGATCATGTTTAGGAAAAGAGCTCTTGACATATATAAATACATGAAGAGCTCTTTATATATATGAAGAACTCTTGTCCAAAACAGGCTCTATGAACTTGGTATTGGCATTGCAAGCCCATCTTTTGGATTGGCGCTTATTGCATTTAGGAAAAGAGCTCTTCATATATATATGTATATTTGGATCTGTCTATGTATATATGTACACATACTCAATCATGGGCTATTACAATTGCGAATAAATTGAAAAATGAACAAGTGGGTTGTGATTAGTTGTGGTGACACTTGTGCGAACCATGCCATAGTTCCTTTATCAGGCACAGTGGTGCCACCTGTGAGGGGACATATATTAACAAATATATATAGATATATTCTATTATATATATGATATGTATATTTATATTATATATATTTCTATATATGTATGCATACATTGATAGTGATGCCATAGTTCCTACATCATGCATAGTGGTGACACCGGTGTGGCGGTTTCAGCGCCCGGTCAGTTTCAGCGCCCTGCCATGGCTTCTGCGCATGCGCAGATTTTAAGAGGCCCTGCGAGCACTGCTATTTGTTTAGTTTACACTCGGCGATTCGACGCCGATCTAGCTGCTACGTTAATATCGCTTGGAATTTAAGGCTAATTTAATTAAATTTCATTATTTGAGTATGTAATTCTGTTAAATATGATCGCATTCAATAGATTTCGGCCTAATCGGTCCCTAACACTGCCGGGCACCAGCTGAGCTTGTAGCCGGCGAGGCCACGGGTGTTTTGACCATCTCTTAAAATCCGCGCATGCGCAGAAGCCACGGCAGGGCGCTGAAACTGACCGGGCGCTGAAACCGCCACACCGGTGAGGGGACATATATATATGTATGTGATGCATAGCGTATAATGCGAGTATAAAGATACAGAAGGGAATATTACTTATTATCATGTTTATTGTTATACTCCGTAAGACGCAACACTGTACTGACGAAAGAGAGAGAGAGACAGTCTTTCTACTAAGTTCAGTTTCACTATGCTGAGTCATGATTATGCAAATCAGGTTGCATGTTTTGCTCACCAGTAATCAGAGTGGAGTGTCCCCACTGAAAGCCCCTTCCCTCTTTACTTCACATCTAAATACTATTGCGCATTCAATAGTTCTCAGACACGGGCAGCACATGAATAAACGTTGGTTGTTGGAGTTCTACGTCCTTGGAACATCTTAGGTCATAGGAGGAAATCTGGGAAATCAGGGAAATGCCATTCTTCGAAATAAAATACTTCTACCCACTTCACCTCCAGGTACAAAAAGAAATATCCAAACATGAATAATTGCACACCGCAGCAGTTCTGGGCACTCTAAGTCTACACTGTGCATGCTTTTTCAGCTGAATCTGTGTCACTCAATAGTATTGCAATCGATCTTCTGGAACCGGATGTGACTGCGCTCCGCTGGTTGCTGGCGCGCGCAATAATTTGCACCAACTTCCGGTACTTTCTGGATTTCACAGAGGGTCACCCTGGAGAATTGTTTTTTCTCACTCGCTTTGATGAAGAAATCCAACATGTCACATGCCCTTCCACGCTAATTACAAAATAGTCTCGTCATCAGATAAAACAAAATCACCCGCCAAAGACGTTATCATCAAAAAGACGGTCATCGAGTACAAAAGCTGGAATGGACGTGGACTTGGATGTAACGGCCGGGGAATCAGCAGACTATGTTTGATATCCCAGCTGAATCAAGTCATGCCAAGCCGGCTATCCTTCTCCTTTGATCACAGATTGGGCGTGTTTGTATAAAGAAGGGGGCTGACACAAAACATGCAAATACCCAATATTTGTTTTCACCCATCGCCATGTTTCTCACTCGGTGACATTATCCCACATAGAACTCCATGCAAAACAAGGACAAAAACCTGTATCCAAGTCATAACCGGTCCCCTTCCACCCCCCCCCCCCTTCCCCCCTTACTCCTTCCCCTTCCCTCCACCGAATACATTGGGTATCAGTGTCCACTGACACTCAGACACATATCTACTTGAATGTGTAGATTTCATAGCCTATGCCAACAATGCTTTAATCTAAAGAACTTGCAAGACCATTTTTAACCGATGCAAAGCACAAATTTGAATGGTTTTTTAAAACAATTGGACTGCTTCATCTGTGGTAATTTTAGCTATGCTTTTGGTGTTAAATTCTACTATGTATTGATCCACACTCAGCAACTACAACACGTCATCTGAGACCATTTTGACTATCATTTTACACAAATCCGACTATTGTAAAATGTCATGTAAATGTCACAGGAATTTTAAGGCGCTTGCCAATATTAATTTGGCATGTTTTTATTTGGACTATCTCTAAAGTTAGCTATCTAAAATCAAATATATCTCAAACTAAATTAAAGTAATTATAAAGATTAACCTAATATATTTCTTTTAAATTAAATGGCAGAAACTGAAACCCGTCGAACTACGCAACTTTAATAAAAGTGACATTAAATGAAACATGAAATTGTTCATAGTGGTTCGCCAACATGGGTAATTTGCGTGCCAACGAGGAGCCATACGGTGGTGCCACCTGGGTTTGAATCCTCCCAACGGCCCCCTACCGGCCTCGGCCAGAACCAGCCCTCACGAGACTCTGACGTCACGATCCCATCTCGCGAGACTCTGACGTCACGAACCCATCCTCGCAAATCAGGGAACCTCCATGCTTCACTTCCACCCCGGCAGCCCGACGAGCAACTCACCAAGTCAACTCAACTCAGCCGCCCACCCAACCCTTCAAACGAACATTCAAACGCGTAGGTTTGAGGGCCTGAGTCAAACATTCACACCGATCACCACTCCTACTTCTCTACTGTACTCACTATTATATCAACTTGTGTTCATTAGAAATTCCATAACATGGGCTCCTTGTTCGCGTTGTCAATTATATTTAAAAGGCAAAGATATTCGGAACAGCTACAGTTCCGCAAGCAACATCTTTTAATGATAATGCGTGGCATACTTTTTGTCAACACGCTTCTTGGAGTTTACCACGGATCTACTTTGCACATACCACAGAAGGATGTCCTGGCTCAATCCAACGAGGCATTCCACAAGCCGTGTGACACATAGGGCCTCTGTGAGAAAACCATCAATAAAACTATCAAGCCAAAATACCGTGGTTGATAAAAAGGTAATCACCTTACTCACTATCATCCCAAAACCAATTAAAAACAACCCGCCATATCTCAACGACGATTTGATTGGTTGTTGGAGTTTTACGTCTTGCCAACATCTAAGGTCATATCAGGATGGGTACTGACTTATGACAGTGTGCATTCATAGCGACTTTACAATGCTGCCCCAATGGGAGATCAGGACACCAGTACCATGACCTGATATCCCACTCAGTCATGTTATCCTGACACTGAGCAAACCAGTCCTTGCCCTATCCTAATAATGCTGGGCGCCTGGCTAGGAAGCGACATGTATACATTTTAAAGTCATTAGATTTACTCAACCAGGGTTCGAACCCACCATCTACCAAAATAGTAGCTGGACGCTCTACTCATTCGGCCATCCCGTCTGGTCACTCTCCACGATGAATCCACACCTGAAGAGCCATAGGGCTTCATCATCCTGTTCAGTTAAACCAAATTGATTCATGGTAGCGCGCACCGTCCTGATGTTACCTTAGATATTGCTAGGACGTAAACCAACAACAAGCAAACTGGTAGCGCGGTCGGTGAGTGTTAGTGTGAGTGTGTTAGGTGCGCTTAGTGTGTGTGTGAGGGGGGGGGGGGCACGTCCCATTAGTAAGGCCTTTTTCTTTTTCTTGTTGCATGATATCCTTCCAATTGTTGGCAAACCCGACGGTTGTGTGGTGTGCCGCGTGGCCGCCAGGGTGCCTTTGATCCTATCGCTGGTGGCGACGGGTTGCTTACCAACATAAAAGGGGGCGCCACTGGGCCCCCGGTGTGCCAGCACCAGCCGTCATCACCACCAGGTGGCGCTGTGATGACAGGCAGTGTACACTCAGTGTACACGCCACGAGATGCTGGAGGCTGAAAGGCCGTGGTAGGCCCTGATCAAGTGGCCACTCTTGCTGCTTTGGTGACATGCATACATATGTATAATATATGTAATATAGAGTAAATAATATATAATATGTAATAATATGCTATATGCAATATGTAGGATGTAGTATGTAGTATGTAGTGTGTAGTGCGTAATGTGGAATGTGGAATATGTATTATGTAATAAGTAAATGTATTATATAATATGTAAATGTAACATGTAATATACATTTAAATACATAATATAAAATAATAGTATACCATATCCTATATAATACTATATAATATTATATAATACGACATAGTGCTACGTGATACTCCACACTGCTATATAATACTATATAATACTGTATGATAGTGCATACCACCATATTATACTATACATACTAATATATAATACCACATAATACTAAGTAAATACTCTTTCATACTACATAGTAACATATCGTGTTATATAATGATATATAATACTATTTAATACTCTTCAATACGATGTAATAATATATTAATGTGTAGTGTAAATGTTATTTATGCAAATATTATTGAGAATATCATTGGTAGCTGGTTGGGTGGTAATCCGATACAGATACTTTGATATGCTTATATGGAGTTGTTGGAGCAGCCTTGTGAGCCAGGTGCAAGCTGAAAAGGAAGACAAGTGGGCCTGGACCCCAGGCAACCAGCCAAAATAGTGCTGGTCAGTTGGTATTTGGATTTTAGACTTAAATGAAGTTTGGCGGGCTCTTGTTATGCCAGCCAGAGACAAGAGCCAATTGTATTTACTGTGTTCCTTTCATTGTATTAATAATATAGAATATGTAATATATGATATAAAACATAACATAACATGTAATATCTAATACAGAACATATACAAGGACACTATCACACCTCAGTTACCTTCTAAATAAAATAGGCTAGTATAGAATTAAGTAGAAAAAAGCGGAAAACTCTTCCCAAGAAAACCCCAAAACACTAACAAACAACTAAGAAAACAACTAACATAGTAATAAGAATAGAACAAAAATACAATGCCAAGAGGGCCCCCCCAAAAAACTAACATAGACTACTAAACATACCAACAGACTATCTATCTGCTACTGAAAATGGAAATGCAGACAATCAAATAACTTATCAGCAGCTACTGCTTGGTAAGACAAGACCAAAACTACAGCTGGCCAGCATTGAAAACAAGCCTGGGTACCCGGGCTTACATGCTATGGACAGTATAAATACAACCTCAATAAAAAAAATATATATATGTATTTTATTATCTAGTATCTACTATCTACTACGAGTAGTACTACCACAGCGGTTAATTAGTACTTTGGCCAAGCCAGCACCACCTGCGATCTCGAGTGGCTCCTGGCCACCCTGATACCAGCTGCATCTGGTCACTACCGCTGCCAGACCCGCTCGGACGGTCAGACTTTAAGTATATATATATATATATATATATATATATATATATAGATATATATACATATATCTGAGTCAGCCTCACGAAAATGGGCCAATTGGGGAAAGTTGTCAGCGTCGAGCATTGGATGTCAGTGTCAAACGGCATAATTATAGTTTAGCATTGACATAGGTTTTGGAAAGTCCTTAAATTGATCATGAATGTAAAGGTAGAGAAAATACAACAAACTTATTTGTTTCTAGGATAATTTAATATAAAACAAAGAAATGCACTACAATTTAAGAATTGTGACACCGACATCTGATAAAGTTGTCGGTGTCGAGCATTGGATGTCAGCGTCGAACGACATAATTACAGTTTAACATTGACAGAAGTGTTGCAAAGTCCTTAAATTTATCCTGAATGTAAAGGTAGAGAAAATACAACAACCTTATTTGTTTCTAGGATAATTTAATATGAAACAAAGAAATGCACTACACTTTAAGTGAAAACGCCACAACCCTATGCCACAACTGGCACCAATCAGCCAATACCTACCATTCCCAAACAAGATGGATAAATATGCGCCGTTACAATAGCCGTACTTAAACGTCAGCAATGGTATCAGAACATGACGTAGTGATTGCTCTTTACCCCCAAGCTAAAAGACTGGTATAACACAGATACAATTACAACTGGTTTGTTCATTTATCCTGTTATTTTTGAGCGAATCTAAATGTAATCGTATTATGTAGAGCAGATGATAATTGAGAAGTTAGGTTTGGGGTCAACATCAGCTGATATGACGTAATTATTGCTATTTACTCCAAAGCTAAAGGCCCTGTCACACCTCACTGGATTGGGGGAAACGGACAGAAACCGACCAAAGTCCGGTTTGTATCCATACAAGTTTTGAACATGCACAAAACTAGGAACGGATGCCACCGGATTGACGTATATGGTTCTTGTCTGGTTTGACTACGTTTCGTCCGTTGGCAAACCGTTCATGTCCGTTTCATGTCCGTTTCATGTCCGTTTCATGTCCATTTCATGTCCATTTCATGTCCGTTCATCTAGCGGCCATCGACCCGACAGCGCAACATTTTGACACATTTTAATACATTTGATACTTATCACCACCCGACTAGACAATTCAATCCAGCGAAGTGTGACAGCCGCTTAAAAGAGGCAGATATAACTAATACGCGCTTGTTCATATAGTCATTTATCCTGTTATCTTTGAGCGAATCTAAATGTAATGGTAGTATGTAGAGCAGATGATACATGGGAAATTAGGGCAGGGTCAACATCATCTCTTATCTATGACGTGGTTGTGGGTTTCTGAGATGTGGGAAGTGGGGTCTATGTGGGAGTGTGGATGGTGTTGGTGTCGAGTGTGGAGTGGGGTGGGGTGTAGGTGGCGAATTGGGTGTGGAATGGAGAGAGGATAGATGTGGGAGGTGGTTGTGGGGTGTGGGGTGGAGGTAGGTTGTGGCTGTGAGGTGGAGGTAGCTTGTGGGTGTGGAGTGGGTGAGTGCGTGTAGAGTGGGTGAGTTAGTGTGGAGTGAGGGAGCGTGTGTGGAGTAAGGGAGTGGGTTGGGTGTAGATATTGGGTGCAAGTGGGGTGCAAGTGGAGTGAGAGAGAGTGTGTGAGGTGTGTAGGTGAGGGGAGTGCGTGTGGATTGAGAGTGTAGATTTCTGGTGTAGATTTGATGTGTGTGGAGTGTGTGAGGTGTGTAGGTGAGGGGAGTGCGTGTGGATTGAGAGTGTAGATTTCTGGTGTAGATTTGATGTGTGTGGAGTGTGTGAAGTGTTTGGAGTGTGTGAGAGTGCATGGTACATGGTGTAAGGGCAGAATGTGGGTGGTGGGCGTAGGTGTGGGTCTGGGCGTGAGTGCGAGTGTAGGTGTGAGGTGACAATAGGTTTGTTTGTTGTTGTTTTACATCATAGCAACATCTAATGTCATATCAGGACGGGGTGACAATAGGTGTTGAGGTAGAGTTTGACAGCAGGTGTGATGTGCCGGGTGTGTGGTGCAGGTGCTGGTGCCGGGCATGCAGTGCAGGTGCTGGTGGGGAGTGTGCGTGGTGGGTGCACAGTGCGGTGCGAATGCTGGTGCTGGTGCTGGGTGTGGGGTGCGGTGTGGGTGCTGGTACTGGTGTGCAGTGCGGTGCGGTGCGGTGCAGTGTGGGTACTGATACAGTGTGCTGGTGCTGGGTGTGGGGTGCGGTGTGGGTGCTGGTACTGGTGTACAGTGTGGTGCGGTGCAGTGTGGTGCGGTGCGGTGCAGTGCGGTGCGGTGCAGTGCGGTGCGGTGCAGTGTGGGTACTGATACAGTGTGCTGGTGCTGGGTGTGGGATACGGTGTGGGTGCTGGTACTGGTGTGCAGTGCGTTGCGGTGCAGTGTGGTGCGGTGCGGTGCGGTGCGGTGCAGTGCAGTGCATTGCGGTGCAGTGTGGGTATTGATACAGTGTGCTGGTGCTGGGTGTGCGGTGTGGTGCGGTACGGGTACGGATACGGGTAGTGGTGCTGGTGCTGGTGCTGGTGCTGGTGCTGGGTGTGTGCGGTGCAGCTACCGGTACCATGCTTGCTGGATGGAGTGGGTGGGTGTGCCGACAGGGAGGTGCGACAGACCGACAGGTTCATCATGGAACCCCGAATGAATCACTGCCGTGTACCTTATCACCACAGAGCGGGGCCCGCTACCGACGCCCCCCCCCCCCCCCCCCCCCCCCCCCGCTACCCGGCCTCCCATGTCCACGCAGTTCGCCTGTACCCAGTGTGGTGATGTGTGTACACCGCATACCAGCTTTATTACTGGCGCCATTACCCCCCCCCCCCCCCCCCCCCCCCCCCTCACACAGACACCGTACCCCTCCCTGCCCAACACCCCCCGCCCCCCCACCCCCCTCCTCACATGCACAACCTACTGTCATTACATCAACACATCATACGGCAGCTCTGCCTAATATCGCCCAGATAATTAATGACTGATCCCACCCACAAGGTCTAATCAGTGCCCGACCACATCCACTCCCACCCCAACCCCATCCCATCCCCACACCCCACCCCCACCCCCACCAACCACGGCCCCCACCTCTATCTGCGTCACAACAGACACACAGACACACGCCTAACACACGATAAAACGCCGATACCAGCAGCCGTGTGCCGCTGATGATAACACAACTTCCCATGATCCCACTCTTCTTTTGTCACTGCGTCTGCGCAACCAGCGTCGGCCAACGGCGGCATGGTTCTCTGGAACGCCACCAGAGGGCCTCGCTGCGGGTGACAAATCCTGACCACGTTACAAAGACGCTCTGTACAGCGGGTTACAAGTTATAGACACACCACACTGCCAGATAGGTGGTAGGTGGGGTGTGGGGTGGAGGTAGGTTGTGGAGGTAGGTTGTGGGTGTGGAGTGTGTGAGTGTGTGTGGAGTGACGGAGCGTGTGTGGAGTAAGGTATCAGGCTCAACTTCATCCGTTTTATTTCTTCTTCTCTTCTTTCCCAACAGGCCACACCGAATGAGTTGAGCGTCCGTCTCCCATTTTTGCGATTGGAAACCACGGGTTTGAACCCTGGTCGAGTCAATGCAATGACTTAAAATTGATACTTGTCACTTACTAGCCAGGCACTCGGCATTATTAGTACAGGGCAATGACTGGTTGGCTCAGTGTCAGGATAATGTGACTGAGTGGGATATCAGGTCATAGTGCTAGTGACCTAGTTTCCCAGTGGGGGAGCACTATAAAGTCGCCATGCATGCGCACTGAAACAAGGCGATACCTGTCCTGATATGACCTTAGATGTTGCCAGGACATAAAACGACAACCAATTTTACCAAACTTTCCAAGGCTGCATAATCCGATAAAAGCATAAATCTTTCATAATCGAAACACTTATCTACATTTCATTCTACATATTCAAACTAGATACTGGTGCAGTTATTAGGCATTTGTTGCTACGCATAAGTGAATAAATATTAAGTCAATTTAAAGCTGCATAGTCCGATGAAATGTCAAATTTTCAAAACCAAACCAATTATGTAGATTTGCTTTGACATATCTAACTTAGATACTGATGCACTTATTAAGTATTTGTTTCTGCATAGAAGGCAATACTGAGTCAATTTTACAGAACCTGTAACTGCAGAAGTATATGGTGTCAAATTGACAAATAAGGAAATACTCAAACAGACAGGGCTGCCCTCTATGGAAGATCTTCTGATCAAAAAGAATCTCCAGTAGACTTGACACCTCATGAGGATGTCATCAGACAGGCTACCAAAGCAGATCCTCTATTCTCAACTGTCTTCTGGTTACAGAAAGAGAGGACGCCTTCGTCTCCAGTTCAAGGAGTCCATCAAGAGAAACCTGAAGCTGAGAGACATTAAGACTGACTCATGGACATCACTCTCACAGCAGAGAGCTAAATGGAGAGCGGCAGTCAAGTAATGAAAGCAGTCTTTGTCGCATTGTGACCGACAGCATGATGATGATGATGATGGCTGAGAGGTCAGCGCAGTCTACTACAATATATATATAAATGCATCCTCATATGGGTGTGTGTGACGATGTGTATGTTTATGTCAGAATGCATACGAAAGCCATTACCTGCCCTTCTACCTGTAAATGACGGCCATTCTACCTGTTCCTCTGTTCCCACTACTGTCATCTGAACAACATGCCGATATTATTACCATCTGTTCACTTATACATCTGTAACTTTACTCCATTTGGTTGTTGGAGCTTTACGTCCTGACAACATCTAAGGTCATATCAGGACGGAAACCGACTTGTGACAGTATGTAGTTATGGCGACTTTATAGTGCTGAGACCAGGCCACCCAAAACCATTACCTGATATTCCACACAGTCACATTATCCTGACACTGAACCATCCAGTCCTAGCCCTATCATACTAATGCCGGATGCCTGGCTAGGAAGCGACAGTAATCACATTTTTAAGTCATTGGTTAAATTCGACCAAGGTTCGAACCCCACAATCTTCTAAAACGGCAGACGGACGCACAACTCATTCGGCCACCCCGTTCTGATATGACGTTAGATGTTGCCAGGACGTAAAACTCCAAAAACTAACCACATGTGTGAGGTTACTTATACAATGGATGGTCCAGGGCAGGATAACAGATAATAACTAATATAGAGAAGGGAACTGATGTGTGGTAGTGTCCTTGTTTATATTCCCATAACAGATTACAGAGCACATATATCAATTTACATGTACTATGGACATCGCATATATAGCAGATAATAGTTTGCCTACATAATGACAATGTTCAGAGCTACAGAGAGTGGTGGTTACCGTGTGCAGGGGTGGTGGCACCACGATCGCAGCTTGGGTTGGGAAGGCTGGAGCAGTAGATGACTAGGGCAGACTCCATCAGTCCATAGAGCTGAGTAGTGAGTGATGAGGGAAAGGAGGGATATTCCGGGTTATTATACTCATATAATTCCTATACAGCATATATATCAAGTATATAGTATATATATATATATATATACAGTGCAGCCCCGTTAAACCAAGCTCGGTTAAACCAAAGGATCGGTTAATCCAAACTTTTGTCAGCGGCCCGGCAAAATATTACCATTTATCATATAAAAAAGTTGGTTAAACCAAAGTTGGTTAATCCAAACTATCCGTTAATCCAAACCAAATTGTCTGGCCCCAGGGCACTTCTGGTATGGATACATCAAACTTTCATGAGGTTATAAGGTCATCTGAGACTTTTTTATATGATAAATGGTAGTATTTTGATGGGCCGCCGAAAAAAAATGGATTAAGCGATCGTTTGGTTTAACTGAGCTTGGTTTAACTGGGTTAGACTGTATATACATGAAAAAAACAATAATCAAAGTGTCCACATACATTGTATATTGCATTCATAATGCACCCACGTTTTTGCCGAAGCCAAGTCAAAGTCGAAGCCAAAGCTTGGTTAAACCAATGATCGGTTAATCCAAGCAAATTCCTAGGGTCCCTTCAAGTTTGGTTTAACAGGGTTATAGTATACTGTATATATATATATATATATATATATATACAAATAAGTGAGCTTAGCTGACCATTCTTGGGCGCAGTGGAATTTTCTATACCCTTTGATGCACTCACTTTTCTATAAACCCTATTAGATTGTTTTGACTGATTGCACATCAATTCTATTTGATATCGTGGATGAATATTAAAGTGTGGTCGGAAGTGGGGTAGCTTATGCAAAAACAGTCCTCTGTCAATAGCATTGAACCGTTACACCAATGGTTAATATTGGGAACACATTCAATATGGTCATACAGATGACATTGTTCATGGAACCTCCAACTTTGATCAAACTGATATCAGAGAGCGTGTATATAAACAGATGAGAGGGACAACTCCCGCGAAAAACGGTAACACAGGCTACAGTGGCGTTCCTGGCGGTTAGTGTTGAACAAGCCTTGAGTTTGCCGGTACGTTCAATGCAAAACATTTGTTTTTATTCAAAATTAATAGAAATCCAGAAGCCTAACCTTATCAATTTAATATAATCCTTTTGGTAAACATGTTTTCTATATGTCTTCCAAGCGGTTTGTTTCTATGTGGTGTAGTTTTAGAGATATTTAACGTTTTCTGTATGAAGATTGCTCACCGCCATTGACAATGCCTTGAGTTTGCCGTACGTGTAGTGCAAAACGTGTATTTTATTCAAAATTAATAGAAATTCAGAACCCTAGCCATGTAAATTTAATATAGTCTCATTGTTAAATATGTTTTCTATATGTGTTCCAAACAGTTTGTTTCTATGTAGTGTAGTTTTAGAGATATTTCACTTTTTCTGTACGAAGACTGCTCAAGGCCATTGACAATGCCTTGAGTTTGCCGTAAGCGTAGTGAAAAACGTCAGTTTTATTCAAAATTAATAGAAATCCAGAAGCCTAACCATATCAATTTAATATAATCTTGTTGGTAAACATGTTTTCTATGTGTATTCCAATCAGTTTGTTTCTAGGTTTTGTAGTTTTAGAGATATTTAACATTTTCTGTATGAAGATTGCTCACTGCCATTGAAAATGCCTTGAGGTTTGCCCATATGCTTAAGCTGTTCAACAACCACCACTTGGAGCGCCACAGTCGGCAGATGTTACATGCTCTGGTATGGGAGTTGTCCCTCTCATCTGTTTATATACACGCTCTCTGCTGATATCACCCTTGTTTTTATTCTCTGACTATCTCCATGTTAAAACTAATTTACCGATTCAGTTTCTACTGTTGTATTGATGAATACATTGTCATTTTTGTTAAATCATCGATTTAATGGTGGATTGTTGGAGTTCTACGTCCTGGCAACAACTAAGGTCATGTCAGTCCGGGCACCAACTTGTGACTGTGCACACTTATGGTGACTTTATAGTGCTGCCCCACTGGGAAATCAGGCTGGCAGCACCATGACCTGATATTCCACTCAGTCACATAGCTAACCAGTCCTTGCCTTATCCTATTAATGATATGTGCCAGGCTAGGGAGCGACAAGTATCAATTTGATAAGTCATAGGTTTGACTCCACGCGACCCAAACTCCTGATATCATGCACACGAGGCCCACGCTCTACTGATTCGGCCGCCACACCCGGTCACACATGCTAGAAAAGGCACTATGTGAATATAAACGAAGTACATACAGGTATGCAGGTATTGCAATACCTCAGGGAGTTTGACGCCCCTGCCCTGCAGAGTTGTGAACCACTGCCTTGTGGTACAGGTTCTTGACAGAACCGAAGGCTAAGGGAGCAAACCCTGAACAGAAAACCATGTCACTGTGGCAGCATCAAGGGCGGTTGATGTATGGAACTCCCAACATCTCCCGACCAGCCACTGCAGGGACAAATAGTTTTGTGCCTGTCTGGACATGTTCTTGCCGGTGCGAAACCTCTATTTGCTCCCCAAGAGAGTGCCGCTGGTAACTTGCAAAAGCCAGCAGCACTTCAACACTTTTGCAGGCAGCTTTCATGAAATGTAAACCGGAAGCTGAGAGACATTAAGACCGACTCATGGACATCACTCTCACAGCAGAGAGCTAAATGGATAGCGGCTGTCAAGTAATGAAAGCAGTCTTTGTCGCATCGCGACCGACAGCATGATGACTATTTCATACTATTGTATTTCATGCAAGGCCTCGAAGTCCATATCAGGTAAAAACTGTTTTCGGTGTATATGTGTTAGATAACGCATTCTTCATGTTGCTCGCAACATGGGTAATTAACTGAGCAGGGCTGACGGCATTCTCGTTATTATGGACGCTCTTTGGCGCCACCTATCGATATCTAACCTAACGACTGAAACGCCCAATGATCAACACGCCACCTAGCGGGTCCTGCAGTACACACCATTACAAACTAACTGGATCGTATTCACTTTGTCCTGAGCATTTCAAACCACAACACATATATCCTACAGCAGCCTAAATGTGACATCCCACCCACCAGACAGGCTAAAGACTGTCTTAATAGGGTTAAGTATCTTGGAGCCTCAAACCTATTGAATCATCATGGCTATCATAACGTAAAGAAAAAGGAAAATGTCACTCCATGTACTTGTAAGTGTCGCGTCCTTTACTTATCTGGATTTCTCAAGATACTACTTCATCGGACTCCTAATCTGAAGGTCAGTGGTTCAATTCCCCGTGGCCCACCTCTTCCAATTTGGATTTCCAGTGCTGTGTATAACCAAAGACCCTATAATACTAAGATGGCTCACTCCCTATCTCTCCAATGGTAATGTAAATTTTGCAGTGCCACCTTCTGGTGGGTTTGATCAGCAGGCTACTGATTGGTGTTTCACATGTAAACACATTCAATTATATTATACATCAGATAGGTAAGTATGAATACACATCAATATGAAATTGCTATGAACAAATACCCATTATCATCAGCATCATCGTCAGCATCACACATCTTTCACATTCATATATACATTTATACATATAATATAGCACCTGTTTAACCAAGAGAACAGCCAGCGCACAAAGTGGTGGGTTTGATCATTTTGATTACACAATACAGGCTGAGTGAGCCGTCTTAGTATTGTAGGGTCTTTGGTATAACTTACAGCGTCATCAAAGGCCAGTTGCTCTTATAGAATGTCTATGTGGTGTGGGAGGTTAAAAATCTCTTGGGTCGGTAAAAGTGTAGGCTGGGGCTTTCTATTGATAAACTGTCTAATGGAGAACACAAGTCTGTTCAGACTTATCCATGACAGGCAGTATAAATCTTCAAGAAAAAAAAAGAAAAAAGATTTTGCACTGTTATTTCAAACTCGGTCCCAAAGCCGATATCAGGTAATAACTCTTTATGATATAAACATATGTCACATGCTAACTGATGCAGTATGTGGGTACAAACGATTTGCTATCACATACTATATCTCACCACTAGTGTATATATCCATCCACGCACGTCCACTATCTATATATATATATATATATATATATATATATATATATATATATATATATATACACTTACATATATGCGCAGTACAACACGATATAGCACAATGCACCGTGATATAACGAACTTTTGAACATGACGTGTCATTCAATGGTGGCTTATTTAGAGCCACATAATGAGGGGTTCTTAGTAATAACCGGCCGGCACTCAGTGGCCCCTCGCCAAGCCCCAGTGCACCCAGCGGCACGTCCCCTGATTCGCCACGCTCTGCGCATGCGTACACTAGGGGGTGAGCGTCGCCAGCAGTTCCAATGGGGCTCGGCTCACTAGAGATTCACCCAGCCTGCGCAGCTTCTTTTTGTTTGTTTGTCCATTAGTTGTTTTTTTGTGTGTCTTTTTTTGTTGTACATTAGTTGATTAAGCAGGGAAAATTTCAATCGTGGACGATTGGTCTTCCTCATACCACTGCTCCTTGCCTTATCCTAGTAATGCCGAGTGCCAGGTTTGGCACTGACAAGTATAAATTTGTATGTCATTGATTTGACTCGTCCAGGGTTCGCACCCTGGGGTTCCAATCCGACGACTTACCAGAACGGGAGGCAGAGGCTCAACTCATTCGGCCATAGTGTCTTTGTCAAGATTTACAATATTGTGCTATTAGTAATAGCACAATGTTCTAAATCTAGTATTACTGCTACGGTGCCTCCACCACCGGAAGTTGTTGTAATTAACCGGCATTCTCCCGATTCGTCACTACTATAATATATATATATATTTATATATATATATATATATATATATATATATATATATATGTGTGTGTGTGAACAGTGTATCTATTGTTGCATGCATATATTAACCAGGGGAGTCTTCCGCCTTCTGATATGCCCTGCATGGGTTTATTCAATTTCAATTTCGCTCTCTCTTTTTGGTGATATCAATTAATGTGGCCCCGTGTTCACTGATATTAATACCTTGGTGAGATATGATGGGAATTGTTGGGAAAATAAACAATATTATATTTAGTTAGAGTTACTTAGAGGTGCTTAGTGCATGGCGGTCATTGGAGTTGTATATATATATTATGGAGATCGCTGTCTGATAAATCTGGAGCGATATCACTGTTAGACTCGTCTGCGTGGCATGAGATGAGACCAGAGCCGCTTTGTAATTATATTCACTATCTTGATCCCTCCAGGATCTGTCAACCCATCCCTCCAATGCTTTAATACTTGGGGCCTCCACAACATAACTTAGGATGCTGTTTCACAAATTGTTAACTATTTCAGTAAGCAATCATTGCTGCAGTGGATTCTGGATTTTCTCTATTTAGCTGGTATGAACATATACATACATACATACACACATACATATATACATATATACATACATATATACATACATACATATATACATACATACATATATACATACATATATGCATATATATACATACATACACACATATACACATATACAATATACACATATATACATACATACATATATATATATACACATACATATACACATATATACATATATATATTATACTCCCACAAGTGATGAATTGGTCGTAATGCGAAGCATTACGTTTGATGCGAGGAAAGGAAGAGACCCTCCCCCGCCCCGGGCTGTCCCGCTGCTGACACCTCACCTGACGCCGCCGCGCGCCGCTCCCTCCCCCGCCCCCTTGTCGCGCAGCATTCGCGCCTCACCCGACGCCCGCTGCTCACCGCCTCTCGCCCTCCCCTGGGCCGGCAGCATTCACACCTCACCTGCTGTCGCCCGTCCCCCTCCCCTTATAAGGCCGCCCGCCGGCCTCCCTCAGGCACTCGCCCTCCTGCAGCCTCCAGCTCTACTCCTTTTTTCTTTTGGCATCTCTTCACCTCGGACCGCTGCATCCCCTCGGACCGCTCCAGGATGCCCAGACACGGAAAGGGCACGGGCCGCCACAGCTCCCGGCCGAGCGCAATGGCCACGCCGGGACCCTCCTCGGGCGCGCCGGGAGGCGCCTCACCCTCCTCGGCCCCGGCGTCTCCGTCGGCACCCTCGGACCCCGCCTCGGGCACCGGGACAACGGCGATTCTCCAGGCTCTCCTCCATCTTGAGGCCCGCTTGGACGCCCTCGAATCGGGGGGACCCCGAGGGCCACCGGAGAGCCCCTCGCCTGCGCCGAGGCGACAAGCCGCCTACACCACGCCGACCGCCCCTCACCACCACCTCGATGCCGACAACCTCCTCACCACTACCGACAACCCCCCAGAGATCACCGATCGAAGCGACGCCCAGTCAGAGCCGGGGTTCATCACCTCGGGCCTCATGCCTCAGACCACAGCCCAGCCCAGCCTCACGAGGAACCCTCTGCCGATACCACAGCCGCCCGACCGTCACGACCACCGACAACCCCCCCAGAGATCACCAATCGAAGCGACGCCCAGTCAGAGCCGGGGTTCATCACCTCGGGCCTCACGCCTCAGACCACAGCCCAGCCCAGCCTCACGAGGAACCCTCTGCCGATACCACAGCCGCCGACCGTCACGACCACCGACAACCCCCCAGAGATCACCAATCGAAGCGACGCCCAGTCAGAGCCGGGGTTCATCACCTCGGGCCTCACGCCTCAGACCACAGCCCAGCCCAGCCTCACGAGGAACCCTCTGCCGATACCACAGCTGCCGACCGTCAGGACCACCGACAACCCCCCAGAGATCACCGATCGAAGCGACGCCCAGTCAGAGCCGGGGTTCATCACCTCGGGCCTCATGCCTCAGACCACAGCCCAGCCCAGCCTCACGAGGAACCCTCTGCCGATACCACAGCCGCCGACCGTTACGACCACCAACAACCCCCCCAGAGATCACCGATCGAAGCGACGCCCAGTCAGAGCCGGGGTTCATCACCTCGGGCCTCACGCCTCAGACCACAGCCCAGCCCAGCCTCACGAGGAACCCTCTTCCGATGGCACACCCGCCGACCCCCACGACACCGCCTTCCTCACCCCGCCCAGCCCTGAGGAATTCGCTGCCCTCCTGCTCAAACCTTGCCGGACCTCCTCACCGGATCCCTCCAAGGAGCGGGCCTCCTCTATCTTTGGCCGCCCGCCCCTTGTCGACGCAGGCCCCGGACACTCCCGCCCACACAGGGAACCCTCACCTCGCACCTCACACCTCAGACGACACAGCCCAGCCTCACGAGGGACCCTCCCCAGACAGCCCAGCCGCCGACCCTCACAACACTGCCTTCACGACCCTCCTCTCACCCAGATCTCCGGCCCCTGCCTTGGGCGTCCCATGCCCCCGCCTCTGGCGCGCCTCGAGCCCTCTCCTACTCTTTGGTGGAGGGCTCCTCGGCACCCCCTCACTGACCACCCTCAGACACTGACTCTGCTTGAACTTTATCATTACCCTGTACATTTCCCTGCTCCTCATGAGCCCTTATCTCCTCTTGCTCCTTATGAGCCCCCTGTTTATTGCTTGCCTTTGCATTGCTCCTCATGAGCCTCTTATCTCCTCTGTTGACATTATTTGTATTGCTCCCCTTGAGCTGTTCCTCTGTATACTCTATTGAGGCGTAAAATAAAACGCTTTATTTCCACCCCCGCCTTGCTTTCTTCCTTTTCGCGCACACAACCCTTTTCGCGCACTTATACTCCCACAAGTGATGAATTATGTATAATCTCATTTAGAACATGATGGTTTCAAAAGCAACCAAAAGAAAACCCCACCAAAATAACATGACTTATTTAATACGTATAATAAAATGACAATAACTCATTGCCTGTTATATGGTACTAAAGTTCCAACTATACTAAAAGACAGAGAGGGAGCCAGAAGGAGAACAAAAGAAAACAAGCCAAAATTTTCACCAAATAACAAATATCAGTTAATGGCCTTGAACATTTTGAAGTTCCCATGACTAGCAGGATGAAATCTTTGTTGTTTCTCGTTTAAAGAATATTGCTAAATGATAATATTATGGATGTGTATTTATGACATAGGTTCAGGCAAAGACCCTATAACACTAAGAAGGCTCACTCAGCCTGTACTGTGTAATCAAGAGAACAGCCAGCGCCAAAGGTGGTGGGTTTGATAATTTTGATATCGTTATAATGGGTTGTGCGAATGGTGTGTGTGCTTGAGCGTGTGTGTGCGTGTGTGTGTGCGTGTGCATGTGCGTGTGCCAGTGGGGACCTCCCTCGCCCCTGCTTACATCAGGGAGGGGGTCGTGAGGTCTGGTGTGACAGTGCTGACTGAGGTGGGTGAGGAAGGGGAGGGGGGAGGGAGAGGGAGTGCAGGGGAGGAAGAGGGAGTGTGTGGGGGGAAGGGGAGTGGGAAGGGGGGGAGGAAGCAGAGAGGGAGTGTGGGGGAGGAAGAGGGAGTGGGGAAGGGTGAGGAGGAAGCAGAGAGGGAGAAAGGGGGAGGAAGAGGAGGAGGAGGAGAGAGAGGGGAATGGGGGAGGTGTGGTGTGAGAGCGCCGATTGAGGTAGGTGAGGAGGGGGGCGGAGAGGAAGTGTGGGGGAGGAAGTGGGGAGGGGGAGGCGGGGAGAGGAAGGGGGATGCAGGTGTGGTGTGAGAGCACTGGGTAAGGTGGATGAGGAGGGAGATAGAGAGAGGGAAGGGTGGGGATGGGAGGGGGAAGAGGAGGGGAAGGGCGGTGAGGCCGGGGGAGGGTGGGATGGAGGAGAGAGGGGAGGGGGATGGGAAAGGGAGTGAGGGAAGGGGAGGCAGGGGGAAGGCCAGTGAGGCAGGGAGGAGGGAAGGTCAGAGGGAACGGAGGGGGGAGGGAGGGAGAGAGCACGGGGGAGGGCGGGGGAATGAGGGAGGGCAGGGCAGAGGGAGCTGGGGACCAGGCAGTTGGCGCAACATCAGCCAAATTGAAATGACAGGCAATCTCTCTTTTTTTAATTTTAAAATCACCGTCTCGCCTTGTATGTGTTTACATGTGAAACACCAGCCAGCAGTTAGGTTGATCAAACCCACCACAAGATGGCACTGCACAATTTACATTACCATTAGAGAGATAGGGAGTGAGCCGTCTTAGTGTTATAGGGTCTTTGGTTCAGGTCATTACACAGAGGCCCCTTCAATACCACTTGTGGCCTCTGAGTACAGAAGCAAGCATAAACTCAATAACCCCCCCCTCACGCATCCACTCAGTGTAGTCCTACTACTCCCTTTAGTGAACCCAGCCCACCCCTCGTTGGTCGAGTCCTCTTTATCAGATAACAACCTCTAGGACACGTACGCTGCTAGGTGCACCACGTCCATTTACTATCCATTATAAGGTAATCAAATAAATAAAAATGCTTTAAATATAAAAGCATATTATCCTTCTACAATTACCAATAGTTTTCGAGCTTAAGCTGTAATTGTTTATTTTTCAGGTTGATATATCACGGAAACAAACCTCTTAGAATAATAGAGATATTTTGCGATTATCTTTTTTGATGTATTATAAATTTCACAAAGGATTATATATATATATATATATGTATATATATATATATATATATATATATATATATATATATATATATTCGCAGCAAATATGGCCTTTGTTGCCGACACGGCGTTAAAGAACCAACTTCCAATGAAACGATGCATATATATATAAATATTATATATATATGTACATATATAACTATTTCAGTAAGCAATCATTGCATGCAGTGGGTTCTGGGTTTTCTCTATATAGCTGGTAAAAAATAAAAATAAATATATATATAACATGATATATATAAAGATATATATATATAGATTAGTTAGACGAATCTTACCTTGGTATAGATGATGGATAACTGTTGTTTTACCGAGGTATAAGCCTCGGATAGACGTGGGATAGGGAGAGGGAAGCACGTCCGGTCCAGCAATGTTTACCTACTTATTCAGGATAAATGATCCAAATAAAACAAAACCATATCTAAGAATGACAATGGTACTAAACTGTGAAGTTTCCTTGGTATAAGCAAACGAATAGACGTGGAAGGGTGTGGTGGGCGGGCCCTATCCCACGTCTATCCGAGGCTTATACCTCGGTAAAACAACAGTTATCCATCATCTATACCAAGGTAAGATTCGTCTAACTAATCTATTTTACCTCGGTATACAGCCTCAGGCTAGCCTCAGGCTAGGGAGACGTTTACGTAAAATCATTTATCCTGTATATCATGTTAACTATTCAATAACAATTTAAAGTACATTGGGAATCATTAATCGACAAGATTAGTGCCTTTGTTACCTCTGTAACGTTTTATAATGAAAATTTTATGTTCTTTGTATACAGTATCAATGAGAGTGAAAAAACTTTTGTTTCTCACCTATGTATTTTTGTCTTTGATCAATCGCTGTGCGATTCCGCTTGACTTTTCTAGTCGTTTGTTGTAATGTTTTGCAAACGATCTAGTGGTCTTCCAGCCTGCATGTGCTAGGATTCGTTTTACTTAAATCCCTAGCAATCACGCTTTCGAGACCATGGCGCCTCTCGTTGAATGGGACGCATATCGTTCCGTATTGACTCCTGCCTTGTGTAGTTTTAGTAAGCTACACTAACAGTTGTCTTGAATAGATATATACCCTTATGGCACACACCCGACAAAGTTGTCAGTCATGCAGGAACTATTTAAACGCACTGTGGATAAGTGTTCCCCTGTGCGGTTTGATTAAAATAAAAATCTGTTTTATCAATCAAACATTTCTTTCTTGCGATCTATTCTCAAATCATTCAGGGACAATGCTATCAAAATTGACCCATGTGTCCAGTAACTAACAGTATGATACTGCTAGTTTAAAACTAGCTGTTTTATCTAAAAGACTATTACCAGACCATTTCTTAAATAATCCGAATATCATTAACACAACCTAAAACCTATTAAATTTTTGGTTTTGGGGAATTCATTTTGTAAACTGATTTCACAGCCAGTGAATAAGTTGGTGCCTACCAACTATCTGTCCATCTCCTCGCGGATGTGTCACCGAAAACCACATCTTGCAGCGTTAATCGGTTCCAACCTAAAGCTTTATCAAGCATCCTTAGAAAATCTAATAAGATGTGCCATTGTAGGCCTCATAAGTTTTTCTTTCATAAGTAAACCATGGTAACCCCAGTTTTTCAAATAATTTGAATATAACTGAACTGTTCCTTTCCTCCAGGCATGCAAAGTTAATCTCAGCTGAGTAACTTTATGTAAATAAAACTGTCATAAACACGTGTTCCGAAAGGGAATGTCAGAAGGGGTGTTGTGAACACCTCTCCACGAAACATCGTGTAGGAAAAATATATACAGTTTGTGTCTCCTAAGGGTAAAACTTCCAAGCATGGCTGCGTGTCACAACCGGGGACTATCAAAGCCCTCCTTGCTACTGTGCCAATTTAGGCTGTATGTTATAAATTGTCTTTTCCTCAAATTAAAGAGAAAAAATCAACTTTCCAAAAGGTAGGCTCTGGATGCCCTAAGACCAATTCTATAATATGTTATTATTTCGGGATGCCAACAAATTTGTATGTGGCTTTCCCAATTCCAAATTAACTTCGTTCTTTAATTATATGGGCTGGACATTGTCCCTCCCATGTTGCGAATGGAAGCCATTGCTTGTAGTACTATCTGTCAACATTCTGACATAGCATCTGTGCATGCAGACTAAACCACATAACCCTAAATACACTATTCTCAAGTCTAGACCATTAATATGATCTAAGCTTCTTTATGAAGGCCTCGGCCTTCACAAACCCTTTAGTCCAATGTTATGCTAAATTCTTAACTATTTCCAGCAAATTTTAGTTTTGTAAATGTTGTAAATTAATCATTTACTTTAACTGCGCATCCAAACCAATTAATCATCAATAAACGGGAAACGAAAATGTCCTTCCCGCTCTATGAGCGAACACATTGTGTGTTCGGAGCTTAGTAGAAACTCATGAATTACAAGCTACACCAGTTGGTAAACATGTAAATTCATATAGTTGTTCATTCCAAACAAACCTTACCAAATGTTTGGTCTGTTTGATAAATTGGTTAGTAACTGCCTGTGAGCAGCTGAACTGTGACTGGGCCATAATAAATGACTCATCTATGTAAGGAAACATCACATATATTTTTACTTTTTGGAAAAACCTGTTTCCGTGGCCATGTGAGTTTGCTGTGCAACCTCTACTTGTTCCCTTTTGAGACTTTGCTGAGAGCATTTGCTCCAGCTTTCTGAGCCGCTTTTCTATCTCTGGATAGCCAGCATCTGGCCTGCTTACCTCCCGTAAACTCAAGTGTGCCAGGGAGGCTTAAGCCATCACCTCTGGTGATGAGTAGTTATCATCATAAATGGGATCTTCGGGCTTACTGGCCGTCGTATCCAACAAACCCTTAATTCAAAGATCTGTAACGATCAATGAAAATTAGAGTTTTCACCCAACTGTTTGTTTGTTGTTGTTTTTCGTCTTGGAAAAAACCTATAATCATATCCAGACGGGTACCGTTTATAACAGTATATACCCATGGCTAATAAATGCCAAAGTATCTCTCAGTTCCGTGCCGATCAGTGAGAATCAGAGTGTTCAACCAACTGTTTGTTTGTTGTTGGTTTTCATCCTGGAAAAATGTATAAACATATCCAGACGGGTACCGTTTGTAACAGAACATACTCATGGCTAATAAAAGCCAAAGTACCTCGCAGGTCCGAAAACCTGTAATCATCAACTGAAAGTTTGAGTGTACCCAAAAAATGGGATGTGGCTTCAGCCACCATCGCTCTTCGTTTCTAACGGGGTACCAAGCGTGATGTGGTTATAACCGTAATCGCTCTCCGCTCGGTCATGGGCGGGTTACTGTAATAAGGCTTTAGCCTATCTCTCTCTTTGGTTTGGCCCGGACGGTATCCCGGGCGAGTTATTGTGATGAGGCTTCAGCCAACATCGCTCTCCATTTTGCCACTAGCTTTAAAAAAGTAATACGGCCCCAGCAATCACCGCTCGTCGTTAGGCAAAGGCGGCTTAACGTGATGTGACCTCTGGCAACCTCGCTCTCCGTTCGGTCACGGGCGGCAATACTGGTGTCGGAGAGCGTATTCACCCCGTTCCCAAAACAGGCGTGTAGCTGAATGTAAAATCATAGGGTAACGGTATGGAAGCCAAATCCAAAACGATGTGTAGAGACCAGTATTTATATCAAGTAAGCGAGGAAAAAATGATATACCTGATGTGGCTTTAGCCAACCTCGGTCTCCGCTCGGATACGTGCGGGTTAAACGTATTGTGGCTTTAAACCACCACGCTCTCCATTTGCCAACGAGCATCACCACGTAATGTGGCTTCACCCAACATGTCTCTACGCTCGGCAACGGGCGGCTTAACGGTATGTGGCTTCAGCCATCACCGCCCTTCATTCGCGAATGGGTGACAAAATAATGTGGCTTCAGCCAGCATCCCTCTCCGTGTAGTAACGGTCTTCAGCCAACATCGTCCTTTGTGGTAACATTTGCCTAAACTGGATGTGGCTTTAGCCAACCTCACTCTCCGTTGTCGAATGGGTGGCCTAAACGGGATGCGGCATAAGCCAACATGTCTTTCCGTTTTATCGGGCTACCACATAACATGGTTTTTAACCATCGGCTCTATCCGCTTGGTGACGGGCGGGCAACCGCGATGAGGCTTCAGCCAACATCGCGCACTTCAATGGCTTTCCCGTCCCGACGCAACCAAACCTAATGGTCGGTCTCCGCTTCCGGGTCGGAAGGGATTATGGCCTCTGGCTGAGGCGACGGCAAAGCCGTCAACCCCTGAAAGGAGTGACAGTCCTCCTCCGGGTGATCCGCAGCAGCTGACACAGCAGGCAGGACCTTGTTCCACTTCGTGGCCATCGGTAATCTGTAACGACTGTGTTACTATAAACCGGTATCAACTCAACGTGAACACATAATTGTGACGCCAGGTGGAACCTGGGTTGAGGATGTATTTGGTACTGAGTAACGTGTTTTCACCGTTCTCAGTACAGGCGTGGTAAGCTAAGTTTATGCCGTAGGTGTCTGGTATCGAAACCAACCATACGGGGGGTCGGCCTTGGGACCGCCCACTCTCTCTGTACCGTACACTTCTCCCTCCCGCGGCTTCTGCGCCAGCAAGTTGGAGAAAATGCTACGAAACTCGGAGGTTCGCCTTAAAAAAGTTCTGGGGAGTCTATAAAAGAAACCCAGGATAATCCCCAACGTGACTCTTTATGAGAGTCCGAGAGAAAATCCACTGGAGATGCGGTTTCACCCTGCAGCTTTCGCTTTCATCTCTACCCGCATTCCACGGGTGCAACAACCAATCAGTATCGGTTTTGTTTTGTATACCAAGGCTCTTTGGCCGCTCACCATCATTTTATCCGTCTGTAAACATACCTATCTCAGCCAGACTTACAAAGTTCTAAACTTCCAAAAAGATGCCATAATGCATAACAAACTATCTTCATACAGTTGGTATTAATACTTACAGTGAATACAATACTCCATGTTTCAATTATTCGATTCCTCCAGTGTTCTTGGGTTTAACCGAAATATAAATATAAATAAATATAATGTTGTATGTAGCGAACTCCGGGTCGGCAAGGCACCCGGAATTTCAGTGCTACAGAAGTGCACCAATGCAGCTGAAAACTCCCCAAAAACACAGGGGTCGCGTCAACTTGAAAAAAGCGTACCGGAATCGGAACGGTTAAACGCTAATAACTGCAAAAGTACAGTCACCACCTATCTAAACATCACACAAAGGACGTAATTGTCCTTAATAAAGAAACGTGTGGAACGGTTAAACCGTAATATACGTCCTTCCTTAGCGAAAGACGAATAAACTATAAGAAGTAATCGAGCGAAAATGGGGGATTTAAGCGAACAAACGAAACCAACGCACCAAGGCGACTCGAAAGCTAGCGACCTGGAATTTCGTTACGGTTAAACGCTAATAATTCCGAAAATACAGTCGCCACCTATCTAAAACTCGCACAAAGGACGGTAATGTCCTTAATAAAGAAACGTGTGGAAAATAATCCGCGAATTCCAGGTATTTGTGGAGAAATTGTAGAAAAAACCGCTGAACAAACTCGCGTACATCCATCGTACGCGAGTTTCTTATGCTAATTGCTGGACCGGACGTGCTTCCCTCTCCCTAGCCTGAGGCTGTATACCGAGGTAAAATATATATATAACATGAAGAGTTCAAGCGCAAAAGCCTGTAAACGTCTATCTAAAAAATTAATTAAAATGACATATCTTTCTCCGAAGGTAATTGTAATTCTTACAAATTCCACCTTTCATGTGATAAGATGGCTTTTACATGTGGAGCAATGAACAAACAAAAAAAGTATGTTAGAAAATGTACCTTCTGAAGGTCTTACTATCATGTTTATCTCAATTTTCGGATTTGCGTTCACAGGGTTTCACACCTGAACTCTACATATGCATAGATATGTATATATATATAAATATATATAAATGTATATATGTACATATATATGGAAAAATTATACATGGATAGCTAAAAGAAGACGAGATATGGACGCAATTATCTAGAAACCTCAATGTTGCCTCAAATATACTTCGGTTTTAAATCGTTGTCTATACAAGTACAAGTACAATACTGTTATGTTCGTGTTATTTCCACTTCATATGAAGTCTTCTCTCCCCTGTTCTGTCTGTTTCGCCCCTGCTTTCGTTCTCTTTGCTCTCTCTCTCTTGTTTCCAATTCCCTTATCCCTGTCTTTTCTCTGACTCTCTTTTTGTCGGTCTGTTCTTTCCCTCTCAATCTCATTTTCGCTGTCTTAATAGCATTTCTCTCTGTTTCTATATTTTGTTCTCCAATCTCTCTTAATCTCTCCCTTTCCCATGTCCCCCCCGCCCCTCTGCCAGTCTCTTCTTCCAGTCTCTCTTTTATTACCCCACTGTTTATCTCCATCTCTCATTATCCCACGTATCTCGGTCTCCTCTCTGCAGCATCTCTCATGCTCTCCCCCATTTGCTTATATCTCTGTTCCTTCTCTCTATCTCTCATTCTCTCCCCATTTGTGTATCTCTCTATCCCTTCTCTCCATCCCTGATTCTCTCCCCAATTAGTTAATTCTGTCTCTCCATCCCTCATTCTCTCCCCATTTGTTCATCTATCTGTCTCTTCTCTCCATCTCTCATTCTAGCCCTTCTCTCCATCCTTCATTCTCTCCCCATTTGTTCATCTATCTGTCTCTTCTCTCCATCTCTCATTCTATCCCTTCTCTCCATCCCTCATTCTCTCCCCATTTGTTCATCTATCTGTCTCTTCTCTCCATCTCTCATCCCATCCCTTCTCTCCATCCCTCATTCTCTCCCCATTTGTTCATCTAACTGTCTCTTCTCTCCACCTCTCATTATATCCCTTCTCTCCATCCCTCATTATCTCCCCATTTGTTCATCTATCTGTCTCTTCTCTCCATCTCTCAGTCCATCCCTTCTCTCCATCCCTCATTATCTCCCCATTTGTTCATCTATCTGTCTCTTCTCTCCACCTCTCATTATATCCCTTCTCTCCATCCCTCATTATCTCCCCATTTGTTCATCTATCTGTCTCTTCTCTCCATCTCTCAGTCCATCCCTTCTCTCCATCCCTCATTATCTCCCCATTTGTTCATCTATCTGTCTCTTCTCTCCATCTCTCATTATATCCCTTCTCTCCATCCCTCATTCTCTCCCCATTTGTTCATCTATCTGTCTTTTCTCTCCATCTCTCATTCTATCCCTTCTCTCCATCCCTCATTATCTCCCCATTTGTTAATCTAACTGTCTCTTCTCTCCATCTCTCATTCTATCCCTTCTCTCCATCCCTCAGTATCTCCCCATTTGTTCATCTATCTGTCTCTTCTCTCCATCTCTCATTCTATCCCTTCTCTCCATCCCTCATTATCTCCCCATTTGTTCATATATCTGTCTCTTCTCTCCATCTCTCATTCTATCCCTTCTCTCCATCCCTCATTATCTCCCCATTTGTTCATCTATCTGTCTCTTCTCTCCATCTCTCATTCTATCCCTTCTCTCCATCCCTCATTATCTCCCCATTTGTTCATCTATCTGTCTCTTCTCTCCATCTCTCATTCTAGCCCTTCTCTCCATCCCTCATTCTCTCCCCATTTGTTAATCTAACTGTCTCTTCTCTCCATCTCTCATTCTATCCCTTCTCTCCATCCCTCATTATCTCCCCATTTGTTCATCTATCTGTCTCTTCTCTCCATCTCTCATTCTATCTCTTCTCTCCATCCCTCATTCTCTCCCCATTTGTTCATCTATCTGTCTCTTCTCTCCATCTCTCATTCCATCCCTTCTCTCCATCCCTCATTCTCTCCCCATTTGTTCATATATCTGTCTCTTCTCTCCATCTCTCATTCCATCCATTCTCTCCATCCCTCATTCTCTCCCCATTTGTTCATCTATCTGTCTCTTCTCTCCATCTCTCATTTCCATCCCATCTCCTCTCCATCCCTCATTCACTCCCCATTTGTTCATCTATCTGTCTCTTCTCTCCATCTCTCATTCCATCCCTTCTGTCCATCCCTCATTCTCTCCCCATTTGTTCATCTATCTGTCTCTTCTCTCCATCTCTCATTCCATCCCTTCTCTCCATCCCTCATTCTCTCCCCATTTGTTCATCTATCTGTCTCTTCTCTCCATCTCTCATTCCAAATCTTCTGTCCATCCCTCATTCTCTCCCCATTTGTTCATCTATCTGTCTCTTCTCTCCATATCTCATTCTATCCCTTCTCTCCATCCCTCATTCTCTCCCCAATTGTTCATCTATCTGACTCTTCTCTCCATCTCTCATTCTATCCCTTCTCCCCATCGCTCATCATCTCCCCCCTCTCCTTATCAGCGTCTCTTCTCTCTCACACTCCCATTTTGTTTATCTCTCTCTAGCCCTTCTCTCCATCTCTCCATCTTTCCTCCTGCCTTCCTCGCTTCCTCAAGTCCCTACGCCTGCTATTACTCCAGGTCCCATCTCAGACCTTAACAGTTCCTCGCCATGTACCCAGGTGTCAATTGATCAGTGAGTTGCTACATCAACCCCCCCCCCCGCCCCCCACCCCCAACCACTCCCACTACTGCACGCGCCACACAGGTGAGTAGGTCAACTAGGGTGCTGAAAATAAACCATAATGCCACCACTTTTGCCATGTCCATGTGTACGAACCCTGGACTGCATTTGACTGATTCACGATCACGCCATTGGACAGCAGTCTTAAACTGACAACAAGAGAACCGCACTAGACGGACCAGCGGAAATGTGTGTTTCAGGTTCTGTTAATGTGAGACTCAACATGGAACCTGTTAAAATGCACTGACACGGGTCAGTGTCCTGAGTTATGGCTCTGTCACACTACGATGTTTCTCTCCAACGCGCGTCGATGTGTGTCATTTTTTTGCCGAAACGTCGGTACATGTCGGGAAACGTTCGGGGGACGTTATGCGAACGTTGGTACACGTCAGTACACTATCCTGGACGTTGACAGTCGCCGGAGGACGTCGGCGAGCATAGCAGGTCGCTAGATGTTTTAAGCATGTCAAAAAAACATGACGACCGACAACGCGCGTGAACGTCTGGGTACTCACGTTCTGAGAACGTTAGGAGAACGTCAATACGCGTCACAAGCGTGTTACAAGAACGCTGGTCGAACATGGATGAACGTTGGCAATTTTTCGCAAAACTGTGTGTCTGTTTCTGTGTCTCTGTGTCTTTGTGTGTGTCTGTGTGTGTCTGTGTGTGTATGTGTGTGTCTGTTTCTGTGTGTGTCTGTGTATATGTGTCTGTGTATGTCTGTGTATATGTGTCTGTGTATGTGTGTGTCTGTGTGTGTATGTGTGTATGTGTGTGTCTGTGTGTGTCTGTGTGTGTCTGTGTGTGTCTGTGTGTGTATCTGTGTGTATGTGTGTGTATCTGGGTGTGTGTATGTGTGTGTGTCTGTCTTCTGCATGTGTATGTGTGTCTGTGTGTGTATGTGTGTGTCTGTGTGTGTATGTGTGTGTCTGTGTGTGTATCTGTCTGTCTGTGTGTGTATCTGTGTGTGTATGTGTGTGTCTGTCTGTGTCATACACATACATACAGACACACACAGACAGACACATACAGACAGACAGACACACACATACACACACCGACACACACAGATACACACATACACACATAAACAGACACACATACACACAGACAGACACACACACAGACAGACAGACACACACAGACACACACACACATGCTCACACAGATACACACACAGACACACACACACATGCTCACACAGATACACACACAGACATACAGAAACAGACACACATACACACACAGACACACAGAAACACACATACAGACACACGAGTCGAAACCCGTTGGCCGCGCGCTAATAACACGCTACTAACACGCTGTGCTGTGTCGAGTTTTCTCCCAAAACCGCCGACAAGTTGGACGTGTCTCGACGCGGAGAAGTTATTTTGCGCACTGGCGGCACGCCGGTGAGAAGCGTTGTAGTGTGACAGGGCCATTAGAATCGAAGAGTTCAGATGCAAAACCCCATAAACGTCAATCTTTTCTGATGTATTGTATATTTCGCAAAGGATTATATATATATATTTGTTGTAAATATGGCCTTTGCTGCCGACACGGCGTTAAAGAACCAACCTCCAATCAAACGATGCATATACATATATATATTTATATATGTACATATATAACTATTTCAGTAATACAACCAAGTGATCATAAGAAAAATGGAATTAATGAGAATTAAAATAATTTTCATGTAGAAATCTGTTATTTAGACTACATTTTTGGATTGGTGTTTACGGGGATTTGTGCCTGAACTCATCAATTGTAACTAGTTTATCCTCCGGTGTGACTGATACTGGTCTACATCCGGTGGAGGCGAGGAGGCTGTAGGCGCTGCCACCCGTACAGGTCTTATGGAGTATAACAATAATGAAAATAATTCCATTACGTATCTTTGTACTCGCATAATTCGTTATACATCACACATATATATATATATATATATATATATATATATATATATATATATATATATCTTGGGGGATGTTTGTGTGAATGGAGAGAAACCTGGTCTCTAGAGCTGGATTCGAACCCCCACTTCTGCTATTCCGGATATAGCGTTGTGACCGTCCTTGACCGTTACTACACTATCCATGCGCCCTGATGCTATCACTATCACAACATTTAGACATGTGTGTGGAAAATCACCTAGGGAGGTTGGTGAAGCTCACTACATATATATTACATATACTATATATATATCTTATATATATTATCATATATGTTATCATATATATTATCATCTATATTATCACATATATTATCAGATATATTATCATATATACTATCATATATATATATATTATTACATATATTATTATACATATTATTACACATATTATACATGCAGTAGAACCTATCTTCAGTGATTGTGTAATCGGGAGAATCCTTACCATGTGCTGACAATTTTTCAATGTACCACCAGCATTTATTTCCCTCCGATAATAAAACCTCACGCTAAGTCAGGACAGCATTGGTCTGGATGCAGAGTTGTCCGCCTAAAGCAGGTACTCCTGTATAAACACCCCACCCTACCCTTATGCGCCACCACTACCACCACCCACACACATCCCCTCCCAGGCACACCACCATCACACACGCATCCACCACTTATGCACACCCACCCACACACATCCCCCACCAATGCACACCACCACCACCCTCCCCACCCACACTCACCCCGCGCGCCCAACACGGACGGTATCGATTGTGTAATTAATACCTGGTGTGCCTATCCCTGAACGGGGGTGGAGCTGGGAGGCAGCATGACTTCTACCTTAGCTTCAGCAGGGAAGGAAGGAATTAGCAGAGGCATGAACTCTGACTTAGCTTCAGCAGGGAAGGAAGGAATTAGCAGAGACATGACTTCTGCCTTAGCTTCAGCAGGGAAGGAAGGAATTAGCAGAGGCATGACTTCTGCCTTAGCTTCAGCAGGCAGGGAAGGAAGGAATTAGCAGAGGCATGACTTCTCTCTTAGCTTCAGCAGGGAAGGAAGGAATTAGCAGAGACATGACTTCTCTCTTAGCTTCAGCAGGCAGGGAAGGAAGGAATTAGCAGAGGCATGACTTCTGCCTTAGCTTCAGCAGGGAAGGAAGGAATTAGCAGAGACATGACTTCTCTCTTAGCTTCAGCAGGGAAGGAAGGAATTATGGTTATGAGTCTTTCTGAGCTTCAGAAGACATTGTGGGGGGTGTGGGGCTGGGGGGGGGTGTACTGTGGGTTTGAGGTACTGTGCATAGGGTGTATGGTTATGAGTTTCTGGTTAGAAACATTGTGGGGGTGTACCGTGGTTTGAGGTACTGTGCATAGGGGTGTATGGTTATGAGTTTATGGTTAGAAACATTGTGGGGGTGTACCGTGGTTTGAGGTACTGTGCATAGGGGTGTATGGTTATGAGTTTATGGTTAGATACATTGTGGGGGGGGGGGGGTGTACTGTGGTTTGAGGTACTGTGCATAGGGGGTGTACGTTAGGAGTTTCTGGTTAGAGACATTGTGGGGGAGGGGGGTTGTACTGGGGTTTGAGGTACTGTGCATAGAGGTGTATGGTTATTAGTTTCTGGTTAGAGGACATTGTGGGGGGGGGGGGGTGGTGTACTGGGGTTTGAGGTACTATGTGTAGGGGTGTATGGGTAATAGTTTCTGGTTAGAGACATTGTGGGGGGGGGGTGTACTGTGGTTTGAGGTACTGTGTGTAGGGGTGTATGGTTATGAGTTTCTGGTTAGAGACATTGTGGGGGGTGTGTACTGGGGTTTGAGGTACTGTGTGTAGGGGTGTATGGGTAATAGTTTCTGGTTAGAGACATTGTGGGGGGTGTACTGTGGTTTGAGGTACTGTGCATAGGGGTGTACGGTTATGAGTTTATGGTTAGATCCATTGTGGGGGGGGGGGGGGCGTACTGTGGGTTGAGGTACTGTGCATAGGGGTCCATAGTTAGAAGTCTGGTTAGAGGTACAGTCGCTGGGTATTGTGACGGGGCTAAGAGTACAACGCATACATAGGGTGTATTATTAAGGATAACGCGATTACAGTTCCTGTATGCAGTAAAACTCGTCGCCATAGCTACAGTGGCTAGATAAATCTACAATGGTAAATGCAGAGAAATTAATTAAATATGCTCCCTCTAGAAATACTCTCATTCCATATATCTACATTGATACTGCTTGTATCACAGCAAAACCTATTGCTTTCGGTTTCCTCCTTGATCCCGCCTTCAATGACAGGCATACAATTATGCTTTCGACATAAAACCTCTTAGAGTTCTACATATAAGCTGACAGCGTATATATATATTTTTATATATAATTTTTCCAGTGCGCGAGTGACAGTATTCATGACACTGGTACCGGTGGGGTAGGGGTGGGGGTGGGGTGGGTGGGTGGGGGGGATGGGGTTGGCGCAACATGCCCCAAGGTGAAGAAGGGGTCAGCCATAAAGTACTACACAACATAAGGGTGGCCAAATCAGGAATCTTCCCTTATGTGCCTTTATACTCGCATAAGTTTTATACATCACACATAGCTACCCTCTGTGTATATATACATATATACAGAGGCTATCCTGGATTGTTGCAGTGTACTACCCTCGGTGTATGATACCGAGCGCAGTGGCGGAATCGGTAGAGCGGCGGCCATGCCTGCGGAAGGTCGGGAGTTCCCGCTGTGATATGACCTTAGATATTGCTAGGACGTAAAACAACAACAAACAAACAGGTCGGGAGTTCGGTCCGCGGTCGAGACAAACCAATGACTTATAAAATTGATACTTGTTGCTTCCAAGCATGGCACTCGTCATTAATAGGATAGGGCATGGACTAGTTAGCTCAGTGTCAGGATAATGTGACTGAGTGAGATATCAGGTCATACATAGTGCTGCTGGCCTGTTCTCTCAGTGCGGGAGCACTGTAAAGTTGCCCATGAGTGTGCACTGTCACAAATTGGTACCCGTCCTGATATGACCTTAGATGTTGCCAGGACATAAAACTCCAAACAACCAGCCACCATGAATGGGAATGCTGTCAGCGTACTATATGTATAACATTGTAAGATGCTTTATGTCGAAAAGAATAATTGTATATATATAATAATGGTAGTGAGCTTGGAGGCTACATATTATATATATATATATATATATACATATATATGTTAGAATTGCACGCCAACACAGTATTGGTGGGTACATTATTTATTTACAGGAAGTGAGAATAGTAGAGCACAGTAATGCACCTGGCTGGGCCTCAAATGCCCTACCTAAAATGGATAAGAAAAAAGTTTTGAAAGCAAGTGTGGAGGCTCTGGCTGCCAGGGACAGACTGAGCCAACATCAACAACAGGTGTAGGGAGGCTCCTGCCCCACCTGGTGGCCGTGCCTGGCACTATCCTGTGAGCCCCCCCAGGAGCCCCCTGGGTGGCAGCACTGTGCAATTCTGTTACATCCGCATATACATTGTATATACGTGGGTATACATATATATAGGCTAGGATATATATATATATATATACACACACACACACAGAGGATCGCCAAAGCTGCCGGGGCTGTGAATGCGCCTATAGCAGCCCGCCTATAGCAGCCCACCTCATCATAACCCGATCACCCGGAACCTTCAAGTGCCGATTGGCCTACACACCACACAGCAACGCCATGCCAAGTCCCACCCATAAATTACCCAAGACGTTGAGGGGGTTTCTGTGGGCTTTTTTCTCCCCTCTTTTTTTGCACACCCCCTCCCACTCCCCACCCCCACCCCCAACCACCCCACCACCCGTGGCCGATGTCTGCCCATGTACAGCGCCGGCTGGCGAGCGCCCAGATTAAGAGGTTCCATCCTACAAGGACGGGAAGTTGTGGAGTATCCAAGTTCACTACCATTAAAGAGAAGCTTCACTAGAAATGTCGACTTGACCTGGTCAAATTATGCCAGGTACACACCTACCGTTCATCCACACCCACCGACCGTTTACAAACTAAAACTGCCCAAAAGTCGGTAGGTGTGCACTCAACTAGCACACCTACCGATTGCGATTCGCGACTAAAAACTCAGTTTTAGGGCTAAAACGGGCCGAGTACGATTGTGATTCGCGATTCGAAAAATGAATCGGCCTGTTTTCAGTTTTAAGCCGGTCGGGTCGAGTCGCGAATTTTAGTGCGAATCGTAAACGGTAGGTATGTACTTGGCATTACTGTAGCGAAAAATGTGAGGGAACAGTAAAAAGTAAAGCTTGTTTTATTTAACGCCGCGTCTAGAGTACATTTATTTTCATGTCATCGGCTATTGGATATCAAACATATGGTCATTCTGACATATGCACTGATATGTCTTTTATGGAAACTCGTTGCAGCCACATTTGCTACTCTTTCTGATAAGCAGCAAGGGGTCTTTGCTGAGGGAATAGTAATAACTACAGCAATGTATATATGTCATGTATAACGGATTATGTGAGTATAAAGGTGCGGAAGGGAATTAGTTCATTATATATATTATCAGTATCCTGACTGTATGTACTGCATCCTGCGCTTCCCTGCCTGGTGGCGACACCACCGGCGCTCGCCGTCCCTATTGGACCCGCCAACCCTGACTGTCACTTATCTCCTTCTGTTATTTGTTATTTGTCTTGTTCATATATATATCTCTCGGTAGGGCATGGATCCAGCCAGATGTCAGTTGATATTCATTATGATATTCATTATGATATTCATTATGATATTCATTATGATATTCATTATGATATTCACATCTATTCATTTGATGATTTGTTACATGAATGATTTCCGACATTGTTCAACAAATGCTATAAACTGCTACGATTGATGCTGTGCATCACTGTTACTCTACGGACGATTGTTATCATGCTTCATTGTGTGCGCATTTGAATACACTGATATCGCCCTTACTTACTTACTGCCCTTCGCTTGCTTACATATATATATATGAGACTGTCTCAAAAGGTGCTAAGCAATATGGGACAAAACTGTGTCCATTGTAACGAGCAACATACTATCTGCTTATGCATTTGCTCAGGATAAACTGATTTGTTTTTTACATGGTGTTTCATAATCCCAATAGAATAGATATTGATTTGAAGCAAATGTCCTTGTGTTTTCAGTGTAACTGTTTCTGTGCTGTTTTGTCTCAATTGTTACAATGGACAGAAAAGAGAAGAGTTATCACCTTTTGAGACAGGCTCATATATAAATACATATATATAATATATATATATATATATATACACACACACTGTATATATATATATATATATATATATATATATATATATATATATATATATGTATGTATGTACACACATATACACGTTTGTTGGGGTTTTACATGCTAGCGACATCTATGATCATATCAGGACGGGTACCGACTTGTGACAGTGTGCACTCATGGCGCCATATATAATACAACTATGGGATGTCGTGTTTGGAACAATGCTCTACGATTTAAATTTCAGGGAATGTGTGCGTTAGTTTTGTGCGTTGAACCTGTGCGATGATTTGTTAGTGAGTTGGTACCCGGAGCGACCTGACCGTGCCAGGTTCTCCTGGTGGCCAGGAGGTGGCGCCACAGCGCGCGGTTGAAGGTGGGAGTGTGCGTGCGCAGCCTCCATGGCGGCAGTGCGGTCAGAGACGCCTGCTGTCCCTTCGCAGCCATTAGGGGGCGTGCCTTCTTAAAGTTGCACAATTCTTTCAAAACCTGAAATGTTCTAAGCCAAAACACCTGCCTACATTCGATCTTATCTGACCAGACGGGGTGGTTGAATGAGTTGAGCGTCCGTCTCCCGTTTTGGTAGATCGTGGGATATGAACCCGTGGATTTGAACCCTGCTCGAGTTAAACCAATGATTTAAATATTTATACTTGTCGCTTTCTAGCTAGGCGGTCAACATTATTAGGATAGGGGAAGGACTAGTTACCCCAGTGTCAGGATAATATGACTGAGTGGGATATCAGGTCATAGTGCCAGTGGCCTGTTCTCTCAATGGGGCATCACTATAAAATCACCTTGTGTGTGCACTATCACAAATCAGTACGCGTCCTGATAGGACCTTAGATGTTGCCAGGACGTAAAACTCCAACAACCAACTCGATCTTACCTTACATATCCAAGCGAGGTGTGCCTGCACTTATTAACCATTTCACGTCGTATCACTATTAACCATGTATTGTCGTGTAGAAGATACAAGAAGTCAAGTAATACTCGGTGATACTCATAGAATCTGTCACAACTGAGGGTCACACAAACCTGATGTGTCCAAACCTACTGTTTGCTATACACTCATATATATATATATATATATATATATATATGTATGTGGTGTATAACGTATTATGCGAGTATAAAAATATGAAGGGAATTGTTTCCTTAATTATACTATATTATTATATTACTTGATAGCATTGTTATTCTCCGTAAGACTCTGCACTTGACTGGTGGCACCTCCTGCGCTCACCCCCCCCCCCCCACCCCTCCACCTGGTCGACAGTGTCAGTCGCACCGGAGGATTCTTTTACATATATACACATAAAAAAACATATATACTTATATACATATATACGCCCCCCCTCCTCCCCCTGCACCCAGGAGCTGGTCTATATCTTAGCGTAATCCAGTATGACACACCGTATTAGGCCCGTCATCGCGCATGCGCCCGCGCAGCAGACGCTCTCCTTTCTCCCTTCATTCCGTGTTTTTTTCTTCTTTAATTGTTTTTTCTGTGTCAGGAACATTTTTTATTTCATTTTTATTTCATTTTTATTTTTTTTAATTATTCCCTCGCTGACTTGGTGAAATATGATTACTGTCATGGGAAGGTGCGCCTGTTTAAACGTTAAAAAGATGTTGCCTATGCATCACTCCACCACTGGGACCACATGGTCGCAGCCCCTGTCCAATGACTGCAACACAACCCAGCTCCTCCTCCAGTGTGTGTGCGGTCTGAATTACCAAGAATAATTAAGTAACAACCACAAACATGCAGCGGGCGCGGTGGCCGAATCTGTAGAGCGCGGGCTTCGCGTGCGGGAGATCGGGAGTTCAGTTCCCGAACGTGTCAAAGTAATGACTTATAAAATTGACACTTGTCGCTTCCTAGCCTGGTGCTTGGAAGTAATAGGATGGGGCAAGGACTGATTAGCTCAGTGTCATGATAATACGAGTGAGTGTGATATCGGGTCATGGTGCCAGCGGCCTGATTTCCTAGTGGGGTGCCACTATGAAGCCACCATGAGTGTGCGCTGTCACAAGTCGATACCCGTCTGGATATCACCTTAGATGTTGCCAGGATGTAAAACTCCAACAACCAACTAACAAACACCAAAACATGATCACAACCGTTGTCCGCTTCTGTGATAAAATCCATAATTATATTAAGAAAATGTTGCCATCTTGACTTAATTAAATATGAATGATTCTCTTTGATTAAATGTTTAATTATTTCGCTGTTGGTACATGTATTGGGTAGGAAGCCAATTGAGCGGTATGTGCAACAGTTGTACATTTAGTTGCACTAAGATATGTGCATGATTAAACACATGGTGAATTTCAGGAAACTTGTACGAATGTCCACTGGAGGTGCAATTCTTACAGCATGTGCAAATTACTTTTAACCGTTGATTTGACATGAAATGACAACAGATGAAATGGACCAATCGGTAAGAGCGCTGGCTGTTGTCTCGTATGGGATGTCAGGGGTTTTAACACCCACCGAATCAAACCAAACTTTTATTTCATTTTTATTTTTTTAATTATTCCCTCGCTGATTTGGTGAAATAAGATTACTGTCATGGGAAGGTGCGCCTGTTTAAATGTTAAAAAGATGTTGCCTATGCATCACTCCACCACTGGGACCACATGGTCGCAGCCCCTGTCCAATGACTGCAACAGAACCCAGCTACAAAATTGATACTTATCGCTACCTATCCTAGCGCTCGGCATTAATAGGATAGGGCAAAGACTGGTTAGCTCAGTGTCAGGCCTGAGTGGGATATCGGGTCCTGATTCCCCTTTGGGATAGCACTATAAAGTCGCCATGAATCTGCACTGTGACAAGTCGGTCCCCATGCTGATATGACCTTAGATGTTGCCAGGACGTAAAACTGCAACAACCAACCAACCAACTAACCAACCCACACCCTGATCTTATTAGTAGTCATAGCAACACCCCATCCCCATCCCACTCCAAACCACACACCTGTATATGCAGGTATCAGGACCCACTGGCTTCCCCCAAGTGTGTGCCACCATTGCGCATGCTTGCCATGCCTCACATGCACACTGCACCAGTTCTCTGGATTGCTGCGGTGTACTGCACGCAACCCCTCTCAAGGGCGCATTCCTTACACACGGTATGCGGTATGCGAATGCGAATGCGACAAAAAAATCGAAACACCTTGAAGCCTATGGGCTACATTCCTTACATGCGGTATGCGGCATGTGGCATGCAAATACTGAATCGGTCCATGTAGCGATCGGTGCGGCATGCGAATGCGAATGCGAATGCGTTTGTCATAGAGAACAGTGGTGAGGAAACCTGACACTGTGTGTGGGTGTGGGTGTGGGTGTGGGTGAAAGGACCCATCCCATAAGCACGCCGCACGCCGCATGCCGCATGCCCCATGCCGCATGCCGCATACCGCGTGTAAGGAATGCCAGCTTTACTCTATATCATACCATGTTGGGGAAACACCGAAATGAGAGTCTGTTGGTACAATCGGTTCTGTTCATGTAATTCAGTATATTAATTGGTAGCTTTTACTATAGGAAAATGTGGTATCACCTATATCTAATGACGGTGTTTCAACTGGCACTAAATATTTATATTAATAGAAAGAGACAAATCTGCTGCACCAATTACATGACTATCAGCCACATTTGGTGTTTCATTTTAGGGTAATTAAGGATTGAATTTACATTAAAACAGAAGGCTCTTTAGGTGTTGCATCTCATATCATGGTGGTTTTGCTTAACTGGCAAATAATACTTATATTATTAAAGAAAGCATCTGCAGCTTTTATACATATGTGTACCGGGTACAAGTGTGATGGCAATCCGCATCCCCCAACCCACCCTAGGAGCTTGATTTTAGCATACTGCGTCCCAGCCTTAGTAGATCTCAGAAGTCATGCCTACCCTACACAATTGCCATATCGAATAGGGGATTGGTTGTTGGAGTTTTACGTCTTTGCAACATTTAAGGTGATATCAGGACGGGCACCGACTTGTGACAGCGTGGACTCATGGCAACTGTATAGTGCTGTCCCGTTAAGCAATCAGGCAACCGGCACCATGACCCAATATCCCACTCAGTCACATTATCCTGAGACTGAACCAACTAGTCATTGCCCTATCCTATTAATGACGAGCACCAGACTAGGAAGTGACAAGTATAAATTTTTTAAGTGATTGGTTTGACTTGACTGGGAACCAAACTTCCGGACTTCCACACGCGAGGCCCGTGCTCTACCGATTCGCCCATCGCGCTCGGTAGAAGCTTCATTAGTGGCATGCTGGGTCTCTGCCTCCGTATAACAGAAGTCATGCCTACCCTACATAATTGCCATATAACACAAGGGTGCATACTCACACAACCCTCGCATTACACGCCCGAAGATAATACTGTAGCGATATCAATAAGCGATGTTGAACTCTGATTTCTATTGACATTAAAGCTGCGTTGTCGGATGAAAACATCAAATCTTTAAAATGATAACAATTATCGAGATTTGATTCTCCATATCTAACTTAGATACCAGTGCAGGTATTAAGCGTGTATCGCCACATAGAAGAGAACACTGAGCCATTCAATAGAATCAGGCTATGAAGCGACAAGTATCAATTTAGTAAGTGATTGGCTTGGGCTTGGATTCGAACTCCCGACCTGCTGCACGGGAAGCATGTGCTCTATCGATTGGGCGACCGCGTGTGGTCCGGTAGGGTTGTCGACAATTAGCTGTGTTAGGATTACTTAAAGATAAAGAGTCCGACATCAATCATCTCAGTAGCATCCACAGGGCTATTCCTGTGCTTAAATATGTATGTGTGCAGAGGGTAGTACACCTGCTACCGTGAGTTGTGGAGGGTACCACAGAGTATCCATTATCTCTAATGTACCTAGATCATTCCGGTTGCATTGTCTATACAAAACTACTACTGGTGACGAGAACATATGTATATATATATATAATCAATCAATCAATAGTTCTATCCTCTAGTCAAGGGTTGGATGCAATGGTTCTCCACTTGTCCCGATGTTGTGCTGTTCTGATAGACTGTGAATAATTCAAGCCTGTCCACTGTGAAATATTTGTAAACCATGATGTTCCTGGTCTCCCTCTCCCTCTGCTGCCATTCACCTTCCCTTCCAACAATGTACGGTATATTGAACTCTGACGAATGATGTGGCCAAAATAAATAAGTTTCTTTGTCTGTATAGTGGCAAACAAGCTTTTCTTATTTTTAATTTTTCTGAGAACTTCTTTGTTGGTGATCTTCTTTGTCCATGATATTTTCATCATCCTTCGATAAGTCCACATCTCAAATGCTGCTAAACGTTTGTATATAATATATGTACATATATACATAATTGTATACATATATACATACATATGTACATGTCGATATACATGGACATATATATGGGATATATAATTTATTACTATGAGTATAAAGGGGCGGAGCTATATTCCTATATCCTGCAGGATCCTAGCATTTAATGCTGCCTTTATTATTAACCCACAATATATTATTGTTATATTCGCTGCGGGCTGGTTCCTGCTGCGCTATCCTGGCGCCCCACCATGTTGCCATATGCCAGTCAGACCTTGTCTGGGTCACATCGGCGCCAGTTCTAGAGAACACAGTCAACGAGCTACCTGTGTTTTCTGCTACTACCTGTCGTCCGGGACAGCGGACGACTTCAGGAATGAAAGAGTGGTGTAGGAACAATCGGGGGACGTTAGTTTCGACGCTGTGTGCGTCGATTTCGACACGCCATATTGATGAACTCTCGACAAGCCTGACGGTATCGTAAAAACATTTTGATTTCTCGACCACAAGCAAATTATTTCACCTGGTCGAGTTCTGTGTGTGTCGATCGCCTGGAATTAGTTTGTGTATCGAATCAACCTTCCATAGTGAGGAACGATCGGCAAAACTGATGGTATCGAAAAAACAATTTGAATCTCGACCGTTAGGAAATTATTCACGTGTGTCGATTTCATTGCATTTGTTCAACGTGTGTCGAACACCAGTGATAGGCTTGTGAGTTGATTTCAACTGTCCATATGGAGGATCGACCGGCATTGATGACGGTATCGTAAAAACATTTTGAATTTTCGACCATTGAGAAAAATACTTCATGTGTGTCGACTTCATCGTGTCGATCGGCAGTTGGGTTTGTTAGTCGCTAACTCGACGGAATGCAAGCGTTTGAGGGAATGAGGGTCATATCGATCATCGACTGTAATTTCGATCGACTGTATTTTCGACAAACTTGTTGGAAAAGTATATAAAGAAATGAATAAATATATCTTGACTAGCACCGATCGACACACTTGCATGCTGACATCGCAATTCATTATGCTGCATTGACAATTAATGTGAAAATAACTGAACTAAGTTAACACAGTTTTGCTTCCTAAATTTAGACTAACTTAATTAGAGGCTTTACAGTTGATAGGCTTTACAGTAAAATATAACTGAGCTGCAGTATATCGACCTTAGTACTGTAAACGGAGACCATGGTTCAGGCTATAACACACCTGTATTTTGGCTGCCATAGCCCAGCGGTAAAGCGTAGCAGCACGAATCGAGATCAGCATTAATCGGAAAATTCACGGGTGTCGACCATCAGTGAGCTGTAGTCCATCAGTGCGCTGGAATGCGATACCATTACCACACATTTGAGCTCTGCAACTATTACATACATAGTCGTAACATTTGATAGTTCACAGAACCCAGCCCGACCGATTAAAGGACTATGACGATAGACTTCTGCGCAGTGTGTGGATCGAGTCACGACGGAGTCGAAGTAGGCTACTGCAGTAAGAAGGAGAGGACAGCGGAACCAACGCGCAGAACTACACGAAGCAGTGCCACTAAGATGTCTAGGTCGGCGACGGGGGAGTCAGAGCCGGAACCCGCTTCGGACAAGTTGGCTCTGGAAGAACAACGAGATGCGGTGCGGCGACAGTTGGAAGAACTAAAATTGGAGGATGAGCTAATGGAGCTAAAAGATGAACGGGACCGTCTCCTAGCGGCACGGGAGACGAAAAGGAGGCGCGGTAAAAAAGCTGCGACAAATTCGCCTCAACGTCGGGAAGATAGCCCGGTTGGGGCAACATGCAAGATGACTTGTACGACGGAGTCAGGCTATTCAAACTACGGACGCTCAAGGAATAGATCGAGGGAGCGGCGGCACCGACGTCGACGTTCGTCCAGCAGTTCGTCGGTGGATAGTGTGGATCGAAAACTTAGAAGTAAGTGGTCCCTGAAGCGACATGTTGAGTCAAAAAAAGATCTGAAGAAACTGAACTGTGAAGAAATTATCTGCGCAACCGCTGCCTGGGTGTTAGAAATTCCAGAGATGTCTATCCAGGACCACCGGGCAATGTGGGAACACATATATTTCCTCTCACACCGGGCCCGCTATGGTGAATATCAAGATAGGGCGCATGCGGACTATGACTTGTGCATCCGTAAGTGGGCGGTCAAACGTGGGTTTGAGGCATTCTCCAGCGCCCATACTGGAAAAAGCGTGCTTCATTATGGCCCGGACAATATAAAGAAGAAGCAGCCAGTTCTACGGAATTACAGTGAGGGGAAGCAGGGCAGTCGAGGCAGCAAGCCAAACACGGCTTGCTATGCCTGGAACAGCGAGCGGGGCTGCAGCAGGAAGGAGACGGAGTGCAGCTACGAACACAAGTGTTCAAAGTGTGGCGGGAGGGGCCACAAGAGAGTCACTTGTAAGGATTGACCTACTGGAACATTGGAGCACCTGCCGGATCGCACACCCGTGTCCGACCCAACAGTCGTCACGAGTGGACAGGGTTCTGTTGGTGTGGGGAGCGCGCCCCAACTAGTGATGCAGGTGGAGACTACGGGAGCTTCAATATGGGATGTTGATCAACATCAGGGAATATTGTACACGTCAACCATTGACAACAGCTCACAACGCGCGAATGGGAGAATGAACATGCAACCAGTCACAACGCGGGAGATAGGTCAGGGGAATATTTACCCTACATTGGAGCAATGCGCAGGGAGGAGCAGCAGTGAGATACGGGGTGGGGATGTGCAATTGGAGGACGAGGCCTACCAGGGAGTATCTCGGGTGACACCACAGGGATTGGAACACCCACCCGTAAAAAACAAACCTGGATTGTGTGAACAGCTGACCGGAGTGTCTGCCGCGATAGCACGGGCAGGCTACGAGGACCTATTAAGAGTGCATTGTGATAGCGATAAACGCTGGGGCGTGTCAGTAAGGGAGAACACAAACAGTAATTACGTGACTTTTCGGGTGGACAATGACTGTCTGAATGGCACTTGTGCATGCGTTTACGAATTGTTTTCTATGCCATGTCAACTAAAACCTTGTCGTTTGTTTGCAGAAGCATTTTGTCGGGGGGACACTGATATAGATGCTATGTTTCTCCTTCAGGGCACGGTCTTTGGGTTCCATGTTATTGATGACAATTGTGATGTAACGTATGGCTGTCAGCGGGAGAGAAAGAAATCTAGATGGGAGAGAAATATAATAGAGACCCGGCTAGCAGCGGAGTTAGAGGAGGGAGTCCTAAGGAAAGTCGATAGTCCTCCGGCCTGTATACATGGGATCTTCGTCGTTCCAAAAGATGATGGCGGTGGGAGAAGTGTCATTGACTGTAGTAAACCAAAAGGTGGGAGTGTCAACAATTACACAAAGGGGGTGGCCCCAAAGTTTAAATATAGTGGGCTGGATGACGTGGTAGAATGCCTGGAGAGGGGCGACTACCTAGCCACTATCGATATCAAGGATGCTTACCGCGCTGTCCATATTAAACCAGAACATAGGAAAAGACAGGGGCTTTACTGGGTTTTTGAGGGTGATTCGGTGGGAACCTATATGATGGACGGGAGACTCTGTATGGGTCTCTCGTCTAGTCCGTATATATTCTCTAGAATTTCAGACTTCATTGTCCGATGCGCAGGCAGAGAGGGGGTCTGCAGAATTATTAACTATCTAGACGATTTCTGCATTCTGGGTAGTACGGAGGAAGAAACTACAGGGTTGCAACAACGTGTACTCTCTATATTGCGCAGATTGTTTTTTTTTATCAGTTTTAAAAAATTGCTCCCACCATCTAAGAAAATTAGATTCTTAGGGATCGATGTAAACTCGGAGTCGCTGGAACTTACTCTCCCTGACGATAAATTGAAGAAGCTTCGGGACATCCTCCTGCTCTTCTTGGGTCGTAGGAAGGCGACCCGTAGGGAACTCGAGAGACTCGCCGGACACCTCGCACACTGCGCCAAAGTTATCAGGGGTGGGCGAACTTTTAGTAGGCGCGTCTACGACCTTATAGGCACCCTGCGCGAGCCATTCTACCGTGCACGGCTTAATGCCAGATTTAGGGAGGATATCAACTGGTGGGCATCATTCGCTGAAAAATTTAATGGTAAGGCGGGTATGCTCGGGAAGTTTGCGGTAACTACCGCGGTCTACAGTGACGCTTCGAATTGGGGAATCGGTGCTTTGCATGAGACTGACTGGTTAGCTGCTTCCTTTAAATCAGAGGACAATGAAGTGTTAGGACAGCTGATAGGACACCATCGTGTGGTGCTCCCCACTGAGGCAGGGAGGGACCACATAAACATAAAAGAGATGAGGGCTGTGATGGAGGCGGCCACACGTTGGTCATCAGGATGGGAAGATTCCGAGATTATATTTATAATGGACAGCGCGGTAGTCCAATCCGCTCTTAATTCAGGGAGATCCAGATCAGTTGGGATTATGTCCATGCTGCGAAAATTATTCTGGCTTGCAGTCGAGAAGAACTTTACATTCTTATCAACTTACATAAATACCACAGTTAATGTTGTGTGTGATGCCCTCAGCAGGCTAGACATAGAGGGTAGTGCCGCTAGGATTAGTGGAGTGGATGTGGGTCGGATTATGTGCTGTGCACACCTCTTCGACGCTCCGCTGTTCGGTCTTTCTAGGACTGGAGGAGCTGAGGGCAGAGTAGCGGGGATTTGAGAAGCTTTTCTACTCAAAGAATTCGGTCACCACGAGATCGGTCCAGATACGAAAGTATTTTGACTTCGTTGAGGCGTCGGATACCGTGTATTCCTAGCTAAAAACCCCTTTGCCAACACGAATATTAAATGATCTCCGGGTAGCGACGAGTCTTCGTCTGGAGGCGTGAGACGAGGAGTGGTTGGGGCCTGGGCCGGTTTAGCCGGCCGGGTTTGGCGGTTATTGCTCAGCCAGATGGGCCTCAGCAAATAAACTAGGCTTCCACCACTTCTCGTCTTGTCTCTTATTCTCCTACGTCGTAGCCCAATTTATGGGATATATAATTTATTACTATGAGTATAAAGGGGCGGAGCTATATTCCTATATCCTGCAGGATCCTAGCATTTAATGCTGCCTTTATTATTAACCCACAATATATTATTGTTATATTCGCTGCGGGCTGGTTCCTGCTGCGCTATCCTGGCGCCCCACCATGTTGTCATATGCCAGTCAGACCTTGTCTGGGTCACATCGGCGCCAGTTAAAATCTTTCTTGGTAGGGCGGTTATTGCTCAGCCAGATGGGCCTCAGCAAATAAACTAGGCTTCCACCACTTCTCGTCTTGTCTCTTATTCTCCTACGTCGTAGCCCAATTTATATATTATATATATATATATATATATATATAATATATATGTGCTATATAAGTGATTATGTGAATATAAATAAAGAATAGACCATAATGTTTCGGGGCCCCTTCTGGGCCCCCCCCCCCCCGTCTATCCATCACCATGACTCTGAGCAGAACCCTGGTCTGGGCATTCTCTCCGCTCCCGGCCTCGGTACCGGCACCGTCTGCCTCTTGCCTCACTTCAAAATTATATATATATACATATATGAGCCTGTCTCAAAAGGTGATAACTGTTTGTTTTTGTCCACTGTAATGATTGACACAAAACAGCACAGAAATGGTTACACTGAAAACACAAGGACATTTGCTTCAAATCAATATGTATTCTATTGGGATTATGATGAAACACCATGTAAAAACAAATCAGTTTATCCTGAGCAAATGCATAAGCAGATAGTATGTTGATCATTACAATGGACAAACCTTTGTCCCATATTGCTTAGCACCTTTTGAGACAGTGTCATATACATAATTCTATTTTATTTTTTTGTTTGACTACACCCTCATCACAACAAGTAAACATCGGCTATTGGGGGGTCATATATGTGATGTATAACGAATTATGCGAGTATAAATATACATAAGGGAATTATTATCATTATTGTTAATGTTATACTCCGTAAGACCCAAAACTGTACCCGTGGTGCCACCTTCAGCCTACTCGCCTCTACCAGATGTAGAGCAGTGTCAGTCGCACTGGAGGATTTTCTTTTCCTCATTGGTACTGGAGTTATGTTTATACATATATGTACATATATCTGATGTATAACGAATTATACGAGTATAACGATGAGGAAGGGAATTAGCGATGTTATTGTACCGACGATTCTATATTGCCTCCGTTGCTCGACGGTGGTGTCGCCACTGGTTCCCATTGTTACTACCGAGCGAGCCAAACCGCCCCCCCCCCCGCACCCGGGAGTTTAACATTTGTTTGGCCGGGGTCACTATCGTTTAACTGTCATCAGAATAAGGGAGAAGTTACAGTGCACACCGGAAGGACGACAAGGAGGACGACGGCAGCAGTGGCCGAGATGTCTAAAGTGGGGGACAAACTTGGGGAAGAACCAGATTCATCAAAGGCTGTGATATGTGCTGTCCTGTCTGTGGGAAAGTGCATATAAAAGAACCCTTGCTGCTTATCAGAAAGAGTAGTCGATGTGGCGGCAGCGGGTTTCCTCCAAAGAAATACGTAAGAATTACCATATGTTTGATGTCCAATAGCCGATGATAAAAATTGATGTTCTCTAGAGGTGTAATTAAAGTTGCATAGTCCGATGGCTTTTGAATTTTCCCATTATATTTTAGATAAATATATCAGGTTGACAAGTATAACCGTATATTCATTATTCTGGAGTAACTTTGATGAAAAATGGGTAGTTTTAGAGCAATTTGAACTGAAAGAACGCAAAATACTTTCGGCAAGCTTGCCAAAAGTCCTGTAGCTATGCCCCAGATTGCCATCTCGGGATGGTCATGTGATGTGAGTTGACCCAGTAATCTGTAGGTAGGTTGGTCGCCTAATATTTTCCTCTGTCCAAGGTAGCTTCATCCAGCTAGTAAGTGGCATCTGCCCCTCCTCCCCTCCCCCCCCCCTCGGAAACAGTGCCCAGTGATTGCGTTTTGGGAGAGGGGGGGAGTTAATGGCGAGTGTGTGTGAGGGAGGGGTGTGTGTATGGGAGGGGGGCTAGAAGGTGGGGTCATGGTACTGGGAATGAAGGCACAACTAATCAAGTCACGAGATTGACCTAATTCGTTAGTGGCCTCCCTTCCTTATGTCCTTCCCAAAGTAAGTGTCCAAGGGGACAAGGCAGTACATTCACTGATTATTCTGTATATGCTGTCCCAAATCACTAGTTAATCCACCAATATTTAAGTTGGACAGAAAGGATCAAATGTAAATAAGTGTTTTGATTTTTAACAATATATATTTCATCGGACCATTCAACTTTAAAGACAACAAACTTTCCTTTTAATTCGGGGAAGTGACTATGGCTATATGTCGAGCCTGTCACTGGATGAGATGTAGACAGATTTATATATGCATATATCAGTATATCACAACAGATACATAGAAGAGAACTGATAAGTGGTAGTGTCCTTGTTTATATTCCCATAATAGATTATAGAGCACATATGTGCCTGTCTCAAAAGGTGATAACTCTTTTGTTTTGTCCATTGTAACGATTGACACAAAACACCACAGAAACAGTTGCACTGAAAACAAAAGGACATCTTCTTCAAATCAATATGTATTCTATTGGGATTATGAAACACCATGTAAAAAACAAATCAGTTTATCCTGTTACAATGGACAAAGCTTTGTCCCATATTGTATAGCATCTTTTGAGAGAGTCTCATATATGTGCTACGAGTTTCCAATTTGGACACTTTGCGATCCATAAAATATGCCACTCACTCTCTACGTGCCCGTCACATAATGGTCGGTGAATGGGTAGGGCGGCAGGGCCCTGGAGCACGTGGAGAGTTGATGGGTGGGGGGTGGGGGGGGGGGGGCGGCAGAACCGGTTGCGACAGGAGTAAACACGGGGTGTGTTAAGGGGGGGGGGGGGGGGGGGGGGCGGGGCGTTAGCCCACCGCACGCCGCCATTGATGAAACAGAATGGGGAAAAATACACACACACAAAACTCCAAAACAAAATGGAAAAAAACCACCACCGTGACTACGATGGATAACAAATATTGAAATCGTTAAAGCACGGCTGTGTGTGGTCCCCTCTGGGTTTCAATACCCAGCAGATTATTAATGTGTTGAGCACAAGTCACACACAAGTCACACACAAGTCACACACAAGTCACACACAAGTCACACACAAGTCACATGCAAGTCACACACAAGTCACACATAAGTCACACACAAGTCACACATAAGTCACACAATTAACACACAAGTCACACACAATTAACACACAAGTCACACACAAGTAACACACAAGTCACACACACGTCGCACACAAGTCGCACACAAGTCACACACAAGTCACACACAAGTCACACACAAGTCACACATAAGTCACAGGCAATTAACACACAAGTCACACACAATTAACACACAAGTCACACACAAGTCATGCACAAGTCACCCACAACTCACACACAATTATCACACAATTAACACCCAAGTCACACACAAGTCACACCCAAGTCACACACCAGTCACACACAAATCACGCACAAGTCACACACAAGTCACACACAAATCACACCCAAGTCACACCCAAGTCACACACAAATCACGCACAAGTCACATACAAGTCACATGCAAGTCACACACAAGTCACACATAAGTCACACACAAGTCACACACAAGTCACACATAAGTCACACATAAGTCACACATAATTAACACACAAGTCACACACAATTAACACACAAGTCACACACAAGTAACACACAAGTCACACACACGTCGCACACAAGTCGCACACAAGTCGCACACAAGTCACACACAAAGCACACACAAGTCACACACAAGTCACACGCAAGTCACACATAAGTCACATGTAATTAACACACATGTCACATGCAATTAACACACAAGTCACACACAAGTCACACCCAATTCGCACACAATTATCACACAAGTCACACACAAGTCACACACAAGTCACAAACAAGTCACACACAACTCACCCACAATTATCACACAATTAACACCCAAGTCACACACAAGTCACACCCAAGTCACACACCAGTCACACACAAGTCACACACAAATCATGCACAAGTCATGCACCAGTCACAATCAAGTCACACACAAATCACACACAAGTCACACCCAAGTCACACACAAGTCACACACAACTCCACGCTCACACTCAACCACACGCCCACAACACATTCGTCTGCATTACTAACGGTTCACTGACAGGCTTCACCAACAAAAGAAAAGAGGTTGGTTGTTGGAGTTTTATGTCTTGGCAACATCTAAGGTCACCCGAAGAGATGTGTATCACCTGAAGCTACTCTGTGGCACCCTGAGTCTGAAAGTGGTTGCGCTTGGTGTTTAGCAGGTTAGAAGCGAGGACATGGACGACAGATTGAGACTGATCAGAGTCAGCAGTTCGTATCGGTTGTTCGTTTTGAATTGGTAAGGAAGTATTATGGAAATATATTTCGTTATTAATTACCCACTTAATAAATTACACTTAAGGAAACACCAAGTCTCACACGGTCTAAAGCGAGGAGAGTCTGCCATGCGCAATGCTGCCGAGGACAAGAGGGTCAGGAGGAAAGGCAGTCATCAAACCGAAGAAGTTACATCCACACAATCACCGGATGCATATGACTTCACGTGCCAGGGCCGTAACAGATCGTACAAATCGAGGATTAGTCTCTAACAGTCAGACAAGAGGATGTTCCTCAGCCAACTCTACAGGCGCTACTCCATAATAAATTACATCGAACATATATGTTTTTATATGTTTATATAAATATATATCCCGCAGAAATAACATATTATATATATGATATAATATAAATACGATATAGCATAGTATAATATATAATATAATGCAATATAAATAGAATATAAATAACATAAGTTCCTACAGATTCCATGATCTACTGTCGTGGTGTAATGAGAATGGGTAACATGGTGCCTAGACCCCTTGCATTTCAGGTTAGTGTGCCAACCATTACACCACCGAGGTTCCCTGGTGTTATCACCGTACCCACGCCCACCTGAAGGCAGGTACAGTGAGACCCAGTTATAATGCGACATTTGGAGTCCATACAAAGTCATCGCTAAAAAAGCGGGGTCGCGATAAATCGGGGTTCAATCTATGGAAACACCTTTGAATTAAAGAATTTTATATGTGCAATGATCGCTTTATATCCAAATTCGCGATTAATCTGGGTTGAACAGTACTGTCGTGGGGGTGCTGAAAATGGGAAATATTGCACCTAAAGCAGGACTCGAACCCACATCTCTTTGCATTCCGGGCCAGTGTGCTAACCATTACACCACCTCGGCTCCCTGATATCACCACACAACCCACGCCTACCTGTCTATGTGGTTACTTGCCTGAGAGGTCAGTGCAGACTACTACACTCAATTGTAAGTCATTTAATGCTTACAATTACATACATAGAGGAAATCCACTAACACATGCATACACAGGGTAGGTTCAACAACCATACAGCGCATAGCTTGTACAGGATCCTGGTCATGGCCCCAGTGCCATGGGGGTGATGAAAATGGGAAATATTGTGCCTCGAGTGGGACTCGAACCCACATCTCTTTGCATTCCGGGCCAGTGTGCTAACCATTACACCACCTAGGCTCCCTGATATCACCACACTACCCACACCTACCTGTCTATGTGGTTAATTGCCTGAGAGGTCAGTGCAGACCACTACTGTACTATCACATATATATGTAGTACGTGTATTTATTCTATATATATATATATATATACCCGTCCGGACATAACCTTAGATGTTGCCAGGACGTAAAACACTAACAACCACCTATATATATTTGTTATATATGGGCAACACATTTTCAACATTGTCAGCAGCTCGTTCTTATTTGTGCAAATATTGTACTTTTAATTGATATTTATACAATATTCATACTTTCAGACAGTGATTTGCTAGTAATTAAGCCCATCTCGCCACCGGTCAGAAGGAAAAGCTGGGTTGTGTGCGCGTGCGCGCGTGTCCGTAGCGTAGGTGTCACTCAATGATCGGACAGTCAGCCCTTCGCTGTTTGACTTTGTTGACATACAAGCTGAGAGGCAGTAAACTAACGAGAAGTACTTAGCACATCCAGACCCCCTCACAAGACACCTTCTACTTAGTCTCAACCCACCCTCAACCCACCCTCAACTCACTCACAACCCTCTCACAACCAACATCCGACTTAGTCTCAACCCACCCTCAACCCACTCACAAGTGACCTTCTACTTAGTCTCAACCCACCCTCAACCCACCCTCAACTCACTCACAACCCACTCACAACCAACATCCGACTTAGTCTCAACCCACCCTCAACCCACTCTCACCCCACTCGCAACCCTCTCACAACCTTCTCACAACCAACATCCGACTTAGTCTCAACCCACCCTCAACCCAGTCTCAACCCACTCGCAACCCTCTCACAACCCACTCACAACCAACGTCCGACTTAGTCTCAACCCACTCACAACTCACCCCCTACTTAGTCTCAACCCACCCTCAACCCACTCACAACTCACCCCCTACTTAGTCTCAACCCACCCTCAACCCACCCTCAACCCACTCACAACCAACATCCAACTTAGTCTCAACCCACCCTCAACCCACTCACAACTCACCCCTACTTAGTCTCAACCCACCCTCAACCCACCCTCAACCCACTCACAACCAACACCCGACTTAGTCTCAACCCACCCTCAACCCACTCACAACTCACCCACTACTTAGTGTCAACCCACCCTGAACCCACTCACAATTCACCCCTACTTAGTCTCAACCCACCCTCAACCCACTCACAACCAACATCCGACTTAGTCTCAACCCACCATCAACCCACTCACAACTCACCCCCCACATAGTCTCAACCCTCCCTCACCCCACTCACAACTCACCCCCTACTTAGTCTCAACCCACCCTCAACCCACTCACAACTCCCCCCTACTTAGTCTCAACCCACCCTCAACCCACCTTCAACCCACTCACAACCAACATCCAACTTAGTCTCAACCCACATTCAATCAGAATCCAACTCCTACTTAGTCTCAACCCACCTAAAACACCCACCCCACTCCTACCCAATGCCACCCACTCCCAATGATCGATTGAACCACCCTAAATCATCCCAACCCAACCCACCTCCTACTTAGTATAAACCCACACGAAACCGACCTAAAACCCACCCCGGCTCCCATCCACACTATCTGCCCCACACCAAGCCCACTTCCAACGTGCTGGTAGATCGTGGGGTCGTAGGTTCGAGCCCTGGTCGAGTCAAACCAATGACTTAAAAATTGATACTTGTCGCTTCCTAGCGTGGCACTCGGCATTATTAGGATAGGACAAGGACTGGTTAGCTTAGCGTCGGGATAACGTGACTGATTGGGATATCGGGTCATGGTGCCAGCGGCCTGGTTTCCCAGTGGGACAGCACTATAAAGTCGCCATGAGTCCGCACTGCCACAAGTCGGACCCGTCCTGATATGACCTTAGATGTTGCTAGGACGTAAAACAACAAAAAACAAATAAATCCAACACACCAATAAACCACCATCGAACCACTTCCAATCCATCGCCAAAAAAAACCATCCCCCAAACCACAATCCCAACTACAAACCACCCACTACCCACCCCAACTCACCACAAACAACCCCTAACATACCCCAATCCACCCACAAACCCACCCCGAACCCCAAACCTACCATCAATCTACACCAACCAATCCCCAACCCCCGCCAACCCACTCCAAATCCGTAAACCACCCACAGCACCGACCCCTAACTCATCGCCGCAGGTCGGCAGCACCGTCTGTTTGACCGCCGGGCGTGGAAGAGCCCAGCAAACACCGGCCTCTGAATCATATCACTGAATCCCTAACATCGATTTGTAAAGAAAAAGGAACACTCTGGCGATAGAGCACCCACAACCTATTTAATACGTATCAATAATTCCCAGCTGAGGTTGGCCTTCAGATAAAAACGTGTGTAAAATAGAAACATAAAGCGGAAACAAACAAAAGTTATTGCTTTATAAAAACCCATAGTTGCCATGGTTACCATGAGCTATGATTACGCATTCTTTGATCTGTTTACTTGTGTGTGATGTAGTGGGTGTGTGATGGGGGCTGATGTGGGTGGGTGATGGGGTGATGTTGGTGGGTATGTGGGGTGGCTGTGGGGTGAATGTGGGGTTGATGGTTCGGGTGGGTGTCGGGGTGAGGTGGGGGTGAGGAGGTGGGGGTGAGGTGGGGGTGGAGGATCAATGGGGTGGGTGGGTGGGTAGAGCCTGGCGCCATAGCGGGGTGGGGGGTGGAGGATGATGATGGATGTGGATGGGTAGAGCCTACAGAAGGCCTGGATGGGTTGGGTATCCAGCTAAACTGTGTATCTGGGACTGTGGGTCTGTGTGTGTGTGTGTGTGTGGGTGCGTGTGTGTGTGGGTGGGTGGGGGTGGAGGATGATGATGGATGTGGATGGGTAGAGCCTACAGAAGGCCTGGATGGGTTGGGTATCCATGCTAAACTGTGTATCTGGGACTGTGGGTCTGTGTGTGTGTGTTTGTGTGTGTGTGTGGGTGTGGGTGTGGGTGTGGGGGGGGGAGGATGATGATGGATGTGGATGGGTAGAACCTACAGAAGGCCTGGATGGGTTGGGTATCCAGCTAAACTGTGTATCTGGGACTGTGGGTCTGTGTGTGTGGGGGGGGTGGGTGTGTGCGTGTGTGTGGGTGGGGGGGTGGAGGATGATGATGGATGTGGATGGGTAGAGCCTACAGAAGGCCTGGATGGGTTGGGTATCCATGCTAAACTGTGTATCTGGGACTGTGTGTCTGTGTGTGTGTGTTTGTGTGTGGGTGTGTGTGTGGGGGGGGGGAGGATGATGATGGATGTGGATGGGTAGAACCTACAGAAGCCCTGGATGGGTTGGGTAGCCATGCTAAACTGTGTATGTGGGTCTGTGGGTCTGTGTGTGTGGGTGTGTGGGTGTGTGTGGGTGGGGGTGGAGGATGATGATGGATGTGGATGGGTAGAACCTACAGAAGCCCTGGATGGGTTGGGTAGCCATGCTAAACTGTGTATGTGGGTCTGTGGTTCTGTGTGTGTGGGTGTGTGGGTGTGTGGGTGTGTGTGTGGGTGGGGGTGGAGGATGATGATGGATGTGGACGGGTAGAGCCTACCGAAGCCCTGGATGGGTTTGGGAACCATGAGGAAATGGGAGGAAACGAATGATTGCTGTGGTGGAGGTGGGATGCGAGTTGTATTGGCTTGATCAGATGGGAGTACGGCTATTCTGAGTTCGCTCGTCCCTCAGGAAGGACTGAGGCTGAGACCCAGCATGCCGGCCCACAGCTACCGCTACATGATCAGAATGTGTGGCGGTGGCGGTGGCGGTGGCGGTCTGGGAGAGGTGGTGAATGCGCAATCACCATGATACAGAAAGTGGTATTTTCTGTCATGTAAAATATTATTGGCTAGGAGAATTGAACTGCAATGGAATTAGAAACAAATGGATGGCAATAAACCTGTCCACTTTGGTCATCAGAAGGCATGTAGCTATAGGTGAAAAGTGTGTTTAAATTACAGGTTGTATTATGAAGGGTATGGCTAGGTGGTCGGCAAATGCTCTATAAGACCTTTTGCACACAGCATGCTGCACAGTCTGCTACCCACTACAGTAGTTAGTAGCGCAACCACGTAGAGGACAGGCTAGTGGTGGAAATCCTCTATAATACATTTGAGCCTGTCTCAAAAGGTGCTAACTCTTAGATTTTTTGTCCATTGTAACGATTGACACAAAACAGCACAGAAACGGTTACACTGAAAACACAAGGACATTTGCTTCAAATCAATATGTATTCTATTGGGATAATGAAACACCATGTAAAAAAACAAATCAGTTTATCCTGAGCAAATGCATAAGCAGATAGTATGTTGATCGTTACAATGGACAAAGTTTTGTCCCATATTGCTTAGCACCTTTTGAGACATAACCATAGTTATTCCGCTGCCACTTAGAGGGGAGCTTGGTGGTGGAAATCTTCTATAAAACCTTTTCCACAGAGCATGCTGCACAATGAGCTGCTACACACACAAATCAGTTATTCCACTTATGGCAGAGGGCGGGTTGGTGATGGAAATCATCTATTACAGATTCTCTACCAGATGTCGCAGTATATTGACATTTAAGGGTCCTATCCCCTATCTGGTAGGATAGGGGATATGACGTATCCTTTTGGGAGAACTTAGATCAAGCATCCCGTATATATATATATATATATTTTGTTGTCCATTAGTTGTTTAAGCAGGGGAAATTTCAGTCATAGATGACTGGTCTTCTTCATTCCACTGCTGGTCGATAGAAAGCCCGAGCCTACACTTTTACCGACCCAAGGGATTTTTAACCTCCCACACCACATAGACATGGTATGAGAGCAACCGGCCTTTGATGACGCTGTAAGTTATACACAGCGGTGGAAATCCAAATTGACAGAGCTGTGGGGCACGGGGAATCGAACTGCCGACCCTCAGATTAGGAGTCTGACCTAGAAAAAAGTCAGACACTCTAACCACTCCGCCACAGAGAACGCCATTGAAGCTCAACAAACTATTTACTGTGAACTCATGAACTTATAATTATATTTGTGTAAAAAATCATGTCAGCCGATCTTTAAATAGTCAACAATGAACGGCCACACTACCATACATGAAAATGAATGTAGTATACATACATTGTAGTGGTGTGAAAAGGTGTGAATATATATATAAGCAGAAAACGTAAAGGATGGAATCAGATGGTGGCTTTAATACTCCACACACAGCGAGAAACACTGACAAGAAAACTCATTACGGAGTCACACAAATAGTGCGTCTACCCGAAGAGTTACAACGACAGTGGCGTCATAGCGGCGGTTGTGGGAATTAGCGAGCCAATCCTTGACTAACGGAGAAATAATTTACGACATGGAGGCAATGAGTTAGTTATTTAGCGGTATCATCTGGTATACAGTTTCTAGGCTTGATATGGCCATTTTTGCCATGCCCCTGCCGAGACTAATATGGAACGTGTCATGGCATATAACCAACATTCTAATCGCATTCAATAGTATTCCTGTTAGCTGCTCATTGTTCAGGTGGGTTGGTGGGTGGTGAATTCTGGAGTGATTGGTTGGTTGTTGGAGTTGTATGTCCTGGTAACATCTAAGGTCACATCACGACAGGTACCAATTTGTGACTGCACACTCATCATGACTTTATAGTGCTGCCCCACTGGGATATCAGACTGCCAGCACCATGACCCGATATCCCACTCAGTGACATTATCTTGACACTGAGCTAACCAGTCCGAGCGCCTGGCTAGGAAGCGACAAGTATCAATTTTATAAGTCATTAGTTTGACTCGACCGGAAACAGAACTCCCGATCTCCCACACGCGAGGTCCGTGCTCTACCGATTCGGCCACCCCACCAGGTATTTTGGAGTGATGGTCCCAGCTCAACCATGCGAGTTCGGGCCTGGTTGCTGAGTGAGCGAGTGGAGGCAATGAGGGGTGGGCGATGATGGGAGTATCCACTGATCATTACATCAGCGTAAGGTTCAAGAGTTTGCCGGTAGGTGGCCGGCTGAGTAATATCTCATTCCCATACCATGAACGACCAATTGTACTCGCGACCTGAACAATTACTAGGCGGGTTTTTTTCTACATATATTTTGCTATATGATTTCTCAGGCAAACTATATTACTGTACTATATTACAGAGCATAGCACGGCTCGAATAGAATACATTAATGTGTCTGATTTCTTTGTTCTTAGTGCAGTTAATAAAACACACAATTAGCAGTGCCGATATAGGGAACACAATTCATCAAGGGAATATTGGGATGCACTAAATCAACTGTATATGTAAAATCCACATTAAATTTATTTCTATTCTAATTAATATAAAAACGCAATGTGCATGGGATTTATATATACATAGTCTTCTCAAATAGATTGATCCCCGTCCTGATATGTCCCCAGGCGTTGCTACGAAATAAAATCCAACAAATATATAATACTGAGCTAGTGGTGAGGCGGGCGGAGGGGGGGGGGGCCATGATAAGAACTGATTATTTAGTTACACAAAGATAATCGAAGAACTGTGCTGTATGTTATCCATTTTCTTTTGCGCACAACTTTAAAGTTCTGGAAGTTCAAGTAATTATCACTCAGGACACGGATCAGTATATAGTGGGTAATTTTAATTCGTTTAAAGTTTTTCGTTACAGATTGGATAGTATTCTTGTTACATAAGTTTGAGTCAGGGTAATGTTCGAGCGCTCAGCCTTGTTATAGCTGGGAGGGTGGGATGGTTGAATAATCCAGGGGCTAAGGCTCGCAGCAACCACGCGGCAGGTTCGGGTTCACTGGCGGAGTGAGCTGCTCCAGGGCTGTGGTTAACGCCAGTGTAATCCGCTAGGTGGGTGGGGGTTTGGGGCAGGCTTTAGAATATAGGTGGCGCCAGCATCTCATAGAGTTCGGTGGTTTAAGGATATCGGTCCTGAGTTCCAAATTACCCATGTTGCTCCGCAACATGAACAATGACAATGTTCACCATCACTGGTAGACGCTATGAAAGTACTGTGTAATAACAAACACAAATTGTATGTACGATTTATAACAAGGTTAAATAAGGTTTAAGGAAGGAAAGAGTTCACTGACCAGAAAAAAGTAAACCATAAAGCCCCTGTCACACATCACCGGATTGAGCAACGGACAGAATTGTCTAGTCCGGGCATCATAAGTATCGAAATGTATTAAAATGTGTCAAAATGTTGCGATATCGGGTCAAAGGCTGCTGGACGAACGGACATGAAACAGACATGAAACGGACATAAAACGGACATGAAACAGATATGAATGGATAGCCAATGGACGAAACAGACTCAAACCGGACAAGAACTACAGACGTCAATCCGGCGGTATCCATTCCAAGTTTTATGCATGTTCAAAACTTGTACGGACACAAAGTGGACTATCAACAGACTTTGTTCAGTTTCTTTCCATTTCCTCCAATCCGGTGATGTGTGACAAGAGTCAACATTTGAGAATATATTAAAACTTTAAAAAAATATAATAAGTTTTTTTGTTACCCCCCTCTGGCAAGCTATTCCATAAAGTGACATCTGCCACACCTAAGGCACAATGCTATATGATTTGAGTCAAGACTCGGGAATATGTAATGGTATTTGACTGGCTGATCGTAGAGTTCGGGATGACTGTTTGGCAGACGGGATATTACAGAGATTGCCCAGATGTACTGATGCCTCACCATTGATAGCTTCATAGGTAATGTTAGCAAAACCTTGAAGTCAATAAACTGTTTCGCTGCAGAGAGTATAAATATAGAGCTTAACACTCACTCCATGAACAGAGTAAACACTAAGCGTGTCGACGGGCACTTATACCAGTGCCACTTAGTAGTTGTAGACAGCAAACGTCGACATTTCCAAATTACATATTTACATTTTCTTCTTCTTTCTCTTTGTTTTATAACTTTTAGTATTTCCTGCTGAGGGAAGGCTCAGAAGAACGGAAAGAAGCTGGAGATGTTGTGGGGGGGGGGGGGACAGGGGATGGAATCAATACAAACCCACTTCTTTCCACTTTCAATAAATAAAAGAAAACGCAAAGCCCCCCCCCCCCCCCCCCCGCCCGCAACCCTCTTTTTGTGTGAAAGCCTGCGCGACCACGCCATCAATGCAGCTCGTGAGTCGGCCGCACAGAGGCCTTCTGGGTAGGGCAGGGATACAGAAGGTGCCGCCTGGTGTCACTAAAGGGCAATCAATGTCCCTTCATGGGGCTGAGTTGCATCAAAACTACCCAAGCAAGAATCAGCAACAATGCGGGGGGGGGGGGGGTAGCCATAATATATATTCTATTCATTATGCATTTTTGTATTGTGTAGTCATAATATTGTAGTAATCTTCACTGACCTCTCAGGCAAGGAGCCCTATAGACAGGTGGGCTTGTATAGGGTGGTGACATCAGGGAGCATAGGTGGTGTAATGGTTAGCACCCTGGCCCGGAATGCAAAAGATGTGGGTTCGATTCCCACGCTAGGTGCAATATTTCCCGTTTTCATAGCAGGGTGTAGGTGGAAGTGGGTAGAAAGTTTGTGAAGAGGTGGGAAGGATGGGTGGACGTGGGAGGGTGGGGAGGACAGGGAGGGTGGGGAATAGGTGGGAGGGTGGAAAGGATTTGGGAGAGTGAGAAAGAAGTAGGAGATTGGTAAGGAAAAGGGAGGGGCATGATATGAGAGAGTGGTGAGGGGGGAGGATAGGAAAGCATGTAGGAGGGTGGATAGGAGTTGAGCGAATGGTGGGGAGAGAGAGGGTAGGGAGGGGAGGGCTGGGAGTAGGAAGGAGGTGAAAGGGTGGTGAGGAGGTGGGGAAGTAGAGTGGATGCGGGAGAGTGAGGAGCATGTAGGGAAGGGAGGGTCTGGCAGAGGGTGGAGGGAAGAAGAGAGTGTGAAGGAGGTCGGGAGGGGAAGACGTAGGGTGGGGAAGGAGGGTGGGGAGGTGAAGGGGGGTGGGGGAAGAGGTAGAAAGATGGAGTGGAGGGGTGCAGTTGGAATGGAAAGAGGTGGGAGGGTCATGGTGGGAAGGTCGATGGTGATGGGCAGGTATGTGATGATGGGAAGGTGGGGAAGTGGGTGATGGTGGGGAGGAGGGAGAGGGTGGGAGGAGATGGAGGGTGGGGAGGTCTGTGATTGTGGGAAGGAGGGTGACGGTGGGGAGAATGACATTGATCTACTGAACAGGTGTGCAGATGTTATGGATCATCACCCGACACCCCAGGTGTAAAGCCCGCACACATTGCTGACAATCCCCGACATCGGGCAACAAGGATCACATTTTCACCTATTTTTAGTTCTTTAGTTAGTTTATTTTCACGTCATAACACAACAAAAATGTATACAAGTTTTTTCTCGAAAGGCGATACCTCTTTTATTTAATTGTCCATCATAACGATGGACACAAAACAACACAGAAACGGTTACACTGAAAACACAAGGGCATTTGCTTCAAATCAATATGTATTCTATTGGGATTATGAAACACCATGTAAAAACAAATCAGTTTATCCTGAGCAAATGCGTAAGCAGATAGTATGTTGATCGTTACTTTGGACAAAGTGTTGTCCCATATTGCTTAACACATTTTGAGACAGTCTCATATATCTTTCAGAACCTCCCCACTCCCCCCGAGCCAAATCGTCCTCATTGTCCTGGTATTGCTCATTCTGTTATAGACAATTAGAGTCAATTTGCATTTATATTGTTAGCCTTTGTTTCCAGACTATTGTAATAAGTCTTCACTGACTTCTAAGGCAAGGAGCCACATAGACAGGCGGACATGGATAGGGTGATTGCATCAGGGACCTTAGATATTTTAACGATGAGGACATTGTACACAGAATACACAGAAGTGTGGGTTCAGATTCGGATGTAGACCCAATTTCCCCTTTGCATGCATCACCCCGATGGAAGTACTATCTCCCTTCAGTTCATTTTATCTGTTTTGGCAATAACACTGCAGGAACTTTGTGATATATACTAGTGTACGACTTGTTCTTGTGGTAGTCTCTGTTTGGGCTATAGCACTGTCTGACAAGGCTACTGTTGTATTTTACTGGGATATGCTCGTATATGATTTGACTGTAGTGCATGCTTTCGCCATTTTAGTATTATAATGGAGTTTGAATTGATTGTGGTCGTGTTTGATTTGAAAATAACAGTGTGTGACTTAGCAATTGTAAGATTATAGTAATGTTTAATTGGTTTTGGTCGTATTTGAATTGACAATGCCAGCCAGTGAATTGGCTGTTGCAGTATTATAGTAGTGTTTGCATTACTTGTCGTGATGTTTGACAATAACAGTGTTTGACTGACTTGTGTAGTATGACAATAGTGTTTGACTTGGTTGTATCAATGTTTGATTTGGCACTAACACTGTATAACTGGATTGTAATTGTGTGAGTATTACAGGAATGAGTGGGGCGCGGGTTGTGTGTGGGGGGGGGGGGAGTACAACACACTTTTGTAGTATGACAATAGTGACTTTTGTAGTATGACAATAGTGTTTGACTTGGTTGTATCAATGTCTGGTTTTGTACTAAAACTGTATAACTGGATTGTAATTGTGCGAGTATTACAGGAATGAGTGGGGCGCGGTGTGTGTGTGTGGGGGGGGGGGTACAACACACTTTTGTAGTATGACAATAGTTCCGTTTGTAGTATGACAATAGTGTTTGACTTGGTTGTATCAATGTTTGATTTGGCACTAACACTGTATAACTGGATTGTAATTGTGTGAGTATTACAGGAATGAGTGGGGGCGCGGTGTGTGTGTGGGGGGGGGGGGGTACAACACACTTTTGTAGTATGACAATAGTTCCGTTTGTAGTATGACAATAGTGTTTGACTTGGTTGTATCAATGTTTGATTTGGCACTAACACTGTATAACTGGATTGTAATTGTGTGAGTATTACAGGAATGAGTGGGGCGCGGTGTGTGTGTGTGTGGGGAGGGGGGTACAACACACTTTTGTAGTATGACAATACTTCCGTTTGTAGTATGACAATAGTGTTTGACTTGGTTGTATCAATGTTTGATTTGGCACTAACACTGTATAACTGGATTGTAATTGTGTGAGTATTACAGGAATGAGTGGGGCGCGGTGTGTGTGTGTGGGGAGGGGGGTACAACACACTTTTGTAGTATGACAATACTTCCGTTTGTAGTATGACAATAGTGTTTGACTTGGTTGTATCAATGTTTGATTTGGCACTAACACTGTATAACTGGATTGTAATTGTGTGAGTATTACAGGAATGAGTGGGGCGCGGTGTGTGTGTGTGGGGGGGGGGGGTACAACACACTTTTGTAGTATGACAATAGTTCCGTTTGTAGTATGACAATAGTGTTTGACTTGGTTGTATCAATGTTTGATTTGGCACTAACACTGTATAACTGGATTGTAATTGTGTGAGTATTACAGGAATGAGTGGGGCGCGGGGTGTGTGTGTGGGGAGGGGGGTACAACACACTTTTGTAGTATGACAATACTTCCGTTTGTAGTATGACAATAGTGTTTGACTTGGTTGTATCAATGTTTGATTTGGCACTAACACTGTATAACTGGATTGTAATTGTGTGAGTATTACAGGAATGAGTGGGGCGCGGTGTGTGTGTGGGGGGGGGGGGGTACAACACACTTTTGTAGTATGACAATAGTTCCGTTTGTAGTATGACAATAGTGTTTGACTTGGTTGTATCAATGTTTGATTTGGCACTAACACTGTATAACTGGATTGTAATTGTGTGAGTATTACAGGAATGAGTGGGGCGCGGGGTGTGTGTGTGGGTGTGGGGTTACAACAGACCGTTGTAGTATGACAATAGTGTGTGGGGGGGGGGGGTACAACATACTTTTCTAGTATAACAATAGTATTTGAAGAGTTCAGTGACAAAACCACGTAACCGCCAATCCAAAAATGTGGCTTAAATAACAGATTTGTCCCTGAAAATAATTTTCATTCTCACTAATTCCACTTTTCATATGATCATATGGTTATGGAACGATGAACAAAAAAGTAAGGATTAAAAAAAAAAAAACTTTTTATGGGTTTGAGTTCAATGTTTATCGCCATATATGGATTGGCGTTCTCGTAGTGTTGGGCCTAAACTCTTCATTTGATTTGTTTATAAGTTGTAGCAATATCTGATTTGGCACTAACACTGTATAACTACACTATAACTGTGCCCGTGATATCGGATCGGGTGGGGCGTGGGGTGAGTGTGAGCGGGTGGGGCGCGGGGTGTGTGTGTGTGGGTGGGGGAGGCACAACATATGTGTCTAGTTTGACAATAGTATTTGATTTGCTTGGAGCAGCCTCTGATTTGGCACTATCACTATATAACTGGATTGTAACTGTGCCCGTACTACAGTAACCGGTAGGGCGCGCTGTGTCTGTTTGTGTGTGTGTCATGGCGGCGGGTGCAGGGGAGGGGGGTTACAACAGTAGCTCCAGGGTACACAACACTAGGCGTGAACACTGCACGAGGCAGTTGATAGCTTAGCTGGACGCCCCCAGCACCCACTCACTGCCCGCTAAATGGTCGGCCGTCCTGCCAACACCGCCGCAATCACACCCCCACCCTTTGTGGCACTGCGCATGCGCGCCAAAATGCGCAGCACCTGAATCCAGCGGGCCGTGTAGGGGGGGGGGGGGAGAGGAGGGGTGTGTGAAGTACCTGGCTGTCGCTAGGTGGGGCGGTGCAGGTGGTGGTGCGCAGTGGTGATGTAGTGGTGGCGGTAGTGGTGATGGTAGTGGTTTAGGTGGTGGTGGTGCAAGTGGTGGTGCGCACACTGCTAGGTGGCGGTAGTGGTGGTGGCAGTGGTTTAGGTGGGGGTGCAAGTGGTGGTGCGGACACTGCTAGGTGGCGGTAGTGGTGGTGGTAGTGGTTTAGGTGGTGGTGCAAGTGGTTGTGCGTTCGCCGCTAGGTGGCGGTAGCAGTGGTGGTGGTGCGGGTGGTGGTTTAAGTGGTGGTGCGTTCGCCGCTAAGTGGCGGTAGTGGTTGTGGTGGTGCAGGTGGTGGTGTGACGACTGTTTGGTGACGCTCGTTTTGGTTGGGGTGCACCCACCACCAGGTGTCAGTGTAGGTCGTGGTGTAGGTCGTGGTGTAGGTGGTCGTACGCTCGCCGCTAAGTGGCGATAGTGGTGGTGCAGGTGGTGGTGTAGGTGTTGGTTGGTTCCCGGTGGAGTCAAACCAATGGCTGAGCATCATGGTTGCACTATAAAGTCGCCATGAGTGCGTACTGTCACAAATTGGTGCCCGTCCTAATATAACCTTAAATGTTGCCAGGACATAAAACCCCAACCAACCAATCCACTGAATCAAGCGTAATGCTAATATTGCAAGCAATGAAATATTTGGGGGGTTTTCTTCGAATTTTCACCATAAATTGTATTTTAATTAAAATAACTCAAATGGATTTGTCGTTTTTTTTTGCACCTAAGCCCTTCAAGTGTTTATTATATTGCGGAGTGTCAGAGGGCTTCATCGCTGTTGCCAACATCAACTCTCCTCTCTAGTAGTAGTATAGTAAATAGGTCGTTAAGCTCACCGCATACGGCTATAACCAACCGTAAGCAGCTGTTAAGGTTGGGTTCTGGCGCCCCAAACAAGGTCAACTTCGATGCCTCTACGAATATAATCTTTTAAAAATTAACACTCATGTGGCGCCCTCAAGGATTGGGTGCCCCGGGCGACTACCCGGGTTGCTGGGAGCTTCAACTTCCCTGTATACTTCCCTGTATATTGGCCTGTATGCTTCCCTGCATGTTGCACGGTATACTTCCCTATATACCTCTCTGTATACTTCCCTTATACTTCCCTGTTTATTGCACTGTATACTTCCCTGTATACTTCCCTGTATACTTCCCTGTATACTACCCTGTATACTTCCCTGTATACTTCCCTGTATAAATCACTGTATAATACCCTTATAATTCCCTGTATATTCCCCTGTATACTTCCCTGTATACTTCCCTATATACTTTCTGTATATTGCATTGTATACTTCCCTGTATACTGCCTTGTATACTCCCCTGTATACTGTAATGTATACTTCCCTCTATATTTCCCTATATAGTTCCCTATATACCTCCCTGTACAATGCCCTGTATAATGTCCTATATACTGCAGTGTATACCTCCCTGTACATTGAACTGTATACTGCCCTGTATATTGCACTGCATACTTCCCTGTAGACTGCACTGTATACTTCCCTGTATATTGTACTGTATACTCCCCTGTATACTTCCTTGTATACTTCCTTATGTACTTCCCTGTATACTTCCCTGTATACTGCACTGCACACCTCCCTACATACTTCCCTGCATACATCCCTCTATACTGCTCTGTATACTTCCCTGTGTACTTCCCTGCATACTTCCCTGTATCCTTCCCCGCATACTGCCCTGTATACTGCACTGTATACTGTTCTGTATACTGCACTGTATACTTCCCTGTATACTCGCTCTATACTTCCCTGTATAGTTCCCTATATAGGGACCTGTATAGTGCCCTGTATACTTCCCTGTAAACTGCCCTGAATACGGCCTGGATGCTGCACTGTATACTTCCCTGTATACTGCCCTGTATACAGCACTGCATACTTCCCTGTATACTTCCCTGTATAGTTCCCTGTATAGGGCCCTGTATCATGCCCTGCATACTTCCCTGTAAACTGCCCTGAATACGGCCTGTATGCTGCACTGTATACTTCCCTGTATACAGCCCTGTATACAGCACTGCATACTTCCCTGTAAACTGCCCTGAATACGGCCTGTATACTGCACTCTATACTTCCCTGTATACTGCCCTGTATACAGCACTGCATACTTCCCTGTAATATAGGGAACTTTACAGTGAAGTATACAGTGCATACTTCACTGTACAGTTCCCTATATAGGGCCCTACATAGTGCCCTGCATACTTCCCTGTAAACTTCCCTGAATACGGCCTGCATACTGCACTGTATACTTCCCTGTATACTGCCCTGTATACAGCACTGCATACTTCCCTGTATACTTCCCTGTATAGTTCCATATATAGGGTCCTGCATAGTTCCCTGCATACGCCCTGTAAACTGCCCTGAATACGGCCTGCATACTTCCATGTATACTTCCCTGTATACTGCCCTGTATACATCACTGAATACTTCCCCGTAAACTGCCATGAATACGACCTGTATACAGCACTATATACTTCCCTGTATACTGCCCTGTATAGTTCCCTATATAGGGCTCTGTATAATGCCCTGCATACTTCCCTGTATACTGCCTATTCGCCGCCAATTCTGAGTCCTGTATATCACATGTTATACCTAAATATTGCGTTGGGCTTACGCTGCTTAACAGTGATGTGTAAAAAAGGCTAAGTTTTATACATCTAATGTGTATGCTAGTATACACATAGTGATTACTGATCGGCAATCAATATGTATACAGGGAAATAGATTGCGTTTAATGCCAGCGTAAAAATAATATACAACCGCTGTCATCACAGAAACATAGTTTGGATCTGTGATAGTTAATGCAAGGTTTGCCTGTTATGACCTATGGGTCGTTCTCAAAAGCTGTACCACATATTTGGTTTACACATTACATTGTTAATGATTGTGTGCTATCTTAAGGGGATAATAGTAAGTGAAATAGTTATTGTTGACTCTGTGTATTATGCATGTTAACAATATTAATCTATCGCACAAAACGTATTCAAATGTATCTAAACGTATTTTGTGCTGAAGTGAAAATGTGAAAATTTGCATATTGAAACCATGCATCTAGTCAAATTTGTTCAACTTTTTTCTTGTGTCACACACTCATTTTGCTTAACTGTAATTAATCAAATCTTGTTTGAATTAGTTACGTGTGTTAAGATGATGTTACAGATGAATGTTCATTTTAACGGCTTTCTCAATTTTCAGAAGATCAAAATCAAAAAGTGAAAACAAACATTTCAATTTTGATATATAAGACTGTCTCAAAAAGTGCTAAGCAATATGGGACAACACTTTGTCCATTGTAATGATCAACATACTATCTGCTTATGCATTTGCTGAGGATAAACTGATTAGTTTTTTTACATGGTCCTTCATAATCCCAATAGAATACATATTGATTTGAAGCAAATGTCCTTGTGTTTTCAATGAAACAGTTTCTGTGCTGTTTTGTGTCATTCATTACAATGGACACACACAAAAAAGGATCACCTTTTGAGACAGGCTCATATGCGTATGTATCTATATAGTTATGTATCTATGGATGCGTGTTTGTAGCTGTGCTACCTATAATTGGACTATGCCCAAACCATTCTTGTTTCCTCAGACAGTACACACGCAGAATGAGCCCTATGGGAGTTGCAGAAGGAACAAATCAGTTGAAGCCTGACACAGGTAGAACAGCCATGTTTACTGTGTTCAGGTACAGGTGTGGTTGCCGGCCACTTTGAACTATCCTCAATCGATTTGTGGATACATTCATATCTGACGCTGCAATTGGTTACCTTCATTTTAACTATACAACATATAGATCGGTCTCAATATATATATGCATACATATATATATATATATATATGTATATATGTAGGTAGACAACAGTGGTACACACATACACACATGCACAGACAGATCCATACATCACGTACTCCCGGGTACTTGCACTCCGCAAGCACCACACATTGAAGGGACCAGAACAATAACAAAAAGAACAAAAGGACAAAAAGGTCAGCAAAAGAACAAGGACAACAATTGAAAGAAGAACACAAAGGACAAGAAGGGCAAGAGGACAAAAATGACAAGAATGACGAGAATGACGACAAGGACAAGAAGGACAAGAAGGTAAAAAGGACAAAAAGGACAAGGAGAAGAAAGTCAAGAAGAACAAGGAGAACAAGCAGAACAAAGAGAACAAAGAGAACAAGGAGAACAAGGAGAACAAGAACAAGAAGAACAAGAAGGACAAGAAGAACTAGAAGAACTAGAACAAGAAGAACTAGAACAAGAACAAGAAGAACAAGAAGAACAAGAAGAACAAGAAGAACAAGAAGAACAAGAAGAGCAAGAAGAACAAGAAGAAAAACAAGAACAAGAAGAATAACAAGAAGAATAACAAGAATAACAAGAAGAAGAACAAGAAGAAGAACAAGAAGAAGAACTAGAAGAAGAACTAGAAGAAGAACTAGAAGAAGAACTAGAAGAACTAGAAGAAGAACAAGAGGAACTAGAAGAACAACAAGAAGAACAACAAGAACAACTAGAAGAACTATAATAAGATCAAGAAGAAAGAAATAATAACAAGAGAAACGAGTGGAAGAGCCTTCAGAAGAACCAGAAGAAAAAGAAAAACAAGAAGACCAAGAAGAACAAGAACAAGCAGAACAAGAATACGAGGAAGCAAGAACAAGATGAAAGAGATGGATATACGAAGAAGCACAAGAAGAGAAGAAAACGAGGAAGAAACGAGTTGAAAAAATAACCAAAAAAGGCGTAAATACGATAAGTTCTATATAATAAACTGCAACGCCTACAAACAGTTTCATGCCAAAGCGGTGGGCTCTTGTCGAATCTCTTCCCTCTCCCATTTCGACTTCTGTAATTTTGATCTAAAGGTGAGTGTTGGAGGGGCGGCACGATCGTGAATAGGCCTACCGCGACCCCAGCATTACAAAACCCCAATAACTGCTATTTCACCAATGCTGAGCATATTGGCGAGTATTGATCTCCCACTGAATGACATTCAGGTGAGGCATGAGGGAGGGTGGGTGGTCTGGGGAAGAGTCGGGGGGAGGCAAAGTAATAGTGGGGTGGGGGGGTGCAGTGTCATAGAAAGGGTGTGGCACTGATAACTAGGGAATGGCGTATGGCGAGGTTTACATAGAGACGGGACCGGTGTAGTAAGTTCAAAACACTTACTCCACAACAACACTACGGTAGTGTTTTCAACCTAGGTTCAAAACACTATGGTAGTGTTTTCAACTTAGTTAAAGGTAGCTTCAAAACGCTACTGTGACCACGCTCAAAACACTATCCTTAAGCTCAAAACACTCCCTTTAAGTTCAAAACACTACTCTCATGGTGGTCTATAAAGTCGCCATGAGTGTGCACTCTCACAAGTCAGTACGCATCCTGAGATGACCATAGATGTTGCTAGGACGTAAAACAACAACAAGCAATCAATCAAAGCCCGCAGAATGGTCAGCATATCAATATGTACTAGGAGGTTAAATTTTGCCGCATTACAGACCAGACGGGATGGCCGAATGAGTTAGAGTGTCCGACTCCTGTGTTGGTAGATCGTGGGGTCGTGGGTTCGAAATCTAGTTGAGTCAAACCAATGACATAAACATTTATACTTGTTGCTTCCGAGCCTGGTACTCGCCATTATTAGGATAGGGCTAGGAATGGTTGGCTCAGTGTTAGGATATTGTGACTTAGTGGGATATCAGGTCATGGTGCTGGCAGCCTGGTCTTCCAGTGGGGCAGCACTATAAAGTCGCCTTGAGTGCGCAATATCACAAGTCAGTACCCTTCCTGATATGACCTTAGATATTGCTAGGATGTAAAACAACAAAAAACAAACAAGGCGCATTACACTTACGGCTCCCACTGCCGTGTTATGATAGTGTTTTGAACTTGGATAGCGTTTTGGACATATGTACGGGTAGTGTTTTGAACTTAAATTGAAAACACTACTGTAGTGTTTTGAACTTAGGTTGAAAGCACTAGTGTAGTGTTTTCAAGGGGGTAGTGTTTTGAACGTCCTACACTGGGCGCGGTGGCCGAATCAGTAGATCGCGGGCCGCGTGTGCGAGAGATCGGGAGTTCGGTTGCCGATCGAGTCAAACCAATGACTTATCAAATTGATACTTGTCGTTTCCTAGCCTGGTGCTTGGCATTAATATGATAGATCAAGCACTGCTTAGCATAGTGTCAGGATAATGTGGCTGAATCATATATCGGGTCATGGTGCTGGCGGTCTGATTTCCCAGTGTCACAATGAGTGTGCACTGTCACAAGTCGGTACCCGTCCTGATATGACCTTAGGATGCTTAAACTCCAACAACCAACCATAGAGATGGAGCAAGTAGGGGGGGAGATGGGTGGAGTGTGGGGCTGGGGAGGGGGGGGGGGAGAGGGTATACATACACAGTTGTGTGTATACGTTCCTACTGCAGCACTCCTTGCCCACGAACAGAGGTCAGATATAAGGAGAGGCGATACTCTGTCTTTTCACAGAGAACCCTCTCCAGGTCTCTGTTCATTCAACACGCCTGACATTTCATCTACCTTCAGCAAACCTGTCTGTCAGGCCATTACCTCACCGCTTAGGCCTCAGTCACACAATAGCTTGCCACTTGCGACCACTTTGCCACCACCTTGAGACCAACATCTGATGACCTTGCGACCAAAGCAATAAAAAGGTGGGGACATCAATGGTCGGTGATTGGCTGCCGACCAATCATTTTGCTTGCGACTTGTATAGTCTTTCGTTTGACTCAAGCGGGGTTTGATCCCATGAACATCCGGAGAGGGAGCGAACTGTTAAAGTGGAAGAGGAAAAACGATTCACCCTAGCCTAGTTTAACATGGAATCGCGTTGTGTAAAAAAAGCGAGTGAAATACTTGAGCCTAATAATATATTATCATTAATGTGGACCCATCAGTATAAATACAGAAAGCTGAATCATTAGTATGGACACTATGCAATATCAGCAAAGCAATTGCAATATGAACACAAAGCAATGTCATCAATATGGGCACCAAACATTATCAATATGGCCAAAGCATTATTAATTATCAATATGGACCGAAAGAAAATTTGATCAATATGGATACAAAATATTACTGTCAATATGGATAGCAAGCGATCAAAAACACCTCCCCCAGTGGTCCTTCACATAGTCTTTAACTATTTATCATATTCATGGCTACTGAAATTTAACACAATTTAACATGGAAACTGGTTAATTAAGCATCAAGTGCACTGGAATCAAAGATGCATTCTCAACTATTTTCTGATGTAGGCTTTGACTTCTTGACAAAATAATGTTAAGTTGCATAGTCCGATAAAAGCATAACATTGCCAAAACCAAAGCAATTACCTAGAATTAATTCTACATACCTAACTGAGATAACGATGCACTTATTAAGCATTTGTTGCCCCAAAGAAGGGAATACTGAGTCAATTTAATAGAACCTGTTACTGCTGAAGCCAATGCTGGCAGAGCTTTGGCGTGCTTGCCAAAACTAAATTTCCATATTTGTCCTCCAAAATCTTGCAACGTAGCAATTTAAAATAAATGTTACTTTATAGTAAAGTACGGTAGATTATAACAATCAATTTAATGTAGTTATTTCAGAAAAATGCCAGAAACTAAAAATCATCGGACTATTCAACTTTAAACAAAGAAGAGAAAATAATAAAACGAATCAAAGCCCGCCTTACACTAGTCGACAATTTGCCTGAGATCCCTACTGACGTAGTTCCCGCGTTCTGTTCAGAGAGCCCTGCCTGGCCTCGTTCTGCCAGTTCGTGGCGCCACCTGGTGGTGTCAGTATGCAATGTGGTCACGCGTGAAGCTAGATAAAGGATTCCCCCTGTACTCGCAGTACACGGGTGAATACCAGCCCTATATAAAAACGGTCGAAAATACGTGGAAATGAAATGAGAGCCTAATTTCACAATCTAAGAAGCAACACTTATTCTTTATATATATATTCATATTTCCCTGCTACCTTTGAGTTGAAAAATATAATAAAACATATAGTTTAATAGAATTTAAAGGTGAAATCGACGGTATTCCAATGCCGCCATCTTGTCTTTTTGCATTCTCTCCCATTTCACCAACTCTGTGCCGATATAAATACCCATTTGATACTGGAGGCAGGCATTCTACTTCCTGTTCTAGGTATTTTCGCCCATATGTACACTACGTTGTCGTTCACCCGTGTACTAAAGTACCGGGTGAATCTTTTATCTAGGGTGGACCTAGCCTCTGTCACACTGTGGGGTGTAACAGTCTGAGTTCAAAGTGGTGTCGTGGGATGAGTTGCAAACAAATAGCAATGTATTTTGTTGTTTTATGTCCTAGCAACATATAAGGTCATATCAGGAAGGGTACCGACTTGTGACAGTGCACACTCATGGCAACTTTATAGTGCTGCCCCACTGGGAGAACAGGCCATCGGCACCATGACATTCTGCTACATTATCCTGATACTGTGCTAACCAGTCCTTGTCCTATCCTATTAGTGTTGAGCGCCAGGCTAAGTAGTGGCAAGTATCAATTTGTTAAGTTATTGGTTTGACTTAATCACGCAAATAGCAGCCGTCACCTCTAAGGTAGATTGCTATCAAATCAGCTACATATGTCTAGAAGAGAGAACAGATGCTGAGATTTATACACTTCAAAAACAGGAGGAGCAGGGTACAACCAGGGCGGCAGCACTAAGAAATGGCATCCATAGCAATACAATTAATTCACTAAAACAATAATTTTAGTTTAAGTTACAAAAGAAATATCCCAATATGGAAACAATACACGAGAAATAACAATCTTGTTACAGAACATATGATATATTTACATAGATAACTACATAGCGGTGTTAGGTGAATGTTTTTGTTGAAATAGTCGGTAAACTCTTTGCACGCCGGATTGACGCGCACATCGATATTCGATCAATGCTAGCATTTCCAGAATTACTCCATTCGGCCGATGGTGTCGCCACTGGATGTTTACTGAGGAATCAGAGTCAATATCTCGTCCTCCCCCACTATCAATAGATAGCCACCGCTATTTTTGGAACTACCCAGCTAGCGTAACTAATTTGTATTTAATATTGTTTTATCTTGTTATTGTTTTATTCAGTGGAAGGATTTTTGGTTATAATTAATATTATTCTTCGAGCCTCTTTTTTTTTATAAATCAAGATTTGCAGTGGCAAACTTAATACAAGGGACTGACTTTAAAGCCAATGAAATTATTTACTTTTTCCAAATCAAAACGCTCACCTAGATTTGATTCTAGATATCCTATTTAGATACCAGTGCATGTATTAATCATTTTCTTCTACATATAAGAGAATACTAAATCAATGTAATGCAACCTGTTAATACTGAATCCTATGCATGTATTAATCATTTGCTTCTGCATATAAGAGAATACTAAACCAATTTAATGGAACCTGTTAATACTGAATCCTATCGAGCTCAGCAGGTTACTGAGTATTCCAACATAATGTGTGCATTATATTCCCTTCAAATATTTATAATATTAGCCATTATAATAAAAGTTACATCAAAGTAAAGTTAAGCAGATTATAACGACTAACTTAATATATTCATGTACAGATTCTGGCACAAACCGAAAATCATCGAATCGACCGATGCATCAGTAAACTGACATAAAGTACGAATCCTCACCAGTCTGGTAATTACTAATTATTGACACGAATTACTAATTACTAATTATTGACACAGATGGGGTGGCTGAATGAATTGAGTGCCCACCTCCGGTTTGGGTAACTCGTGGGATTGGAACCCACGACCCTGAACGAGTCAAGCCAATGCCTTAAATTAAATTGATGGAACAGTATTTATCGGTGTATAGGTTATAAAGAAGCAGTTAATGGTCATATAATTTCTCAAGGAAAGTAGCCAAAATTCTACAATTTTAGTACCTGTCACACATCACGGGATTGAACAATGGACAGAATTGTCTAGTCCGGTGGTGTTCTGGCGTGATATGTATCAAAATGTATTAAAATGTGTCAAAATCTTGCGATATTGGGTCAAAGGCCGCTGGACGAATGGACATGAAACGGACATGAATGGATAGCCAACGGATGAAACAAACCCAAACCGGACAAGAACCTTAGACATCAATCGGGTGGCATCCATTCCAAGTTTTGTGCATATTCAAAACTTATACGGACACAAACTGGACTATCAATGGACTTTGTTCGGTTTCTTTCCGTTTCCTCCAATCCAGTGATTGCGACACCCGCTTTACCAACAATGAAGTCTGTGCCAAGATCTAGCAGTAAATTGGACCATAAAAAATTCTCCTAAAAAGCACAAAACCATACAAACTGCAGTGATATGACTATATTTCCATCAGGTCTGTCCAAAACCACCTTGCAAGGCACAGTGAAAGGAAGAAGAACACAAGGGGAACAAAGGTAGACTTGGTGAGACTAACATCAGGAAATAAAGCCCGGTGTTTGGCAAGTCTCAGAGGGCAGTCGAGAACCGGGGAAAACATGGAGACAACTGGTTGCAAAGTCATCTCCGGTGCCCGAACAACCCTCCTGGTTAATAGATTGATGATGATGATGATGATGATGACGATGACTATGCTCTATAGTCCATATAATTTGACGTAGGCGTATTCCTTTCCTGCATTACGTCACCAAATGAATCTAGCTGTCCAAGACCATTACACTGAACATCCTATTGTCATAGTTAGTACTGCTCTATGCAAGACCGTTGACATTTCTATAATACAAATACTCCGTGAAAGGCGTAGTGAATATTTGCGTAAGGAATACATAGTTTAAATCAAATGACCAGATCATAAATAAATCCCCATTCACACTACTGCCTGTGACTGGTTGCGACCACTTTGTGGCCACAAAAAAAGGGTAGTCGCAAAGTGGTCGCTAAATGGTTGCAAGTGGTCGCAAAGTGGTTCTCAATGATCACTGACCTCCTTGCGACCATTTTGGTCGCAAGTGGGTTTCACAAGGAGGATGTCGATCTTTGCTTTGGTTTCAAGGTCATTGGTGACTGTGGGTTCTTCAGTCCAAAGTGTTCGCAATGTGGTCGCAATGTGGTCGCAAGCCATAGTGTGACTGGGGATTAAGTCATACTGATTGTGGCTGGGGTATGCTGCGTCTAGGTCCCAGTCAAATAATGGACGGCGTACTCACAGGAGAGTTAAGCACACAGTTCCGATTTCAAAGCCTGGCAATTTGAGTTGAGCGTGAACAAAGGATTCTAGATCAGCAATCACAATCAAGAGGAGCTGAGGCCCATATATATTTGTTATTTGCTTGCAGAGGGCGAGTTTCAATGTGTATAAATTAGCTTTGCACTTTCACTACCTAAGTGCACTCGCTTTGAGTAAAGCCATTCATCAACAAAAATAAATAAAATAAAATTATACAAAAATTAATAAATATAGACATGCTTTTCTAACTTTACGCACCTGACATATATGTAATCAATAGCACCTGCCACGGATGAAGCTTCAAAATCCACTTTACAACATTCTGTCCGCGAGTAGTATTAACTATCAGTCATTTCAGATAACTTTCAGTGACATTTTTTTAGCGCTTTAAATCATTTTCTCAGCAAAGATGACATAAATATAAAAACCTGTTTTTCTAACTTTACACATTTGACATGTAACCAATAGCAGATGGCACCACTGAAGTAGCTTAAAATCCCACTTACTCCAACTTTACAACATTCAGTCCGCGAATAGTGTACACTATCGGTCATTTCAGATAACTTTCAGTGAATTTTGTTAGTGATTTAACGTGTTTTTCCGCCAAAGCAGATGAAAAATATAAAAACCTACTTTTTTAATTTTACATACCTGACATGTATGTAATCAATAGCACCTGCCACCACTGAAGAACCTTAAAATTCCACTGGCTCCAACTTTACGACATTCAGTCCGCGAATACTGGAATAGTGTACACGAGATCATCTCAGATAACTTTCAGTGAAATTGTTAGCGCTTTAGCGCGTTTTCTTGCCAAAACAGAGCAGACGACATTTTAGTGACGGCAGACGATAATCTGACCGTCACCATTTCCGGCACTAGTAGCTCGCTACAAGCGGCGGCGACCACGGCGGCCATGAAAGCCGGCAACACGAGGCGGCGGCACACTTGAAAGAGACGCTTTATACGCCATCAAATAAGGATGAGACTGCTATATTGCCTCTCCGCCCGGAGTTCACGTGAAACTGGCCCCAGAGCCCGAGGGCTATTTGCAGGGGGATGAGGTGTGTTAGTGCTGTCTCCACTGCGCGTTTGCAACTGTGGCGCCACGCTGGAAGCGTGGTGGGGGCACGTTGGAAGTGCGATGAAGCTGGGGTAAATTTAACAATGGAGCTGAGTAGAGGGCAGCAAGGAGAGGTATTGTTAATACTGGCTCCACTGCGCGTTTACAACTGTGGTACCACGCCATGGTGCGTGGTGGGAGCACGCTGCAGGAGTGGTGAAGCTGGGGCAAAGTGAACAGTGGAGTGCTACAAGAATATGTGTTGTTAGCTTGTTAGCGCTGTCTCCACTGCACCCACTGCACTCCACTGCACATTTGCATGTGTGTCGCCATACAGTGACCAGTGGTGACCACTTGTGGGAGTCCCCGATGGGGAGGCGAAGCTGGGACAAATTGGAAAGTGGAGTTTAGTGGAGTGCTGCAAGAAGCGGTATTGGTAATGCTGGCTCCACTGCAAATTTTCATATGTGTCGCCACACGGTGACCAGTGGTGACCATTTGGAGTAGGTCCCAATGGAGATATGAAGCTGGGCCAAATTGAAAAGTGGAGTTTAATAGAGTGCTACAAGAAGAGAGTTTGTTAGCACTGGCTCCACTGTGCATTTGCTCGTGTGTTGCTCCATTATTATAGACAGCGTGCTTATTCTACTACTTATAATTTGTCTTTTGTGATGGGGGTGAAACTGGGATAAATAAGAAGTGGAGCTTGCTGAGACGATCGGTTGTGCTCCAGAGCGATGAGTGCATAAGCTGTCTCCACTGTACATTTGTATCTGTGTCGCTGCCTCAACACAAACAGCCTGCATATGCAATTACTTATTGTTCTTCTCTCTTTTTGTGTGGTGTAGGTAAAACTGGGATAAATGAGAAGTGGTTGGTTAGATCAACTGGTGAAGTGAGGAGTGTTATTAGATCGGCCTTCACTGTGCATGTGCATCTGTGTCGCTGCCCTAGTACGGATAGGCTGTATATCCAGGTGCTACTTGAGGTATGCAGGTATAGCAATACCTCAGGGAGTTTGACGCCCCTGCCTTGCAGAGTTCTAAACCACTGCCTTGTGGTACAGGTCCTTGACAGAACCGAAGGCTAAGGGAGCAAACCCTAAACAGAAAACCATGTCACTGTGGCAGCATTAAGGGCGGTTGATGCATGGAACTCCCAACATCTCCCGACCAGCCACTGCAGGGACAAATAGTTTTGCGACTGTCTTGACATGTTCTTGCCGGTGTGAAACCTCTATTTGCTCCCCGAGAGAGTGCCGCTGGTAACTTGCAAAAGCCAGCAGCACTTCAACACTTTTGCAGGCAGCTTTCATGAAATGTACAACCGCATGAAGACCGACTCATGGACGCAACTCTCACAGCAGAGAGCTAAATGGAGAGCGGCAGTCAAGTAATGAAAGCAGTCTTTGTCGCATCGCGACCGACAGCATGATGATGATGATGATGACTTGAGGGAGGTAAGGGCCGAGAGGAACTGGGACAAATGAGAAGTGGTGTTGGTAAGATAAACTGTCATACTGCATGGTGAGGAGTGTTTTGTAGAGCTGCCTACACTGTGCATATACATCTGTGTCGCTGGCCCATTGCAAACAGAGTACACATGCAGTTGCTACCTTTGCGTGGGGGGGGATGAAGGGTAAAACCTGGCCAAATGTAAAGTGGTGAGAGTTGTTGGGCTGTGAGGTTGAATGGTGGTTTCTGCAGCTTGGTCAGCTAATGCGGGGGGGGGGGGCTTCATGGGTGGGGGGGTGGGGGGGGGAGATGCGGGCGATGGGGATGTGTGTTAGTGTGGAAGTGCAGATTTTAGATGTATGGGTGCATACACTGGACCTGTAATTGCTATTGTGTATTACAAAGAAGTGGTGTGTGTGTGGATGGTGTGTAGGAGGAACGGTCTTTTGTGCCTATATGTCGTGTGAATGTATTCAGGAAGAGCAGAGAGTATCGTAAATACAAACACGCATATATATTTAAACAGAACAGATGTGCCTATGTTATGCTTAATGGTCTTTACCTCTCTCTCTCTCTCTCTCTCTATATATATATATCTTTGATCACTGGGTGTCAAGCAAGTGCTCGGGGAATTGGTTGGTATTAACTAACTTCTATGAATTTGTACTAATGTCATTCTTATAGATCACATTATATATATATATATATATATGAGTCAGCCTCACGAAAACGGGCCAATCGGTGGTCAAGTGAAGAAAGTCAAAGACTTTCCAACACCATTGTCAATGCTAAATCATAATTATACCGATCGACGCCGACATCCAATGATCGACACCGACAACTTTAACAGATCTCGGCGTCGCAATTCTTAAAGTCTCGTGCATTTCTTTGTTTTATATTATATTATCCTCGAAACAAATCAGGTTGTTGTATTTTCTCGACCTTTGCATTCAGGATAAATTTAAAGACTTTCCAACACCTATGTCAATGCTAAATTATAATTATACCGATCGATGCCGACATCCATACTCGACACTGACAACTTCCACCAATTGGCCTCTTTTCATGATCCTGACCGATATATATATATATATATATATATATATAGTTATACGAATCTTACCTGGGTATAGATGATGGATAACTGTTGTTTTCCCGAGGTAGAAGCCTCGGGTAGACGTGGGCTAGGGAGAAGGAAGCACGTGAGGTACCAGCAATTTTAACCTACTTATTCAGGATAAAAATGATCTTTCAATACAATGGATACTATGATTTTCCCGTAACGGTACACCAACGGGATAGACGTGGCAGGGCGTGGTGGGTGGGCCCTAGCCCACGTCTACCCGAGGCTTCTACCTCGGGAAAACAACAGTTATCCATCATCTATACCCAGGTAAGATTTGTATAACTATACTATTTTACCTCGGTATACAGCCTCAGGCTAGCCTCAGGCTAGGGAGACCTTTACATAATTCATTTTTATCCTTAATATTTCTTATATAATATTCAACGTTTTTGTTCTCACCTATTCTTGTTAGTTGGCGAGCAGGCGCTTTGCAATGCCGGTAGGCTTTTCTAGTCGCTTGTTGTAATGTTTTGCAAACGACTTAGCCGTCTTCCAGCCTGCATGCGCTAGTATTCTTTTCACAGAAACACCTAGCAACCGTGCCTTGGAGACCATGGCACCTCTAGTTGAGTGGGATGAGTATTTGCTCGTATCCACTCCAGCCAATTTCAACACCGTAATTGTCCATCTGGCAAGGGTGTCTCGGTGAAATATTGCTTTATGTGCCTTAAATAAAAGTCTCCACTAATAGTTGTTGTGAATGCATGTAAATCCTTTGTTTTAGATATATAAGCCCGTATGGCTGACACAACACATAATTTCCGATCACTCGGAAAACAGTCTAAGTGAACCGTAGATAAAGGGTCACCTAAGGTGTTCGATTTAAGCAATTGTGCTAAATCAAACGTAGCTTGTATCTTGTCTATTTCTAATCCAGTTAAAGACAAAGCAACAATGGTCTGTCCTCTGTGTCCGGTTACTAATAATAACAGGACCGCGACCTTAAAACCTAATTGTTTTAAATCTAACCACGAGTTGTAAGGCCAACCCTGAAACAACTTAAATACTACAGACACATCCCAAAACCGACTATACTTTGGTTTTGGAGGATTCCTTTGATAAATTGAACGAAGTAAATATCTAAGAACATAATGTTTTCCAACTGCTTCACCATCAATTCTCGGTAATATGATTGATAACGCACATCTTGCCGCATTAATCGACCCAAAGGATAGTCCCTCATCCTCTAGAGAACGAAGAAAACGAGCTACTTGTGAAAATTGTTGGATTTGTTTGCTTAACTTTCCATAACAAACAATGTACACCCCATTTCTTTAAAAGGTTGTTACATTTTTGACAGTTCCTGGCCTCGCAGGCATCAGCTACTATCCTAATCTCAGTTAATTCTGTCCAATCCAAATTGCTGTAGCTGCTTCCTTAGAAAAGGAATGCCAATAGGGGCGTCGTTGACACATCGCCGTGAACCACTAGCGGTCCAGGGTGCGTCAGATTCCCGAGTTTTCTTGGGAATCGTATACAATCTTTTGCCAGTTGTGAACTGCTGGCAGCCAAGGTTGCGTGTCCCAATCGGGCACCACCAGTATCGCATGTGTCCCTTCCAAGCCGATTTTTCCTGACAACTCGGCGATAATGCTAAACGGTGGGAAAATATAAAAATAATTATTTTCCCAGGTAATAGCAAATGCATCTACCTTCCAAGCCTCCGGTTCAGGATGCCAAGAAACATAACAAGGTAATTTGTTATTATTTGTGATGCAAATAAGTCAACTTCAGGTGTACCCCATTTTTCCCAAATGAAATTAAACAAAGGTGTAGAGAGAGACCATTCTAAATGGTCATGGAAATTTCTACTTTTATAGTCTGCAAGTGTATTTTGTGACCCTGGAATTGCGCTACAGTCAGCCAAACTTGTTACCCTGTGCCCCAGTTCCAAATCAGTTTAGACAACTGATTTGCAAGGCTTTGATTGAGTTCCACCTCATGTATACGAATAATATGCCATGGCAGTATATTATCAGTTAGTTATTCTAACTTGTGATTTATGTATCTTACTAAAACTACATAAGCCCAGATAAATAGCACGCAGTTCTAGTACATTAAATATGGTCTGATTTTTTCATCATCAAGCCATTTTTCATCATGTAGCCATCTACCTCCTGTTGCCACCCCATCGCGATGGGCTCCCCACCCTTCTAACGAAGCATCAGTGGTAATTACTGTATTTGGTTCCGCCATGTGGATTGGATTGGGTGAATTTGCGATATGTTGCATCCACCATTGAATATCCTGTAACCCTTCTTCAGAAATAAACATCTTTCGTTCAAAATTACCTTTAGTTTGTGCTAATCCTAAATTTTTATCTATTTCTAGAGATTTAATATGGCTTTCCCATATAGAATAGCGGGTGCATAAGATATCATTATTCCGATAAGGACTGCGACCTGTCTAATCTTAGGTTTCGGTAACTTAAGAAGCTGTGTCGCTGTATTCATAAACTTAATTAGTTTTTGTTCTGTTATCGACACTGTAAGAGACTGTGTATCCAGAATAAACCCTAAACATTTGCGTTGTTTTGTTGGTTTAAACACTGACTTTTGTGGATGTACATAAAACCCCAATTTAGTAAGTAATGCACATAAATCGAAGACTGCATTCTGACAATCAATTTGTGTTGATGCAATAATAAAGGAATCATCTATGTATGGAAACATTATATGACCCTTCCGCGCCATTACTGAAAAAACAGGTTTAATCAGTTTAGTGAATAAACGAGGGGCACAAGCTAAACCATTCGGACATGCCAAAGTAAACTCATGAGTTGGATTATCCCAAAGAAACCGAAGAAATTTTCCGGTCTTTTTCTCTTATGGGAAGCGTATAATATGCATCCTGTAAATCAACACTAGCCATCCACGCATCTGGCGTAATCAGATCGCGTGCTGTCTCTAGCGAGAACATTTTAAAATGTCGATATTCAACCATTTTATTAAGGATTGTTAAATCCAGGATCATTCGAACCTCACCATTAGGCTTTGGTCTCGAGAAGATGTTTGAAAAAATAAACTCTTCCGAACAGTATGTCAGTTTTTGTATAATTCCTTTCTCAAAGAAATTTGTCCTGTTAAGGTTAGTGCCGGGGGAGCGTCTTCAACCGGTTCAATGTTATAAGGAAAGGTATCCTGCCTTACCGGGAAATTGTGTGAAGGTGAATAATGACACCCCTAACTATTTCTATAATTTCTTTGTCACTAGTAATTTTGTGCCACTCAGAAATATGATTACTAATATTACCAGCCACAAAGTTGCTTACAGTTTGTGTGTTTTTAGAGGCTGCAGGGACTTGTAAAGTTTGTGTTTGGACCTCTACTTGGACCCGCCCCTGGGAAAAGGTCTCGACGAGTTGAACCCTCGGCCTATTGGCCGTGCGGTGTTGTCGGTCCAGCCTGGGCGAGCGCCCCGGCCCCGAAAACCTTGACCGAAGTTTGAACCCGATCTGGTTCCCCTGGTGAACCGCCGTGGACGAAAATCCCCTCGTGACCTTTTGTAACGAGGAGTTTCCTGTTTCTTCTTACCATCCATGTTTTTGCCACTCTTGGCTGCAGTTTCTACCTCTTAATAGAGGTATTGTAGTTGACCGCCAAACATTTTCGTGTTATCTAAAGGTTTCCCTTTAATCGGCTCTGGAGCAAGAAAGAGCGTAAACTCTTTCCCATCATTATCAGTAACCTTCTTTGAGCGAGCCACTTCTTTGCCAGCATCTGTGCAAACTGACTTGAAAACATTTTCATATCTTCGATACGACAGGTAATTACCTGCCGCCGCCAACAATGCAATACCTTTGTCCATCGTCTTAGCCAAAGAAGAGAACTTGTTTTCTTGTTGCATTCTGTTTGCTACAGGAGCAATAGCTGTTAAGGTACCAAGCACCGCCTTATGCACTATGTGCAACACACCCTCAAATCTCTAACGGTCCTCCGTCATATTGACATCTCGATCCATCTCCTTAATGATGGAGTTGGGAACACCTTTAATGCCTGTTAACTCATCTGATAATTTAGAAATAATCTCCGCCGGCTTAAACGTGCGGAAATGGCCATTAATGTTCTCACGCATAAGCGTAGTGGTTTTCACCCGCTTAGCCCTTGGCGTCTCGACTTTCTTAGCCACTTTGCCTCCAATGGCAGCATAGACACCTTCATATTGCGTGTCTGAGTCCGATTCCGTAGACGTGGAATCCGTGGACGAGTCAGAAGAAGAAGAAACTTTCCTCTTCTTCTTCTTCTTCTTGGATTTGGTCTTGCGCTTTTTGCGAAGCCCAGTCTTCCCCCTCTCCTTGGTGAACTCATCACCCGAAGAAACAATGTGTTTCTTCTTCTTTCTTCGTTTAGGAGAAGGAGGAGGAGCCCTAAGCTCCATCTCTGAGTCTGTGTCGGAGAAATCCTCCACAGCAGACTCTTCTTGCACACTCCGTTTACGAGACACCGGTGGTTTGAGAGCCATTATGTGACTCTCCATCGCCGCAAACAGCGTCTCCCAATTTTGAGGCGCGGCGCCGCCAGGCACTATGTCCTCCTCGGAGAGAATATGCGCCCTGGGCTGTGTCGCAGGCCCTGCCGACATCACGGGTGAGGAGTCGTACTCCTCAATATATATATATATCCATTAACCCAGAATCATACCTGTGATATGCATTCTGTAAATTATGTAATATATCATCATCATCATCATGCTGTCGGTCGCGATGCGACAAAGACTGCTTTCATTACTTGACTGCCGCTCTCCATTTAGCTCTCTGCTGTGAGAGTTGTGTCCATGAGTCGGTCTTAATGTCTCTCAGCTTCAGGTTTCTCTTGATGGTATCTTTGAACCGGAGACGGGGGCGCCCTCTCTTTCTGTAGCCAAAAGACAGTTGAGAATAGAGGATCTGCTTTGGTAGCCTGTCTGATGACATCCTCATGAGGTGTCCAGTCCACCGGAGATTCTTTTTGATCAGAAGATCTTCCATAGAGGGCAGCCCCATCCGTTCGAGTATTTCCTTATTCGTCACTTTGTCCTTCCAGGTTAGCCTCATGATTGAACGCAGATGTCGCATCATGAAGGCATGCAGCTTTTTCACCTGCTGTCTGTACACTGTCCAGGCCTCGGCTCCGTATAGTAGGGTGGATAGCACGATTGCGCGGTAGATCTTACCTTTGACCCGAATGGACACATGGTGGTTGTTCCAGAGTCTCTGGCGTAGTCGGCCGAAAGATGCGCTAGCCTTGGCCATCCTCCTCTGTATCTCAGCATCAATGCGTCCATCACTTGATATTGTGCATCCGAGATAGGTGAATTCCGGAACAGAGTTCAGCTTGTTTCCGTCAACCATGATCTCCTCCTCTCGGGTTCTTGTAGAGTTGGGTTGGTACAGCACCTCCGTCTTCTTGATGTTAATTTTCAGGCCAAACTTCTTTGATGCATCGGAGAAAGCGTCCACTATTTTCTGGGTCTCTTCAGCAGAGTGGGCAACCAGTGCACTGTCATCTGCGAATAGTAGCTCTCTCACCATATCACACACTTGCAATTAGATAGGTAAGTAATATACATATCATCTGAATCACCCACTATGTATTTATGAAAGGTGCACACACACTACACAGATAGTATAATAAAACCGACCTATATTTGCATGTAAAGTACCAGGCGCGGTGTCCAAATCGGTAGAGCGCTGGCCTCGCGTCCGGAAGGTTGGTAGTTCGGTTCCCGGTCGAGTCAAACCAATGACTTATACAATTTATACTTGTCGCTTCCTAACCTGGCACTCAGCATTACTAGGATAGGGCATTGACTGGTTAGCTTAGTGTCAGGATAATGTGTCTGAGTGGGATATCGGGTCATGGTGCTGGCAGCCTGATTTCTTAGTAGGGCTGCACTATAAAGTCACCATGAGTGTGCACTGTCACAAGTCTGTACCGGTCCTGATATGACCTTAGATGTTGCCAGGATGTAAAACTCCAACAATCAACCAACCAATCAGCATGTAGAGTATGGATGCTACACTAGCCCCGTTCACACAGGTCCCATAAGTTGCCTCAACTAGTTTGCCTCATCTAATCCACCTCGCGAAGCAGTCTACATGAGGCAAACTAGTTGAGTTGAATCAGCCTAATTCGCCTCAGGGGCACGTTGACACGCACGTTTTGAGTTGACTTCGATGAGGTGAACTGGTTGAGGCGACCTAACATGTTTAAAAGCCCTGTCACACATCACCGGATTGGGGGAAATGGAAAGAAACCGAACAAAGTCTGGTTTGTGTCCATACAAGTTTTGAACATGCACAAAACTAGGAACGGATGCCGCTGGATTGACGTCTACAGTCCTTGAATGGTTTGAGATTGTTTCGTCCGTTGGCTATCCATTCATGTCCGTTTCATGTCCGTTTCATGTCCGTTTCATGTCCGTTTCATGTCCGTTTCATGTCCGTTTCATGTCCGTTTCATGTCCGTTTCATGTCCGTTCGTCCGGCAGCCTTTGACCCGATGTCGCAACACTTTGACACATTTTAATACATTTTGATACTTATCGCCACCGGACTAGACAATTCTGTCCATTGCTCAATCCGGCATAGTGTGACAGGAACTTAATGCCCAAAGGTGAACGATTGTATTTACTATTATAAAACCAACCTATATCTGCATCTAATATAGATACCACACACACACTACATATATAATACTAAAAAAAACGATCTATATCCGCAGGTATAGTATGCCTACCACACACATTCACAATGTGACATTGTACGTGTAGCACCTGTACCGCCCCGGCCCGGACAACGCCCCCTGGCGTGCTGAATGACACCTCTACTCGCAGCACCAGAGCTGGAAGTACAGGTGTTGTCGGCCACCTCACCTGCACCTCACCTGCATATCACCTGCACCTGCCCGGACAGGTGAGAGTGGGCGCTCCAGGCTGGTACCGGCACGGGCTGAACGCTCATATACTCAACTCACACTCACACTCAGTTTGAACCATTTCAACAATTGTGTTAATTCTAACCACATTTGAACCGAAAATTAGAAAGTTATGATTATTTGTTGATTGTTGTTACACGACTTGATTAAGGGGGATGGATAAATTAAAATCGTGAACAATTGGTCTTCCTAATTCCACTGCTCTTTGCCCTATCCTAGTAATGCTGAGCGCCAAGATAGGTAGCAGGTTGGTTGCTTGTTGGAGTTTTACATCCTGGCAACATCTAAGGTCATATCAGGCCGGGTACCGACTTGTGACAATGCGCACTCATGGTAACTTTATAGTGTTGCCCCACTGGGAAATCAGGCTTTATAGTGTTGCCCCACTGGGAAATCAGTGTTGCCCCACTGGGAAATCAGGCCACCAACACCATGACCTGATATCCCACTCAGTCACATTATCCTGTCAATGAGCCAAACAGTCCTTGCAACATCCTAGTAATGCCGAGGATCAGGCTAGGTAGCAATAAGCATCATTTTCTTAAGTCATTGGTTTGACTTAGACAGTGTTCGAACCTGAAGGTTTGAATCCGATGACCTACTAACACGGGAGGTGGACGCCCAACCCATTCAACCCATTCAACCTATTCAACCCATTCAACCTATTCAACCCATTCAACCCCTCTGGTCTAATCATTAATGGGATGGGATCCTCTCCCACAGGCATGTATGTCATCTGCATAGATGTACATAGTAGGCTAAGTTATCATATAGAGGTTAGGAAAAAACTTGAAAATTAAAAAAAAAAACTAATATAGAAACTACTAACACCCAAACCCGCAAAGGTTGGCCCAAGAAAGATCAGGTAAAGACTCCTGAGTGCGGGACCAGACCAATCCAGTATCACAGCTGTCCAGCGTTGAAAACAAGCACCCTCACGGGAGCTTATACGTTATGGGCAGAATAAAAAACTTGTCACAAAAAAAAACTAAAAAAATTAACAACTACTATGTTGCTTATGTAATTATTTACTGGTGCGCTATTGGGGTTGGCCTTACAGTGAGAATGAAATGAGGGATATTTCAAACAGATCAAACGCATGTCCATTTCAACCATGCGTAATATAGTTGTCCCATCATTAACTGGCCGGTGCTTGACATGCATGATATAGCTGTCCCATCATTAACTGGCCGGTGCTTGACATGCGTAATATAGTTGTCCCATCATTAACTGGCCGGTGCTTGACATACGTGATATAGCTGTCCCATCATTAACTGGCCGGTGCTTGAGGTGCGTGATATAGCTGTCCCATCATTAACTGGCCGGTGCTTGACATGCGTGATATAGCTGTCCCATCATTAACTGGCCAGTGCTTGACATGCGTGATATAGCTGTCCCATCATTAACTGGCCGGTGCTTGACATGCGTGATATAGCTGTCCCATCATTAACTGGCCGGTGCTTGACATGCGTGATATAGCTGTCCCATCATTAACTGGCCAGTGCTTGACATGCGTGATATAGCTGTCCCATCATTAACTGGCCGGTGCTTGAGGTGCGTGATATAGCTGTCCCATCATTAACTGGCCGGTGCTTGACATGCATGATATAGCTGTCCCATCATTAACTGGCCAGTGCTTGACATGCGTGATATAGCTGTCCCATCATTAACTGGCCGGTGCTTGACATGTGTGATATAGCTGTCCCATCATTAACTGGCCAGTGCTTGACATGCGTGATATAGCTGTCCCATCATTAACTGGCCAGTGCTTGACATGCGTAATATAGTTGTCCCATCATTAACTGGCCGGTGCTTGGGCTTTGATCCTATGGAAACTATCACTTTGCGATGTGAGACACTGATATTATAAAATCATCACCCACTTTGTGCAAATCAATCTGAAGCTCAGGAAGACGGGGGCGGGGGTGGGGTCCATGCACAATTTCAGATGACAAAAGTAGGAAAGTGCATTGCTGCTAATATCAATGTTTCAGCTAGTACTAGTAGTATTTATGAAACAGCGATGTGCTCATTACATTATAGAGGGAGTCAACGAGGGAAACTACAAAATAAGAACCCCCCCCCGGAAAACATTAGGGATAAGATGGACAGATAAAAAAGTTAAGGGGGCTGCCGTTATTTATATCCACATAATAAATTATATAGTACATATATAATATATATTACTTGGATCCATATTAGTAACTATACTTCTTATATCATATATATGTGAGTTTCTATATTCTGTAATTGTTCACCCTCATATAGAACTTCTCGGATATATATTTGGGTACACACAGACACAGGGATCTTATCAATCTTTACATCTGTACTTGCTATATGTGAATTGTTATATTCTAGATATTTCCATGGTCATATAGACCACCACACATACACACACCTGTATATGTTATGTATAACTCATTATGCGAGCAAGAAGGCTCGAAAGGGAATTATAGTAATTATATATGTGTTGTTATTATGTACTATGCTTCTTTGACTCCGCCCATGTGACTGGTGGCGCCGCCCCTGGGCTTCCTCATAACTAACAGACGCGCCACATTGTTAGTCGCACTGGAGAATTTTCTTTCTTTGCAGGTAAGGGTAGATATTCCCAAAGACCCTATAATACTAAGATGGGTCACTCCCTATCTCTCCCATGGTAATGTAAATTTCGCAGTGCCACCTTGTGGTGGGTTTGATCAGCCTGGCTGCTGGTTAGTGTTTCACATGTAAACACATACAATTATATTATACATGAGATAGGTAGGTATGAATACACATCAATATGAAATTGCTATGAACAAATACATATCTTCATCATCATCATTAGCATCGCCATCATCACACATCTTTCACGTTCATATATACATAAATGGGCTATATTATATGTATAAATTTATACATATAATATAGCACCTGTTTAGCCAGCGCACCAAGTGGTGGGTTTGATCATTTTGATTAGACAGTGCAGGCTTAGTGAGCCATCTTAGTATTATAGGGTATTTGATATTCCTTCGCTAGAGAATATATATATAGATATATATATATATATATAGATATTATGTACATATAATTATCATGGGTGTTGATGAAAATGAGGCCGACACATTGCGCATAGCACAGGATAACAATAAACACTTCCAGGAATCCTGGAGAAATAGATAGCCTCGCAACCATTAGTGTATGAATCCTCCCCGATGCAATCAGCCTATCCACGCCTACCTGTCTACGCAGCTCCTTGCCTGATTGTTGAGTGCAGACTGCTACATAAATACAGTAACAATTCTACCTGCACTCACTATCTATGATTGAGATGAGATATCGGGACATGGTTCTGGCACCCTGACTTCCCAGTGGGACAGCACTATAAAGTGGCCGTGAGTGTGCACTGTCACAAGTCAGTACCAGTCCTGTTATGGCCTTAGATAGATGGTTGGTTGATTAGTAGTTGGAGTTTTACGCCCTCGAAACATCTAAGGTCATATCAGCAGGATGGGTACTGACTTGTGACAGTGTCCATTCATGACAATTTCATACAGCTGCTCTACAAGGAGAACAGGCCACCAGCACCATGACCTAATATCCCACTCAGTCACATTATCCGGACACTGAGCCAACCAGTCCTTGCCCTATCCTAATAATGCCAAGCACCTGGCTAGGAAGAGACAAGTATCAATTATTAAGTCATTGGTTTGACTCAATTGATGGATTCGAATCGAACGATCTACCAAACCGGGAGACGGACGCTCAACCCATTTGGCCATTCCGTTTATATGACCTTAGATGTTGCCAGGACGTAAAGCTCAAACACCCAACTTACTTCACTTCCGCTCAAGACGGGCGAGTGTCTGCAGTACACACCGGTAGGGGGCGTTCATTAACAGCCCGGCGTTATCCAGCCATGAGGGCTGACTTATACTTATACTTATACCCTCCGGCTGGTGAAAGCGTAGTTCGTACTGTCCCCGACAGGGGGCGTCTCCGTCGCCTGTTCGCTTAACAATCTCGCCCACCCGGGCGGTAAACAAGTTATATATAGATCAATAATTCCCGGAGGTCTTCCCCCCCCCCTCAAAGTCCTCAGGAGTAGATCTGTCTTGCTCTCTTGTTATATATATGGGAAATATAACATATTATCTGCGCTATAGTAGTAATAATAATTAACGAGAAGACACAAATACAGTTTGGAGTGAGTACTATCCTCTGGCTGGCCTCTAAGACCCCAATCTCTTTATTTAAAAAGAAAATTTTGGCAGAAGTGACCAACCGGTAGTGGGACAGGAAGGATCAGCTGACCGGCTACCTTCGCTTACCTGTCCCAACAGACAACTGTGCACCAAGTCGCTCTAACCGCGTTGCACAGAACCTTCCAGAACCCCAGAGATTCAAGCCAGGAAAAACTCTGACCGCTTAGCATAATACTTGTATAAAGGTGAACATTTATACATACACATTATCTGCGCTATAGTAGTAATAATAATTAACGAGAAGACACAAATACAGTTTGGAGTGAGTACTATCCTCTGGCTGGCCTCTAAGACCCAAAACACCCAACCACGAGGTCATCCAGCAAGTTGTAATGCGACCCGCATGTCCAGTGCCAGGCGCTCTTCCACCGACAATGCGAGATACTGGAACACCGCATCAGACTTCCAATCACCCCTCTCCATTATCTCCCGAATCGAAGCCCCACACATGCGCAAATAAGTTGCACCCCCTCGACGCAAACTATGAGTCGAAAATTTGTCCGCCTCCAGCCCCGCCCTCCTACAGGCAGAAATTTTGGCAGAAGTGACCAACCGGTAGTGGGACAGGAAGGATCAGCTGACCGGCTACCTTCGCTTACCTGTCCCAACAGACAACTGTGCACCAAGTCGCTCTAACCGCGTTGCACAGAACCTTCCAGAACCCCAGAGATTCAAGCCAGGAAAAACTCTGACCGCTTAGCATAATACTTGTATAAAGGTGAACATTTATACATACACATAATATAATCTATATATATATACAGGTATATGTACAAGTAAATGTGCTCTATGAGGCAAAACAAACAAGAACTATTCAACATTATATATATATTTACAGTAAAACCTCTCTAAATCAACCGACCATAGAACCGATTTTAAGTGGTCCATTTAGGGAGGTGGTCGGTTTAGAGAGGTAGAATATCCTTACAATGGTATTGTTGGGACCCAAATAAAGCGATCGATATAGGGGAGTGGTCGATCTGAGCAGGGGTCGGTATAGAGAGGTTTTATTATATATATATATATATAGATATATATATATATATATATATATATATATATATATATATATATCGTGGTGGTTGTAGTATATATATACAAGCGCAGGCCGGTAGCAGCGGCGGTGGTCACAGGTACACGTGACATGGTGAATCCTATTTCAATAAACTGGGACTTGCCATACAGACATCCAAGCATTCACTTCGTCTATTCCTACAGTGGTGATGTTGCATGTGGGTAACATGACGCCTAGAGTTGGGTTCGAACCCACATGTCTGCCATTCCGCAGCTAGCGTTAAAATCAATAGCTTATTTAGGCTCCCTGATGCAAAGAACTTACCAATGCATAACTGTATATGTTGCATTTTATATGGGGAGGTCCGTGCCCCCCCCTCACCCCTCTCTCTCACACTCTCTCTCTCTCTCTCTCTATATATATATATATATATATAGTATAGTTATACGAGTCTTACCTTGGTACAGATGATGGATAACTGTTGTTTTACCGAGGTATTAGCCTCGGATAGATGTGGGCTAGGGAGAGGTAAGCACGTCCGGTACCAGCAATCTTAACCTACTTATTGAGGATAAAAATGACTTTCAAACAATGGATACTATTACTTTACCTAAAAGGTACACCAACGGAATAGATGTGGCAGGGTGTGGCGGGAGGGCCCTAGCCCACATCTATCCGAGGCTTATACCTCGGTAAAACAACAGTTATCCATCATCTGTACCAAGGTAAGACTCGTATAACTATACTATTTTACCTCGGTAAACAGCCTCAGGCTAGCCTCAGGCTAGGGAGACCTTTACATAATTCATTTTTATCCTTAATATCATTCTTTCTTATTATTATAACATTCTAAATTTTTGTTCTCACCTATTCTTGTTAGTTGGCGAGAAGACACTTTGCAACGCCGGTAGGCTTTTCTAGTCGTTTATTATAATGTTTTGCGAACGACTTAGCCGTCTTCCAGCCTGCATGCGCTAGTATTCTTTTCACAGAAATACCAAGCACCCGTGCCTTGGAGACCATGGCTCCTCTAGTTGAGTGGGAAGAGTATTTACTCGTATCCACTCCAGCCAATTTCAACACCGTAATTGTCCATCTGGCAAGTGTGTCTCGTGAAATCGCCTTATGTGGCTTTATAAAGCTCACTAATAGTTGTTGTGATGCACGTAAATCCTTTGTCTTGTATATATAAGCCCGTATGGCCGACACAACACATAATTTCCGATCATTCGGAAAACAGTCTAAGTGAACCGTTGATAAAGGGTCACCCAACGTGTTCGATTTAAGCAATTTTTCTAAATCAAACGTAGCTTGTTCCTTGTCTATTTCTAATCCAGTTAAGGATAAAGCAACAATCGTCTGTCCTCTGTGTCCGGTTACTAACAATAACAGGACCGCGACCTTAAAACCTAACTGTTTTATATCTAACCACGAGTTGTGAGGCCAAGCCTGAAACAACTTAAATACTATAGAAACATCCCAAAACCGACTATACTTTGGTTTTGGAGGATTCCTTTGATAAATTGAACGAAGTAAATAACAAAGAACATAATGTTTTCCAACTGTTTCGCCATCAATTCTAGGTAATATAATTGATAACGCACACCTCGCCGCATTAATCGATCCAAAGGAAAGTCCTTCATCCTCTAGAGAACGAAGAAACCGAGCTACTTGTGAAATCTTTGGATTTGTTGGCTTAACTTTCATTAACAAACAATGTACACCCCATTTCTTTAAATAGGTTGTATACATTTTGACAGTTCCTGGCCTCCAGGCATCCGATACTATCCTATCCTCAGTAATTCTGTCCAATCCAAATTGCTGTAGCTGCTTCCTTAGAAAAGGAATGCCAATAGGGGCGTCGTTGACACGTCGCCGTGAACCACTAGCGGTCCGTGGTGCGTCAGATTCCCGAGTTTTCTTCGGAATCGTATATGATCTTTTGCCAGTTGTGAAACTGCTGGCAGCCAAGGTTGCGTGTCCCAATCGGGCACCACCAGTATCGCATGTGTCCCTTCCAAGCCGATTTTTCTCACTACTCGGCTGATAATGCTAAATGGTGGGAAAATATAAAAATAATTATTTTCCCAGGTAATAGCAAACGCATCTACTTTCCAAGCATCCGGTTCAGGATGCCAAGAAACATAACAGGGTAACTTGTTATTATTTCGTGATGCAAACAAGTCAACTTCAGGTGTACCCCATTTTTCACAAACGAAGTTAAACAAAGGTGTAGAGAGAGACCACTCTAAATGGTCATGGAAATTTCTACTTTTATAATCTGCAAGTGTATTTTGTGACCCTGGAATATGCGCTACAGTCAGCCAGACTTGTTGAGCCTGTGCCCAGTTCCAAATCAGTTTAGATAACTGATTGCAAGACTTTGATTTGGTTCCACCCATGTTACGAATATATGCCATGGCAGTAGTATTATCAGTTAGTGTTCTAACCTGTGATTTATTTATCTTTACTAAACTACGTAAGCCCAGATAAATAGCACGCAATTCTAGTGCATTAATATAGTCTGATTTTTCATCATCAAGCCATCTACCTCCTGTTGTGACCCCATCTCGATGAGCTCCCCAACCTTCTAACGAAGCATCAGTAGTAATTACTGTATTAGGTTCCGCCATGCGGATTGGATTTGGTGAACTTGCTATATGTTGCATCCACCATCCAATATCCTGTAACCCTTCTTGCGAAATAAACATCTTTCGCTCAAAATTGCCTTTAGTTCGTGCTAACGCTAAATTTTTATCTATTTCTAGCGACTTAATATGGGCCTTCCCATATAACACAGCAGGTGCATATGATGTCATTATGCCAATAAGAACAGCAACCTGTCTAATTTTAGGCTTTGATAACTTAATAAGCTGAGTCGCTGTAGTCATAAACTTAATTAGTTTTTGTTCTGTTATCGACACTGTAAGGGACTGTGTATCCAGAATAAACCCTAAACATTTGAGTTGTTTTGTTGGTTTAAACACTGACTTTTGTCGATGTACATAAAACCCCAATTTATTGAGTAATGCACATAAATCCAAAACTGCATTCTCACAACCAATTTGTGTTGATGCTATAATAAAAGAATCATCTATGTATGGAAACATTATGTGACCCTTCCTCGCCATTACCGAGAAAACAGGTTTAAGCAATTTAGTAAATAAACGAGGCGCACAAGCTAAGCCATTCGGCATGCAAGTAAACTCATAGAGTTGGTTATCCCAAATAAATCGAAGAAATTTTCGGTATTGTTCCATTATGGGAAGCGTATAATATGCATCTTGTAAATCAACACTAGCCATCCACGCATCTGGTGTAATCAGATCTCGTGCCGTATCTAGAGAGAACATTTTAAAATGTCGATATTCCACCCTTTTATTAAGGATTGTTAAATCCAGGATCATTCGAACATCACCATTAGGCTTCGGTCTCGAGAAAATGTTTGAAATAAACTGTCCTGAACAGTGTGTCACTTTTTGTATAATTCCTTTCTCAAAGAATTTATGTACCTGTTTAGTTAGTGCCTCTCGTTCAACTGGTTGAATGTTATATGGAAAAGGTATTATACTTTGTACAGGAATTTGTGTAAAGGGAATGTGAACACCCCTAACTATTTTTAAAATTTCTTGGTCACTAGTAATTTTGTGCCACTCAGAAATATGATTACTAATATTACCAGCCACAAAGTTGCTTACAGTTTGTGTGTTTTTAGAGGCTGCAGGGACTTGTAAAGTTTGTGTTTGGACCTCTACTTGGACCCGCCCCTGGGGAAAGGTCTCGACGAGTTGAACCCTCGGCCTATTGGCCGTGCGGTGTTGTCGGTCCAGCCTGGGCGAGCGCCCCGGCCCCGAAACCCTTGACCGAAGCTTGAACTCGGTCTGGTTCCTCTGGTGAACCGTCGTGGACGAAAATCCCCTCGTGACTTTTTGAAACGAGGAGCTTCCTGTTTCTTCTTGCCATCCATGTTTTTGCCACTCTTGGCTGCAGTCTCTACCTCTTTATAGAGGTATTGTAGTTGACCGCCAAACATCTTGGTGTTATCTAAGGGTTTCCCTTTAATCGGCTCTGGAGCAAGATAAAGCGTAAACTCCTTCCCCTCATTATCGGTAACCTTCTTAGAGCGAGCCACTTCCTTGCCAGCATCTGTGCAAACTGACTTGAAGACATTTTCATATCTTCGATACGACAGGTAATTACCTGCCGCCGCTAACACTGCAATGCCTTTGTCCATTGTCTTAGCCAAAGACGAGAACTTATTTTCCCTCTGCATCCTATTAGCCACAGGAACAATAGCTGTTAGGGTAGCCAACACTGCCTTATGCACTGTGTGCAACACATCCTCAAACTTGTTACGGTCATCCGTCATATTGACATCCCGATCCATTTCTTTAATGATGGAGTTGGGAACACCCTTTATGCCTGTTAACTCATCTCCTAACTTGGAGATAACCTCCGCCGGTTTAAACGTGCGGAAATGACCATTCACGGTCTCGCGCATAAGCGTAGTGGTTTTAACCCGCTTAGCCTTTGGCTTCTCCACCTTCTTAGCCACTTTAGTGCCAATGTCCGCATAGACACCTTCATATATGGTGTCTGAGTCTGATTCCGTAGAAGTAGACTCAGTGGACGAATCAGAAGAAGAATATTTCCTCTTCCTCTTCTTCTTTTTGGACTTAGTCTTCCGCTTTTTGCGAAAACCAGTCTCTGCCCGCTTCTTGGTGAATTCATCACCCGAAGAAATCACCTGTTTCTTCTTCTTCCTCCGTTTAGGAGAAGGAGGAGGAGGAGCGTTAAGCTCCACCGCTGAGTCTGTGTCCAAGAAATCCTCATACGAATCCTCTTGGACACTCGGCCTACACCGCTTCCGAGACACGGGCGATTTGGAAGTCAAGATGTGGCTTTCCAACCGTGCAAAGCGAGCCTCCCAATCTGGAGGCGCAGGCACATCAGGCACTGCGTCCTCGTCCGGGTCGGAGAGGATATGCGCCCGGGGCTGTGTCGACGGCCCTGCCGACAACACAGGTGAGGAGTCGTACTCCTCGTCCACTCCACTCGGAACACGCCCCTCGGCTGCTGCTGCACCGCGCTTACTCCGCTTCGTGGCCATCAGGAACTGTAAACAAAGATTTTTGGTCAGTCCTGGTATATATATTTGTCACAATTTGGTTGTTTCAAACTCAATTGGACATCTGGTGGTGTTAGAGAACGTGTTTATACCGTTATAACACAGGCATAATAAGCTAAATTTGTGCGTGGATTGTGGGTCAAACCCAAATCTTTACGCGGGGTCGGGACCAGTGTATCGGCCCGCCCATCCCTCTGTTCCGCACACTTCTCCCACCTGTGACTACTACGTCAACAAGTTGGAGAAAATGCTACGAAACTCGGAGAAACGCCTGAACATTTTTTGTCTAGGGGAGTCTATAAAAGAAACCCAGGAGCATCTCCAACATTACTCTCTATTAGAGTACGAGAGAATTTCCACATGAGATAGGGCGAAACCCACATCTCTACCCATAGTCACACGGTGACCCGGGTGTTGACAGAACCGCTAATGACCGGTTTGGTTCCTTCGAGAAACCTACTCGAGTGGTCTATCCTTGGTTGTTTATAACCAAATAACTCGTCCAAATTGGACCAACGAAAGTCTAAACTTTCCATATTGATGCTCTAATGCATCATAATTAAGCTAACCACAGTTTTTATTATACTTACTGCGTATTTGCTTGTATGTAGACTAATTTTGCCGGAGCAACCCAACGACACGTTATCCAGTCGTGAGTTGTATATGCTAATTGCTGGTACCGGACGTGCTTACCTCTCCCTAGCCTGAGGCTAGCCTGAGGCTGTTTACCGAGGTAAAATAAATATATACCAATATAGATAATATATAGATATTTATATATCACTGCCTACATTATATTGTAAAGTTGCTTAGATTTCTATTGTCTGCCATTGAGCCACCTACGAGGGGAGAATCCCCACATTGAAATGACTATGTTGTCCAGATTGTGTTGTGTATATATATATAATTATAAGAGATAGAGAAATGGGGAGAGGTAAATGTGGGGTGGGAGCAGTGGGTTAACAGTGGAAGATTCAAAGAAGAAAATAGGGGAAGACATGATGTTTAATTCAGAATAATATATTATACCCAGGTAGGCTATTAATATGTAAACAACTACCTCACTGAAATTGAAAGTTGAGAAGTGTTGGGGCATACAGTACAACCCCATTAAACAAAGCTCGGTTAAATCAAACGATCGGTTAATCCAAACATTTTTCGGCGGCCCGGCAAAATACTACGATTTATCATATAAAAAAGTTGGTTAAACCAAAGCCAGTTATTCCAAAGTATCGGTTAATCCAGAACAGAATTGTCGGCCCAGGTCACTTCCAGTACAGCTAAACCAAACTTTCATTTGGTTATAAGGTCATCTGATACTTTTTAATGATAAATGGTAGTATTACCCTGGTCGCCGAAAAAAGTTTGGATTCACAGATCGTTTGATTTAACCGAGCTTAGTTTAATGGGGATAAACTGTATATACATAACAAAACAATAATCATAGTATCCACATACATTGTATATTACATTCATAATGCAATTGCGTTGCCAAATCCAAATCAAAGTCGAAGTCAAAGCTCGGTTAAACCAATGATCGGTTAATCCAAACAAATTTCTATGGTCCCTTCAAGTTTGGTTTAACGGGGTTATACTGTATAATGAACATTTTGGCTAAGAGCGTACTCATTTCCCATCCAATGTACTAAATCGCTTGGTAGGTAGACTCTATGGCGAATGTGTTAACGTTGCAGAGTCCGATGGCTTTGAGTTTCTGTCATTTTCTGAGGTTAATACATTAAATTGATGGTTATATTATAATCTACTTTACATTAGCTTGAAGTAACTTTTATTTTAAATAGCTGATGGCCCTGTCACACTACCACGTAACGACGTCAACATAGGGAGAACGTGAAGAACGTTGAACTTCTCGGCGTAGTATGCAAATTTGGGCACAAGTTGAACGTGGATGCAGCATAGTGGACGAGAGCGTAACGTCAGTAAAGCGTAGTGATACCGTCATTCAACGAGAGAGGTCAACTTCATTACGTTCACGGAACGTTATGAACGTTATTCCATCGCCAGAACTACGTTACCTGATGGCAAAATGTTGAACTACGTTGAACGTACGTTCTCCTGACGTTCTCCTGACGTTATTCTGACGTTATCCTGACGTTATCCTGACATTATCCTGACGTTCCCATTACGCCACGTGGACGTTTCCACCGGGTTTAATTTGGGTCAACGTAGTGCAACGTAGTGGAACGTAGTTGAACGTAGTGACTAACGTTTTAATAACGTCGGTTTAACGTCATTGACATTCACCGAACGTGTACAGAACGTACGGTGAACCTAAACCCTTACGTTCGAACTATTTCAAAAGTTTTGAACATGTCCAAAACCTTGACGTAACACGACGTAATGTGACGTAGCTCGACGTCAGTCTAACGTCATTATGACGTCATAATAAAGTAATCCAACGTACATCAACATAATGACGAAAGATCACCACGTTAGGCTCACGTTCGCTCATTACGTTGTAGTGTGACAGGGGTATTACTTTGGAGATATTTGAGGCACATCAAACTGCTGACATGGGAGACTTCAGCAGTAATAGGTTCTATTAAGTTGGCATTGTATCCCCTTCTATGCAGCAACATGTTCTTGGTAAGTACCCCAGGTTCTAAATTGGATATTTTACATCCTGGCAACATCTAATGTCATATCAGGAAGGGTACTGACCTGTGACAGTGCGCACTCATGGTGGCTTTATACTGTTGCCCCACTAGGAGACCAGGACGCCAGAACCATGGCCTGATATTCCACTGAAACACCTTATCCTGACGCTGAACAAACCAGTCCTTGTCCTATCCTAATAGTGTCGAGTGCCTGGCTAGGAAGCGACAATATCAATTTTGAAGTAATTGATATGACTCAACAAGGGTTGGGATCCCATGATCTACCAAAACAGGAGACGGATGCTCAACTAATTCGGCCATTTAGTCAGGGTGATGAACCAGTGCTTTGTTCTTGTTCTCTTCGATACAGGATGACGCAGCATACCAAGAAGCAAATACTTAGAAATAAACTCTTTAAGTTAAAGTATTATAAGTATTATAGTACAATCTCAAAGTAAACCCTCTTCAAATCTGCAACTAATTGCCAGTCAGCAACTGGGGATGTGATCTTAATCTTGTCAACTTTCTTTTCGCGCGCGCACTGATCGGTTCGCACAACCCTTCGCGCGGCGACGTGAGAGCAAAGGCGCGCAATTTGCCAAATTATGTCATACGTGCGCGTGCATAATACATGTGCCGGGGCCCCTCGGGTGCCATAACCGCGCGGCGGTGGCGCCACCTGAACGGCGTCGTCGTTATCGCCATGCTAATGTCGTCATAATTGGCGGCGGAAGTGTGTGGCACGGTTGTGGTGCGTCCGACCGATTACCGGTGTTGCAGTTTCCGTGGTACGCCAGTTTGCGAGGGACACATACATTCAAATGCATTGTCAGTCTCCGTGAGAAAATCTTCATACAGAAAAAGTCAAATATCTCTCAAATTACACCACCTAGAAAAAAACCGCTTGGCACACATACAGAAAACATATTCAACAAACAGATTATATTAAATTTATAAGGTTAGGGTTCTTGATTTCTATTAATTTTGAATAAAACTAATGTTTTGCACTGCGCATACCGTCAAACTCAAGGCATTGTCAATGGTCGTGAGCAATCTTCATACAGAAAATACAGAAAAAGTGAAATATCCTGAAAACCACACCACCTAGAAAGAAATTGCTTGGTAAACATATAGAAAACATCTTTACCAAAAACATTATATTACATTTATAAGGTTAGTGATGATGCTGTTTGATTTTGACACGATGTGTCCCTCGCAAACTGGCATACCGCGGAAACTGCAACACCGCCTTTCCACAGCCGGCGTAATGATACATGAATAATACGGGGGGTGAGTACTGTCGGCGCACCCCTCCCGGCGGACTATTTACTACCAGACGCCGAGCCGCATAACCGCCAGTTTAACCTCTGTATGTTCGTCTCTGATACTTGTGGGTTTTTTTTGTGTTCTTGTTTTGTATATCTGACCATCCGAGCAGGACTGGAGCCGGTAATGACCAGGCGCAGGTGGTATCAGGGTGGCCAGGAGCCACTCACAGGTGGCGCCATAGAGGCAGAAGCAGGAACTAAGTCCTGTAACAGTAGGATAGGAGGTAATAACTAATATATAGAAGAGAATTGATACGTGGTAGTGTCCTTGTTTATATTTCCATAATAGATTATAGACCACATATATTCACCATGCGATCACCTCTGCCAATTAGGATTGCCACAGCTATGTATAACTTTTATATTTCCATAATAGATTATAGACCATATATTCACCATACGATCACCTCTGCCAATTTGGATTTCCACAGCTACGTATAACGTACAGCATCATCAAAGGCCCGTTCCTCTCAATCAATGTTTATGTGGTGTGGGAGGTTAAAAATCCCTTGGGTTGGTAACAGTGTTGGCCTGGGCTTTCAATTGACCAAATGTCTAATGGTGAAAACAAGACTATTCAGACTTATCCATGATAGGCAGTATAAATCTTCAAGGAAAAAAAAGAAATTAAAAAAAGCTAATTGCAAACCAGACATAAAGTTACCATCAGCTACTAAGGATATGAGTCGTTTCCATGGATTCCTCTGTGTGGGGAACCCCTCTAGGTCATGTGATGAGGGAATCCCACCCATCATGTCATTCATGCATCACAGACATCAACACTCTCCCCCGACATGTTCAGTTGCATGAACTGAACAAACTAAGCAATGGTGTGTTTGGAGAGCTTTTGATACCAGATTCGTTTGTTTCTGAGTGAGGTATACCGGGTGACTTAAAAATGTGAATTTACTTGTGTCGATTTTCTTTGACACGAATCCATCGTTCGTAGAAGTTACAAGCTACTCACCTGAGGAAGACAAAAAGAGGGACATGGTTAGTATTCATAGCAATAAGGCAACAGTTAGGGCATGCAATAATAGTCATAATACTAGCAAATAGATGCGCCTGTCTCAAAAGGTGATAACTCTTTTTTTTGTGTCCATTGTAATGATTGACACAAAACAGTACAGAAATGGTTACACTGAAAACACAAGGACATTTGCTTCAAATCAATATGTATTCTATTGGGATTATGAAACACCATGTAAAAAACAAATCATAAGCGGATAGTATGTTGATCATTACAGTGGACAAAGTTTTGTCCCATATTGCTTAGCACCTTTTGAGACAGTCTCATAAAACTGTGAACAACATGGATCCATAATAAATAAGTGTAATAATAGAGACATGGTAACATAAACATTACAATGAATCCATCGCATATACCATATTTTCTTGATTAGTAAGCATATGCTATATTGATACATACATTGTATATGTCGCTGGTTATTCCAATTCCAATATAATACCTGATACGCAGCTATTCCTATCATCTAGGCAACTTGGGTGACTTGGGCACTGCATTTAAGTCGTGGGGACTTCCGATTCTGGAGGATGTTACCTTGAAGCAGATTCGGCTTTTATGTGTCTATATATGTGTGTATTTGTGTATGTATGTGCATATACGTACACGGATGTATATATGTAGACATATATGTGATGTATAACGTATTATGCGAGTATAAAGATTCGCAACGTAATATTACTTATTATTATTATTGTTATCCTCCATAAGATACAACACTGTACGGGTGGCACCATCTCGCCCACCTCGCCTCCCCGGATGTTGACCAGTGTCGGTCGCACCGGAGGATTGTATATATATGCATTATATATATGTATATATGTATGTGCATATAGATCTATATATATACATTGTTTGTTTGTTGTTGTTGTGCGTTCTAGCAACAACTGAGGTCATATCAGGACGGGTACCGACTTGTGACAATATGCACCCATGGCGACTTTATAGTGCTGCCCCCACTGGGAAACCAGGCTGCCAGCACCATGACCTGACTTAGTTACATTATCCTGCCACTGAGCCAACCAGTCCTTGCCCTATCTTAACAATGCCGAGCGCCAGGCTATTAAGTGACAAGTATCAATTTTTAAGTCATTGGTTTGACTCGACCTGGATTCAAACCCACAAACTCATGGGTTCGGATCTCCCGATCTCCGAAAACAGGAGACAGACGCTCTACTCATTTGGTCACCCCATCTGCTATATATATATATACATAGAGGTACATACGTATACATAGAGGTTCATATACAGATATGTATACGGTTATGTATATACAGTCAAACCTCTCTAAATCGACTGACCATGGGACCGACTTTAATTGGTCCATTTAGGGAGGTGGTCAGTTTAGAGAGTTAGAATATCCTTACAATGGTATTGTTGGGACCCAAATAAAGTGATGGATATAGGGGAGTGGTGGATCTATGGAGGGGACAGTATAGAGAGGTTTTACTGTATATATATGCAGATATATGTACATATGTTTATACATATGTAATCAGTAGTTATTCGACCGGACGGGATGGCCGAATAGGTACGAGCGCTGGCTGGGAGCCATTGAGTTCTAGCCCCAGGCGAATCAAAACAGTAATCCACTGGTGCTTATTGCTACCTGGCCAGGGCCGCATTCAGGGTGCATCTCGAAGATGTCTCGGAGATGTCTCAGCGATGCTGTTTGGCTTATTTCCGTTCAGGGTGCGTCTCGGAGACATCTCGGAGACGCCTCCTATTTCAAACAGGAGATGAAAGGCGCCTTGAAAATGGCCGCCGTATTCAGTGGCTTCAGCCAATCACAGCGCAGCTTTTCCATTGCAAATGGCCAACGCCTATGGGGGTGGACATTTTCGAGGCGACAAACTACTTTTGCAGTTCAGACTAGTGTGACGTCAGGGACATCACGGAGACGTCTCGGAGACAGACCCTCAACACGGCCCTGGTGCTCAGTATTAAGAGGCTAGGGATATGACTGCTTAGCTCACTAGCTGGACAATGTGATTGCGTGAGAAATCGTGTCATGGTGCCGACGGACTGGTCTTCCCGTGGGACAGCACTATTATTAAGTCGCTATGAGTATGTACTGTCCCAACTTGGTATCACCTCAGTTGATGCCAGGATGTAAAATACTTTCTAACGATAGCAACACTAGTCATTCACCTAATGGAATTAGGTTTGTTTTGTTTGTTTGTTGTTGTTTAACGTCCTAGCAACATCTAAGGTCATATCAGCACAGGTACTGACTTGTGACTGGGCGCACTCCTGGCAACTTTATAGTGCTTCCCCACTGGGAGACCAGGCCACCAGCACCATGACCTGATATCCCACTCAGTCACACTATCCTGACACTGAGCTAGCCAGTCCCTGCCATATCCTAATAATGCCGAGCGCCTGGCTAGGAAGTGACAGGTATCAATTTTTAAGTCATTGGTTTGACTCGACCAGGGTTCAAACTCATGATCCCACGGTCTACCAACACGGGAGACAGACGCTCTAACTCATTCGGCCATCCTGTCTGGTCTCATATGTATGTGCATATGTGGAATTAGGTGTTGGATATTTATGGAAACACAGACGCCTTGGTTTGAATTGTTGGTGAAGTAGCTTGAGTAGCATGGGCATACACTGTATTTGCATGCAAGTGTGCGTAGTGAGAAGGCTTGGGTGGTTTATAACTTATAAGATGGGTTTGAACCCTGGTCGAGTCAAACCAATTAATACAAATATATAGTTCTCATAACCCAGCTTGGTGCTTGACATTACTAGGGTAGGGCAAGGAGCAGTGCAATGAGGAAGACCATGCTATATATGCTATATATGCTATATATGATATATATGATATATATGATTGATATTCTATATATATTATATACATTATGGATATATTATATATACTATATATACTTTATATACTTTATATACTATATATATGTACTATGTATAATATGACTACTATGTATTATCCATATAATATATGTATTATATATTATATATCTTATATGTATTATATTATTAGTCATTACATAAAGGCGAACACAGTAGTTGGATTGAGTAGGTACTCCTAGCTGGCCCCCTAACGTCCTTCGTGTTTATTAAACAAACATTTTTAAAGCTAGAGCTCCAGATCAAATGGGACGCCTGGAGGGAAAACCCGTTGGACACTGGATCCTGGAGGCACGAGCTGCCTTATTGCAGCAACAACAGGTCTCCAGATCCCTGTAACTGCCCGCACCCACTGTCCGGTATGCAAACTTGGGGGATGCGGCTTCGATCCCATACACACAAATACAATTAGCAGAAAGGTTCCATAATAACAATATTTGTATAAATACTTTATACTACACATATATTATATTATCGGCATTCAAGGCACCGTTACCCACAATTCCAGGGCTCGAATGACAATGGGAACGCCCATAGTTCAGGTGGGGGCCGAAGGTGGCGCCACAAGTGGCAGTATGTAGCATAGGAGGTGAATACATCGAGGATAATGGTTGGTAGATAATGAAATAGAAGAATAATAATAATAATTCCCTTCCACGCCTTTATACTCGCATAATGCTTATACATCACGTATATATCAAAGACTGCAACTTGCAACATGCGCATGACATCACACCAGAGGTCACCATCGTTTTGCGACCTTATCTCGTCACACCCCGTACACAGCTGACAGATGCAACTATTCCCGCTGGCACATCATTTTCACATGCGATAGCTTATCGCTCACCCAACAAAACGGGCACTCGACACCCCAGCAGAAGCAGCCAGATCTCGTCATCACCCAAGTCTGCGTTTCATCAACACTTCGTTACCACTCTCCACTGGGTGGTTTGGTTATTGTAGTTTTACAACTACCTTTACACACTACAAACTACTTGTTGCGAAATAAGAAAATTCGTGTGATTTTGGGGATTACACAATCAATTTTTCATGTGAATTATAGAAATTTAGGTGAAGACTTTTGCCTTTTGGGACGGAATTATTTTAGTGAATATCTTTAGTTTCTCCTCTCCGTTTTTTTCGCAGTCGAACTTTGTTGCGCTCAGTGAAAGACGTCTGCCCGCACAATAAACCGGAAGTGACAGGTCTACCACGGGGTGCCTGACGGGAAGTGTGTCAGCTGACTGTTTGCGCATGCTCACTGCGGTAACTCCCACGGGAGGCCGGCAGGCGTCTGTGAGCATACAAGTGGAGAGGGGTGTAGTGAGGTGGGGAGAGCTCGGGGGGTGGAGTCAGGGTGAGGAGAGGGGTGGAAGGGAAGGGAGGGGAGTTGGTGAGGAGGGGGTGAAGGGGGTGGAGGGGAAGGGAGGGCCTGAGGAGGGGTGGAAGGGAAGGGAGGAGAGAGGGTGAGTAGGGGGAAGGGAGGGGCGGGGGTGAGGACGGGTGGAGGCGAAGGGAGGGCAGAGGGTGGGTAGGGGGAAGGGAGGGGCGGGGGTGAGGAGGGGTGGAGGCGAAGGGAGGGGATGGGGTGAGGAGGGAGTAGGGGGGTGGAGAGTGGTTGAGGACGATGTGGAGGGAACGATGACGGGGTCCCGATACTGATGGAAAGCATGGGACCACAACTGTATGCCAAGATTCCACTTTGCTAAGCAACAACGTATAATTGTGTATGAAAGGGTGATAGTAATATTCACACCTCAATTTATTCAGGGCGATGAATTACTCACATAGGAGGTCATATACTCATAGTCTCTCATTGTAGGTCAAATGCAATCCTGCAGAATAAACAAAACATGATATAGTTGGCAGGTGGTTTTCGTAAAACAAATTATAATTACTATTAGTAATTAAACAGTGATTAAAGCGTAATACACAGGCACCACGACCACCACCGACTTGACCAGCATACCATCACTAACACCAGCAGCGTCATCATCATCTGTATCATTACCACTACCAGCTACACCGCAATGACCACCAACACCAAACCAACCACCACCACACTACCTAGCACTAACACCACCACCACCACCACCACGATCACCATAAATACCTCCACCACAACCACCACCAAACCAACCACCACCAAACACCAACAACACCACCACCACCAATACCTCCACCACTCCACCAACAACCACACATCGCAGCAACACCTAACCACCACCTCACCACAACTACACCAACACCACCAAACTACCCATCACCAACACCACCACCACCACAATCACCTCCACCACAATCAACACCAAACCAACCAGCACCACACTATCTAGCAGCAACACCATCACCACCACAATCACCTCCACCACAACCACCACCAAACCAAACACCACCAAACTACCCATCACGAACACCACCACCACCACAAATACCTCCACCACAATCAACACCAAACCAACCACCACCACCACACTATCTCGCACCAACACCATCACCACCACAAACACCTCCACCACAACCACCACCAAACCAAACACCAGCAAACTACCCAGCACCAACACCATCACCACCACCACCACCAAACACACATCAACCACCACCACCACCACCAAACACACCTCCACCACAACCACCACCAAACCAACCACCACCAAACTACCCATCACCAACACCACCACCACCACAAATACCTCCACCACAACCAACATCAAACCAACCACCATCACACTATCCAGCACCATCAGCACCACCACCACAAACACCTCCACCACAACCACCATCAAACCAACCACCACCAAACTACCCAGCCCCAACCCCCTCAGCACCACCGCCACCACCACACCTCAACCACCACCAACACCAAACCAACCACCACCAAGCTACCCAGCCCCAACACACTCAGCACCATCGCCACCACCACACCTCAACCACCACCAACACCATCACCACCACCACCAAAAACACCACCACCAAACACACATCAACCACCACCAAACACACATCAACCACCACCAAACACAAATCAACCACCACCAACACCAAATCAACCACCACCAAACTACCCAGCACCAACACCATCACCACCACCACCAAACACACATCCACCACCAGCACCAAACACGCATCAATCAGCATCAACACCAAACCAACCACCACCAAACTACCAAGCGCAAACACCATCACCACCACCACCAAACACACATCAACCACCACCAACGCCAAACCAACCACCACGATCACCGAGATGACCAGCAAACCAGCACCAACAGCAGCACAGCAATTTGTACCAGCAGTAACGCCAGCACCAATACCAACACCACTAAAAGGCAGCACGACAACCAGGCCCACCACCGCCAGCACCATTAGTCAAGTCTACAGCCACCAACACCAAATAAATACCAACACTACTAAAGGCAGCACTACAACCAGGCCCACCACCGCCAGCACCATTAGTCAAGTCTACAGCCACCAAAACCAAATACATCAGCATTTGAAACATTACCACCAACATAACCACACCAATGACAAAACTAATACTATCACCTCCGCAAGCACTATCAACGCCACCAGCACCACCACCATCGTCACCACCACCACCACCACAACACTACCACCACAGACACCCCAAACACCAACACCAAACCAGCCATTACCACCACTCTACCCAGGACCACCACCAAACAACCCAGCACAACCAATATGAACAGCACCATCACCAATACCTAAGCAACCGTCACCACCACCTCACCAGTCTTCCAAGAACAACCACCATTCTCCTCACCACCACTAGCACTACCCTTAGCACCACCACCGACACCGAACCAAGCACCACTATACCCAGCACCACTAGCACCATTGCCACACCCACCACACCCATCACTCTACCTAGCACCACTACCACCATTGCCACAACCACCACCACCCTACAACCACAACCACAACCACCACCATCACTATCACCACCACTACCACCACCACCACCACTCCACCCGCCTCCACCACACCACCATTACGACCACCAATGCTGCTACCACCACTCTATCTACCAAACCACAACCAGAACCACCACCACCCTACCACCACAACCACCACCATCACCACCACCACTCCACCCACCACCACCACACCACAATTACCACCACCAAGGCTGCTACCAGCACTCTACCTACCAAACCACAACCACCACCACCACCACCACCACCCCTCACCACCCCTACACACACCAGCACCCAGCACCCAGCACCCAGCACCCAGCACCCAGCACCCAGCACCCAGCACCCAGCACCCAGCAGTCTGCGGGTCGCTATAGGAACGGAGGAATGTGCGCGTGACACACCATCAATCTCACAAATCTTAAAATGCCGCCCAAGTCGGACTGAATGAAGGACCCGCACGCGAGGCGGGACTCGCCGGCCGGGCACCAGCTCTCGGCCCGGCCTAGGGGGCGCTTCCGGCCGTCAGTAGCCGTAACAGTCCCGTAACATCCCCGCAACAGCCCCGTACCAGCCCCATACCATCCATATAACAGCCCCGTGACAACCCCGTAATAACTACAATTTCACATCACCACCAACATTCACTGTCCCAGTGATGAAAAATTAAATATGTTCAATGAATAAAATTACATTTAATAAAAGAAAGATCATTTCGCACTAGAGTTCAATAAACCACATTCTGTAAATAGACATACAAAAATAACATTGAGTAAGCGACATGTGGAAGTGTATCAAAATAAATCAGTTCAAGGAGCCCTATTCTGTGACAACAACAAGGGGTTGATAGGTTGGTTTGTTGGTGGAGTTTTACGTCCTTACAGGGACACATAGTTTTGCGCCTGTCTTGACATGTTCTTGCCAGTGTGAAACCTCTATTTGCTCCCCGAGAGAATGCTGCTGGTAACTTGCAAAGGCCAGCAGCACTTCAACACTTTTGCAGGCAGCTTTCATGAAATGTTTAAGACCGACTCATGGGCGCAAATCTCACAGCAGAGAGCTAAATGGAGAGCGGCAGTCAAGTAATGAAAGTAGTCTTTGTCACATCGCACCCGACAGCATGATGATGATGATGATGACGTCATTACAACACCTAAGGTCATATCAGAGCGCATAATACAGGGAAGGGCCATGTGGAAGTGCATCATATTGCACACCATCGAGCATGAGATCAATTAAGCCTAAATTGCATAGACGGGATCATATCCAATTTCTCATTAATTAATAATTGTTCTAAAAGGCAAGGGGGCTGTCCACTGCTCCCTGGAAAAGATAACGCTGTGTTCGCACAACCGAAGCCAGCCAATTAACAAACCCACTCAAATAAGGAACATTTTTGTTGAGAGTTCCTTTTTTTCAGATAGTTTCTTTTTCTCTTTCTCACACTTTAAACTTTAAGAACAACTGAAAACTGACAAAATACTAAATAAAGTAGTGACTTCCAAAGAAGCCTGCTGGCGAGGTATTCCCCATCTTAGAGTTTTACATTAGGTTTCAGATTTACCGGCTGGAAACTGCTGACGTTGACATAGTGGCAGCATTGGAGCGCCATTTTGAATGGCGATTGATTCGGCGAGGAATGCAGCGCCCCCAGTGGACTAGCTCGGAAATAACAGACTTGACGAAGACTTTTGCTGCTCGGGTGTAAATATATATTTCTCTCTATATATATGATGTATAAGCATTATACACGTATAATTAATCCGAAGTTTTCACTCCTTATTATTATCCTATATATAACGATGGACATAAATACTCTAAATGTAATCTCCTCCCATTAATCTAAGCGCCTAGAACTGCGATCGCCAGTACAACCACAGACCGACATACCCACATACCCACCCACACATACATCCGTATACCCACACACATATACATTGATATAGCCACACACACACACCCATATAGACACACACATACACCCACACACCCACACACATACATCCACATACCCATACACACATACCCACACACACATATCCACACATACATAGAACACACCCATACATCCACCCATACACCCACACATACATAGAGCACACCCATACACCCACACCCATACCTACATACAACATATGCAAATGCCCACAAACCCACACATGTATACATAGAACACATGCAGACACCCACCCACGCACACCCGCACACACATACCCACACATGTACATTGAACACACGCATACACCAACACACATACATAGAACACACCCATACACCCACACCCACACATACATACAACAGATGCAAACGCCCACAAACCACACACGTATACATAGAACACATGCAGACACCCACCCACGCACACCCGCACACACATACCCACACACATACAATGAACACACGCATACACCAACACACATACATAGAACACACCCATACACCCACATCCACACATACAACAGATGCAAACGCCCACAAACCCACACACGTATACATAGAACACATGCAGACACCCACCCACGCACACCCACACACACATACCCACACACGTACATTGAACACACGCATACACCAACACACATACATAGAACACACCCATACACCCACATCCACATATAATATATGCAGACACCCACCCACACACACTACGTATACATAGAACACATGCAAACACCCACCCACACACACCCACGCACACATACCCACACACATACATTGAACACACGCTTACACCAACACACATACCCACATACCCACACATGAACATACAACACACGCAGATACCCACAACCACACCCACACCAACATACACACGCATGGATATTTGGGTGTGTAGGTGGAGGTGTAGGGGTGAGAGGGTGTGGGGGTGTAGAGGAGTGTGTGAAGGTGTAGGTGTGAGAGGGTGGGATGGGTGTCGGGCGAAGTTGTCTGCAGGTGTGGGTTTGGTTATATGTTGGTGTGTAGGTCTAGGGGTGAGAGGGTGAGGTGGGGTTTTGTGTGTGTTGGTGTGGGTGTGGGTATGGTATATGTTGGCGTGTAGGTGTGCGTGTGGGTGTAGGTGTGGGTGTGGGAGTGGGTGTGGGTGTGGGTGTGTGTGTGGTTATATGTTGGTGTGTAGGTCTAGGGGTGAGAGGGTGAGGTGGGGTTTTGTGTGTGTTGGTGTGGGTGTGGGTATGGTATATGTTGGCGTGTAGGTGTGGGTGTGGGTGTAGGTGTGAGTGTGGGTGTGGGAGTGGGTGTGGGTGTGGGTGTGGGGTGGGTGTGGTTATATGTTGGTTTGTAAGTCGTGGGCTGAGAGGGTGAGGTGGGGTTTTGTGTGTGTGGGTGTAGGTATGGTATATGTTGGCGTTTAGGTGTGGGTGTGGGAGTGGGTGTGAATGTGGGTGTGGGAGTGGGTGTGGGTGTGGGTGTGGGAGTGGGATATGTTGACGTGTGGGTGTAGGAGTGAGAGGGTGAGGTGGAGTTGTGCGGGTATAGGTGTGGATGTGGGTGTAGGTGTGGGTGTGTGTGGGGGAGTGGTATATGTTGACATGTGGGTGTAGGGCTGAGAGGGTGAGGTGGAGTTGTGCGGGTATAGGTGTGGGTGTGGGTGCGGGTTTTGGATGTGGGTGTTGATGTTGATGTGGGATAAATTGACGTGTATGTCTAGGAGTAATCGGGTGGGGTGGAGTTGTGTGGGTGTGGGTGTGGGTGTGGGTGTTGGTGTGGGTGTGCGTGGGTGTTGACTGGCCTGGCAGCACACATGGCGCATGTGCGGGCCGACTCAAGCCCGATCGGAATCAGGCCTCAATCCGATCGTGAATAATGCACAGCGTGGAGAGATGGGGGCGGGTTGCACCAGCAACTAACCGACGGCAACCACAGGGCACGTTCAACAAAAACATCGCCCACACCCACAAGGCTGCGCTGGAACACAGACGCGATTTCTCTGAACTGCTGGCTAAGTTTACACTAATAAAACTGTCGCAATTCATCGAGTATTGGTTCAGCGTCACAATGGTTTGTTTTGTTGATTTACATCCTAGCAACATCTAAGGACATATCAGAATGGGTACCGACTTGTGACAGTGCACAATCATGGCCACTTTAAAGTGCTGCCCGCTGGGAGACCAAGCTGCTGACATCATGAGCCGATATCACACTCAGTCACATTATCCTGATACTATGCTAACCAGTTATTGTCCTATCCTATTAATGCCAACCACCAGGCTAGGTAGCAACAAGTATCAATTCTACAAACTGTCTAATGGTGAAAACAAGTCTATTCAGACTTATCCATGATAGGCAGTACACATCTTCAAGAAAAAAAAAAAAAAAAATGTCATTGGTTTAACTCGAACTCCAGACGTTTGGCACGGGAAGCTTGTAATCTCTATCGATTCGGCCATCGCGTCCGGAAAGTGTCAAAATAGTTATGTATGTACAATTATAATTTATTTTGTGTGTTTAAAGTTGAATAATTTGATGAGTTTAAATGCCTGTGATATTTTCAGAACAAATGATCATCTTTCTTGTTATAATCTTCTTTATGGTAGCTTCCATCATAACGGCTTAACTTTAGATATTATTATAATCTATTTTGTGTGTAAATTAAAGTCGAATAATTCGATGGTTTTAAATTTAACTGATTTTTTTAGAACAAATTATCAAATTTCTTGGTATGATCTTCTTTGTGGTAACCTAGAGTAAATTTGATTATGATAATCGCTAAAGTTAGACATTTATAATGTATTTCTGAGTAAATTAAAGTTGAATAGTTCGATAGTTTTGAATTTCTGTCATATCTTGAGAACAAATTAATCGGTATATTTTTATAATCTTCTTTCTGGCAGCTTGCAGTAATCACGATTATGAATGATCAGCTTTGTAGATAGTTGAATTTCTGTCATATCTTGAGAACAAAATAATCGGTTTATTGTTATAATCTTCTTTCTGGCAGCTTGCAGTAATCACGATTATGAATGACCAACTTTGTAGATAGTTGAAATGAAAGAATGTGCAGTTAATGTTGGGTTTCACATTAAAGTTCTGAAGCATAGCAGGGAATAGTGAGTCCATTTAATAGAACATGTTACTACTGAAATATATGGTGTCAGAGCGTTAATTAACTTCACTCAGCCCTAAAACAGTAAGAGGAGAGCAAGGAGATATAATTAAAGAATTTATTTTAAATAAATCAGAACAACAGGTAGGTCAGACAAGCTGGTGGCAGTGACCCTAGTTCATGTGAGAAATGTATCAGTTCAAGCGGCCGACATGGATGAGCAGGTCAGAATAGAACAGGAGCAGGTGTGGCGTAGTGGTTAGAGTGTCTGACTTTTTTCCATGTTGGACTCCTAATCTGAAGGTTGGGGGTTCGATTCCCCATGCCCCCACCTCTGCCAATTTGGATTCCCACCGCTGTGTATAACTTACAGCGACATCAAAGGCCAGTTGCTCTCATACCATGTCTATGTGGTGTGGGAGGTTAAAAATCCCTTGGGTCGGTAAAAGTGTAGACTCAGGCTTTCTATCGACAAACTGTCTAATGGTGAAAACAAGTCTATTCAGACTTATCCATGATAGGCAGTACACATCTTCAAGAAAAAAACCCAAAAATACGTGTAGTGTAGCCAATCAGCGCTCACACCCCCCCCCCCCCTCCCAGTTAGAGGGTGGTGGGTGGGAAAGCGAAGTGAACAGCACGGTGACAGGAAAGCGAGTGGGCGGAGTAAGGGAGAAGGAGAAACAGGAAGAGACTGAAACCTGGGCTCGTTCGCAAATTACCCATGTTAGCCTCGCCAACATGCTCAATGTGCATGCACAAATCAAGTTAACTTGTTTTCACTTCAAAAATCTCCAAAGTTAGCTATTTGTAATTAAATTTACTTCAAATTAAACCAGAATAGATTATAACGGTTTACTTAATTTAGGTATCTTTAAAAAATGGTAGAAACTCACTTGCATCTGACTGCAATTTCAATAGTCTTTGGCCATACACTTGAGTCACGTAACCACAAGACTAGTGTTGTTAACTCCACTATTAGATAGCACCACTGATATGGTTTATCGAATAATGGTATAGATGGATTCCACCAGATGGCGGCACTATATTGAAAGGGGACCATGCTTGAGTCCAGAATATAGCAGAGAATGTAGATATATACACAATCTCAGAATATATGTTAAAACATGTAGTCAGTGGCTCTAAATATATGAAGAATCCAGGCGCAAAAGCCTGTACAATTTGATTAAAATAAAAGATGTTGATGTGAATGTAATTTTAATTCTCACTAATTCCACTTTTTCTGTGATGAAAGGGTTATGGAACAAACATATAAGAATGAATAAAAAATGGCATTATAGAAAAATTACCCTTTAGAAAGTTTGACTCCAATGTTTATCCCAGTATTTGGATTTGTGTTTATTGGGTTTTGTGCCTGAACTCTTCCTGGGTTCGAACCCTGGTCGAGTCAAACCAATGACTTAAAAATTGATACTTGGTCGTTCCTACCCCTGGGGGCTGGGCCCAATTATTGGGGGTAGGGCAAGGACTGGATGGCTCAGTGTCAGGATAATGTGACTGAGTGGGATATAAGGGTATGGAGCTGGCAGCCTGGTCTTCCAGCGGGGCAGTATTATAAAGTTGCCATGAGTGCGCACTGTCACAAGTCGGTACCCGTCCTGATATGACCTTAGATGTTGCTAGGCCGTAAAACAACAACAAACAAACACCAAAAACATTCCATATATATAATGTCAGTTCAACCCAATATTGGTCCAGGGATTGATGCGGAGCCTAGCTTTAACCCAGCATGGGTGTAGCCTAGTATATATATAACATAATATGCTTAGCTTGAAAGAATCAGTTTTCTGGGAGTTATTAAGGGCGCCATGAAGGTTGAAGGTCACTTTGGCCAATCTGTCACTATTAAGCCCCTCAGTTATTACAGTGATGGAAGCCAGAAAATGCTTACACAGTTCAACACACTTTCTCTATGGAATAGACCTGAAATAGATCATCGGCCATTAATTATAGAAACAGTCTACAAAGAAGCCGTTCACTGTAAGAGAGGTCCCCATGGAAAGTGTCACAAGGGTTCCACCACTCACTAAAATACCAGGGCATTCGGCTCCCCGAGGCAATCACCTTCCTGACGCTTACCTATCAATCTGACTCCCTGCCTGAGAGATCAATGAACACTGCTACACTACAATATGCTGCCAACTGCGATTAATATTAATAGCACCTTGCTGCAAAACTTGAAAGCAACAACAATAACAAAGCTATAAAATCTGATGGGCACCGATGCTTACTAGTGACCTTGACCTACATTTGTTTGTATGCTATAAACAATGCACTGACGACTGTACCGAAACAGGCTCAATGCTACTTGATATAAAATTAAACAACAATAACAAATCCATAAAACCTTCCTAAGTGTCTAAAGGTTAAAGAGTGCCCCTGACCTATTTTAATTTATTAAAAAACTCCCACTGCACTGAGGTTTTGCCATAGCAAGCTCAGCGCTACTTCTTAGCCCGCTGTTTACAACACAACCGCCGCCCCTCCCCATCCCCCTCCGCAACCCCGTCTCCATCCCCTCCCCTCTCCCTCTCCCGCTCACTCATACTCGCCAAACCCCGGAAGCGTAGGCCTCCCCTGCGGGAGATCGGGAGCTGGGTTCCCGGTCGAGTCAAACCAACGACATCAAATTGATACTTGTCGCTTCCTAGCCTGGCGTTCGGCATTATTAGGAAAGGGCAAGGACTGGTTGGCTGGGTGTCAGGATAATGTGACTGAATGAGATATCAAGTCATGGCATTGCTGGCGGCCTGATTTCCCACTGGGGCAGTGCTATAAAATCACCATGAGTATGCACTGTCACAGAGTCGGTTACCCGTGTCACTTCCACATTACCTTAGATGTTGTCAGGACGTACAATTCCAACAACCAACCACCCTTGTCCCCCCTCCCCATCCACCCTCCACTTCCCCCCCCTCCATATCCCCCCTCCACACCGTCCTTCCCCCTCCCCGCCTCCTCCTCATCCTCATTCCCCTCCCCACCGCCCCTCCCTCTCCCCCTGACTCTTACTCCTCAAACTGAGGCACATACCGTGTCTGGAGCAGCTCAGTTGTTCTCGGCGTGTCCCCAGTGATTAGTATCCGTGCCTCCCCCGCAGCTCATCGGGCCCACTCATGGTTTGGAAACACTTCAGCCACACATTCATTCCAGAACTTACACAATCTGAACCTATTCCATTTGCCAGCCCCCCCATCACCCCCGCCCCCCCCCATCCCCCCGTCACCGCGCACCCACCAACCCTCTCAGACCACCAGGCAGGATGGCCGAAGGAGTTGAGCGTCTGTCTCCCATTTTGGTAGATGATGGGATTCGAACCCCAGGTCGAGTCAAACCAATGACTTAAAAATTGATACTTGTTGATTCCTAGCCAGGCACTCGGCATTATTAGGATAGGGCAAGGACTGGTTGGCTCGGTGTCAGGATAATGTGACTGAGTAGGATATCAGGTCATGGGGCTGGCAGCCTGGTCTCCCAGTGGGCCAGCACTATAAAGCCACTATGAGTGCCCATTGTCACAAATTGGTACCCTTCCTGATATGACCTTAGATGTTGCCAGGGCTGAAAACTCCAACAACCAACCACCCAATGCTCTGAAACCACCACAGGCACAATGCGCATGCTCAAAATACTCAATGTGGTTTTACTATAATATGGGTATCCCTTGGATTCTGGTTGTCCCTCACGAAGGGCTGAAGCTGCGACCCAGAACGACGAGTCGCAGCTTCAGCTTATACGGCGGAAGGTGAATACTGGAACTGGATATTTTACCTCATAGAAATCATTTTCTGTGCCAGTTTTACTGCAATCTATATTCAAATCAAATGTATTACAATAACCCTACCAAGTTGAGACACTGTTAGAGGTCCGTAATGAATTTACTGCATATATTCTATAGCGAAAGGTAGAGATAGAAAGGACGCTCCCCCCCCCCCCTTGTAAGCTGTAGCTGTGACCCGGCGTGCTGGGTTTCAGTTTCAGTACTCACGGAGGGACCAGCGGAACTCGGATTAACCGGTTGGTCTGTGGACTGTTGCCGTACAGATTCGTCGACCATTTAGGTCCGGTCTAAGCGGATATCTCGACGGAAATCATTGGAGGGAATGGATAATGGTAAGTCAGTGAAGCACGGGCCATATCCGCTTGGATTATCCGCTTGTTCCTGGCGGACACAGACAGCCGGGAGCGGTTAATGTGGGGGATGCACGACAGGGGGCGCCACCAGTTACAGCAGGAGGTAATGTTGAGCGAGGTACAGACCGGCTAGTGGATGGTGAGGCGAGTGTGGTACAGACAATGTCCTTTATTTATATTTGTATAATTCTCATACATCACATATATAAATGTGGCATATACAAATTATATAATTATATAATATAAGGTGGCGCCACCAGTAACGAGAATGGGAAGGGGGCAGTACAGAGTATTTGGTGTAATAAAATATATAACAAAATAATTCCCTTCCACACCTTTATACTCGAATAATGTGTCATACATCACATATATGAATTTAAATATATATATAAATTTGGTGTGTTTGATTGTTAGTAAAGTGCACTCATTGGAGTACACACCTCTCTCTATCTCCTCTCCGCTGTCCATGCTCCGCCTTGATATTGTCTGAAAAGAGTTCCTGGAAGGGGAGCCCGCCAGCATTTCATTTTCTACTCTTACTCTGTCCGTGTCTTTGGCTCACCGGCTGGACACCATAGAGCAAATAGACATGGTCCTTTGACTCAACTCTCCTCATTTCTCTTTCCTATAGTCTACCCTTTTTTTTTTTACTCCCAGGCATACTCCTCAGCCTGACCAGGGGAGTTGTGTCCTCGGGTCGGGCCCTGTACCTTTACCATTTCTCTCGCTTTGTTCTTATTGCTGGAACCACTGCTGCACCCATCTTTACCTGCCTTCCTCGAAACCCTTGCTAATGTCGATTGGATATAACTGTTAGTAAAGTATAGGGGTTGTCGCGCTGGAATTCCCAACTGTCGTTCCCATATCAAGCAGGTTGGGGGAGGGGCGAGTGGGGAGAGGGGCTGGTGGGTGGTTGGTGGGTGGGCTGTGAGGCAGGCAGGGTGTATCCGGGTAAACCCCCCTCAGATCCGGGAGGGACGCGTGTGTGTCTATGGTGGGCGGGGGAGGGGGGTAGGTGGGATAGGGAACTAAGGGCAAAGACCCTATAACACTAAGACGGCTCACTCAGACTGGACTGTGTAATCAAAATGATCAAACCCACCACCTGGTGCGCTGGCTGTTCTCTTGATTACACAGTTGCTATAATATATGTATAACTGTATATATGAATGTGAAAGATGTGTGATGATGGCGATGATGATGATGATGCTGATGATCATGCACATTTATTCATTGCAATTTCATATGTACATACCTATATCATGTATAATATAATTATATAATTGTATGTGTTTACGTGTGAAACACCAACCAGCAGCCGGGCTGATCAAACCCACCACAAGGTGCCACTGCAAAATTTACATTACCATGGGAGAGATAGGGAGTGAGCTGTCTTAGTATTATAGGGTTTTTGCTAAGGGTGAGGGAGCCATGGAATATGAGGGAGAACAAAGGAAGAAGGCAGGAGTGCAGATATAAAAATACCAAGAGGGTGCAGGAGGAATCAAAAGTAAAGCTTGTTTTACTTAACGACACCTCTAGAGCACATTCATTTTGTTTACCATATCATCAGCTATTGGACGTCAATAATATGGTTATTCTGACATATTTCTTTGGAGGAAACCCACTGCCGCCACGCATAGGCTATTCTAGGAGGAATTAAGGGTGTGATGGGGGTGGGGTGTAGGCAAAGTAGCAAACTGTATTTGAATGGTCCTCGCATAAAGTGTTTTTTTGTTAGCACCCAGTTATATCATATGAGAACTTTACCGATTTATATACAACTAGCTTTGTAGCCTTCAAGTAGTCGCTCATGTAGTCTTACTAGGCTCACTTTGTACACAGTGAGATATACAACTAGATACATATTCTTCAAGTTGTCGCTCATGTAGTCTTACTAGGCTCACCTTGTACATAGTGATATATACAACTAGATACGTAGTCTTCAAGTTGTCGCTCATGTAGTCTTACTAGGCTCACTTTGTACATAGTGATATATACAACTAGATACGTAGTCTTCAAGTTGTCGCTCATGTAGTCTTACTAGGCTCACTTTGTACATAGTGATATATACAACTAGCTATGTAGTCTTCAAGTTGTCGCTCATGTAGTCTTACTAGGCTCACTTTGTACATGGTGAGTGTCTCGACATGAAAGGCGACAATACTTCTTCTATCAATCTATAATGACACATAATGCAATGGGGACACATAGAAGGCAACATTAGTATATCAATTCCAAGTCGGGCAATACGATGGTGTGTACAATTGCTTGCGAGTTATTTGCCGAGATCAGAGACTCAGAAAGGCGCCAGTCTGAAGAAACAATTAACCAGGTGGGCGTCGCCTATACTGCCGGTACTGCCAAACCCACCTGTTCCCGGCTGCCCGCATTGGAGACTACAGGACTATGTGTTCGATTGGAAGGTAAACCTATGGCGTACTTGAATGTGTAAAAACGGCACGCCGACCTGTCTTAAGCCTGGTACACACCTCCCGTATACGATTCATATGCTAATACTGACTGTCCGAAGGGACCCGTCACAACCCGACCCGTCCCGTTTCCCGACTAAGTTTTAGTCTTTAGGTGTATGACCCCCATCCCGTTACAATCCAAACCATCCCGTTTCCCGACTAAAACTGCCCGATTCATTTTTCGAATCTTATCAAACCCAGTACACACCTCCCATTTCGCGACAAAGTTAGAGTTTTAGTCGGTTTCAGTCTTTAGGTGTGTGACCCCCTCTCAAACCAGAGCCTTCCGATTCGTGACTTAAAACTCAGTTTTAGGTTTTATACGAGAGGTGTGTACCGGCCTTTATTTTCGGGAGTGGAATGAGAATATTCAAATAAAAATCTTCGTCATCACTGTCAGATATATATGTGCTCTATAGTCTACTATGTACTAATTTGACAGTGACACTACAGGGACACTACCACTTATCAGTTCTCTTCTCTATATTTGTTTTGATCTATTCTCCTACTGTCACAGGAGTTAGTTCCTGATTCTGCCACACCGGCGCCACATGCGAGTGGCTCCTGGCCACCCCGATACCAGCTAAAGGTCGCATTTCTATGCAGTCCCAATGGACAGGTTGGACAAGTCGGTAATGGCCCCAATCTCAGTGCGAGAGGTCGTCGGGCTCGATCCCTAGCCAGGTGAAACCAAAGACTTTGGCTTTATGGTAAATATTTATCCATTTGGATAAAGAATTGGTCACAGCACTGGCGAGGTTATATATACACAAACACATTATGTAACAGAAGCGTCATACACAGAGAGAAACACCTTTATAAATACAAAAGTGCCATTATATATAACAAAAGCGCCATGATATATACATAGATAGAAGCACAGTTATATATACAGAGGCGCCATGATATACACACAGTAGGGAAGCACCTTTATAAATACAAAATCGCATTATATATAACAAAAGCACCATGATATACGCACAGAGAGACGCACTGTTATATATATTCAGAGGTACAATGATATATTATCACAGCACCGTGATATATACAGGGGTGCGTCCATGAATACACGAGCCCCTCCTTGATCCGAGTGCTGATTTACCCGATCGTAAAACAGAAAGCGCCACATCCCGGCCTAACCTTCCCCATCTACACCAAGTGCACCCACCATGCTTCCCTCCCTTTGCCTGTCACGTTAACTATACATGGCCACCCTTCACTTCCTCCCCATCTCTACCAGCCACACCCAGCCGGTCTTTATTCCTTTGCCACACCACTAAGTAAATCAAGCCACTGTTTATTTATACCACACCCAGCCATTTCTCACCCTCTAGCAAATCCGCATAAACTGCACCCCCCTCCCGCCCCCCGCCCTCCCCCCTCTTACAAGCAGCCAACATCCTTCATCCCCGACCATACACCACCTATATTCCCCTCCTCCCCCATCCTGGTCCTATCATACACCACCTTCACAACCCCTCCACCTCCACTCCACCTCCTTCCCCCCTCTCTTACCACACACTAACCCCCCTCCTTCTTCCCTTCCCCATCTCCACACCACACCCCACTCTCTCCTCCTACATTTACACCCCCCTCCTCCCCGCACCCACCCACACAGCCGTCTGCCCTTGGATGGGCGGTCAAGGTCGGCGTGTTGACAGTGACGCCGAGCTGATGACTCCAATCAAAGCGCTGTGTGGGGGGTGGGGGTGGGGTGGTGGTGGTGGGGGGGGGGGCTCGAGCTGACAAAGACGTGTCGACAGGCCTTAAGCCCGTGTCTTCCCGCACCGCCCCAACAATGCAGTCATGTAGCACAGATAAGCAGGTGAGTCAGCTGCATGCAGATCACATAAGATATGTGGATATATACATAGTATATATGTGATCATCATCATCATCATCATCATGCTGTCGGTCGCGATGCGACAAAGACTGCTTTCATTACTTGACTGCCGCTCTCCATTTAGCTCTCTGCTGTGAGAGTTGCATCCATGAGTCGGTCTTAATGTCTCTCAGCTTCAGGTTTCGTTGCGTTGTGTTCCTCCTAGCTGATTTTCCGCTGTCGACGGAAGATGAGCTCGAGCAGCGCGGTCCTTGGTAACCCGGGCGACGACCGAGCCGGTATGGTGTTTTGTGCGGTTGTACATTTCATGAAAGCTGCCTGCAAAAGTGTTGAAGTGCTGCTGGCTTTTGCAAGTTACCAGCAGCACTCTCTCGGGGAGCAAATAGAGGTTTCACACCGGCAAGAACATGTCAAGACAGGCGCAAAAACTATTTGTCCCTGCAGTGGCTGGTCGGGAGATGTTGGGAGTTCCATACATCAACCGCCCTTAATTGTTTTAAATAATTTCTAGCTATTAGGTAACATAGCATTTCTAAAGCTCAACCACACCCAAAAACACAGCCACACCCACAAACACAGCCACACCCACAAACACAGCCACACCCACAAACACAGCCACAACCATGCACAATGTGCCCCGCTACCAGCGTCAACCCTCTTCACCTCACTGCTGAGCAACGCAAGTGCGTGCGCATGTGCATGGAGACAAGGCGATAGAAAGGTCTGCCTCAGCGTCCATTGATTTCAAGGTGACCGAAGGTCGCCACTTGAGTGCGCACGATCTGATTGGCTGCGTCCAATCACGTGTGCGTTTATCTCTTGTGGCACAGTCTTACTAAGAATCCAATACCGAAGAAAGTGCAAAAGCATCAAAGCATTATGTTTCCATTTTGAACAAAAACAACAGCAATTGAAATACATATGTCGCTGTGTAAAAACAGTATCAGTATAAATCAATAGATATCCTATCACTAGTTATATATAGACTGTGCATGATTCGTTGATTGTGACTGGTGGTGCCCCTAGTAGGCCTCCAGTAAACTAATCGTAGATGGCCTCCTGCCTGACAAGCGGCTCTAAGCTCATGCCGACGATTATATTCACCCAACCCACTTTTCACCTGTATTCGATATATATATAGACTATTTTATATATATAGCCTATTTTATAAATATATATATATATATATGTATATATATATATATAAAATAGTTTGCCTACATAGAGAGTGGCGGTTACAGTGTGAAGGGGTGGTTACACCACCATCGAAGCTGGGGTTGGGGAGGCTGGAGCCGCATGGAGCTGAGTGAGTGATGAGGGAAAGGAGGGATATTCCAGGTTATTATACTCATATAATTCTTTTACAGCATATATATATATCATATATATATTAATATACAATTCTATATAGCTATATATTAAATTAATATGATTCCGAGTGAAAGAGATGCATGGACTCCACCAGGGAAGTGTCTGAGGGGTGTGCCCGTAAGGTGGAAGAGTCCCTGATATCACCACACTACCCACGCCTACCTGTCTATGCGGCTCCTTGACTGAGAGGTCAGTGCAGACCACTACATATATATATATATATATATATATAATATATATATATATATAGTATAGTTATACGAGTCTTACCTTGGTACAGATGATGGATAACTGTTGTTTTACCGAGGTATAAGCCTCGGATAGATGTGGGCTAGGGAGAGGTAAGCACGTCCGGTACCAGCAATCTTAACCTACTTATTGAGGATAAAAATGACTTTCAAACAATGGATACTATTACTTTACCGAAAAGGTACACCAACGGAATAGATGTGGCAGGGTGTGGCGGGAGGGCCCTAGCCCACATCTATCCGAGGCTTATACCTCGGTACAACAACAGTTATCCATCATCTGTACCAAGGTAAGACTCGTATAACTATACTATTTTACCTCGGTAAACAGCCTCAGGCTAGCCTCAGCCTAGGGAGACCTTTACATAATTCATTTTTATCCTTAATATCATTCTTTCTTATTATTATAACATTCTAAATTTTTGTTCTCACCTATTCTTGTTAGTTGGCGAGAAGACGCTTTGCAACGCCGGTAGGCTTTTCTAGTCGTTTATTATAATGTTTTGCAAACGACTTAGCCGTCTTCCAGCCTGCATGCGCTAGTATTCTTTTCACAGAAATACCAAGCACCCGTGCCTTGGAGACCATGGCTCCTCTAGTTGAGTGGGAAGAGTATTTACTCGTATCCACTCCAGCCAATTTCAACACCGTAATTGTCCATCTGGCAAGTGTGTCTCGTGAAATCGCCTTATGTGGCTTTATAAAGCTCACTAATAGTTGTTGTGATGCACGTAAATCCTTTGTCTTGTATATATAAGCCCGTATGGCCGACACAACACATAATTTCCGATCATTCGGAAAACAGTCTAAGTGAACCGTTGATAAAGGGTCACCTAACGTGTTCGATTTGAGCAATTTTTCTAAATCAAACGTAGCTTGTTGCTTGTCTATTTCTAATCCAGTTAAGGATAAAGCAACAATCGTCTGTCCTCTGTGTCCGGTTACTAACAATAACAGGACCGCGACCTTAAAACCTAACTGTTTTATATCTAACCACGAGTTGTGAGGCCAAGCCTGAAACAACTTAAATACTATAGAAACATCCCAAAACCGACTATACTTTGGTGTTGGAGGATTCCTTTGATAAATTGAACGAAGTAAATAACAAATAACATAATGTTTTCCAACTGTTTCGCCATCAATTCTAGGTAATATAATTGATAACGCACACCTCGCCGCATTAATCGATCCAAAGGAAAGTCCTTCATCCTCTAGAGAACGAAGAAAACCGAGCTACTTGTGAAATCTTTGGATTTGTTGGTTTAACTTTCATTAACAAACAATGTACACCCCATTTCTTTAAATAGGTTGTATACATTTTGACAGTTCCTGGCCTCCAGGCATCCGATACTATCTTATCCTCAGTAATTCTGTCCAATCCAAATTGCTGTAGCTGCTTCCTTAGAAAAGGAATGCCAATAGGGGCGTCGTTGACACGTCGCCGTGAACCACTAGCGGTCCGTGGTGCGTCAGATTCCCGAGTTTTCTTGGGAATCGTATACGATCTTTTGCCAGTTGTGAAACTGCTGGCAGCCAAGGTTGCGTGTCCCAATCGGGCACCACCAGTATCGCATGTGTCCCTTCCAAGCCGATTTTTCTCACTACTCGGCTGATAATGCTAAATGGTGGGAAAATATAAAAATAATTATTTTCCCAGGTAATAGCAAACGCATCTACTTTCCAAGCATCCGGTTCAGGATGCCAAGAAACATAACAGGGTAACTTGTTATTATTTCGTGATGCAAATAAGTCAACTTCAGGTGTACCCCATTTTTCACAAACGAAGTTAAACAAAGGTGTAGAGAGAGACCACTCTAAATGGTCATGGAAATTTCTACTTTTATAATCTGCAAGTGTATTTTGTGACCCTGGAATATGCGCTACAGTCAGCCAGACTTGTTGAGCCTGTGCCCAGTTCCAAATCAGTTTAGATAACTGATTGCAAGACTTTGATTTGGTTCCACCCATGTTACGAATATATGCCATGGCAGTAGTATTATCAGTTAGTATTCTAACCTGTGATTTATTTATCTTTACTAAACTACGTAAGCCCAGATAAATAGCACGCAATTCTAGTGCATTAATATAGTCTGATTTTTCATCATCAAGCCATCTACCTCCTGTTGTGACCCCATCTCGATGAGCTCCCCAACCTTCTAACGAAGCATCAGTAGTAATTACTGTATTTGGTTCCGCCATGCGGATTGGATTTGGTGATCTTGCTATATGTTGCATCCACCATCCAATATCCTGTCACCCTTCTTGCGAAATAAACATCTTTCGCTCAAAATTGCCTTTAGTTTGTGTTAACACTAAATTTTTATCTATTTCTAGCGACTTAATATGGGCCTTCCCATATAACACAGCAGGTGCATATGAGGTCATTATGCCAATAAGAACAGCAACCTGTCTAATTTTTGGCTTTGATAACTTAATAAGCTGAGTCGCTGTAGTCATAAACTTAATTAGTTTTTGTTCTGTTATCGACACTGTAAGGGACTGTGTATCCAGAATAAACCCTAAACATTTGAGTTGTTTTGTTGGTTTAAACACTGACTTTTGTTGATGTACATAAAACCCCAATTTAGTGAGTAATGCACATAAATCCAAAACTGCATTCACACAACCAATTTGTGTTGATGCTATAATAAAAGAATCATCTATGTATGGAAACATTATGTGACCCTTCCTCGCCATTACCGAGAAAACAGGTTTAAGCAATTTAGTAAATAAACGTGGCGCACAAGCTAAGCCATTCGGCATGCAGGTAAACTCATAGAGTTGGTTATCCCAAATAAATCGAAGAAATTTTCGGTATTGTTCCATTATGGGAAGCGTATAATATGCATCCTGTAAATCAACACTAGCGATCCACACATCTGGTGTAATCAGATCTCGTGCCGTATCTAGAGAGAACATTTTAAAATGTCGATATTCCACCCTTTTATTAAGGATTGTTAAATCCAGGATCATTCGAACATCACCATTAGGCTTCGGTCTCGAGAAAATGTTTGAAATAAACTGTCCTGAACAGTGTGTCACTTTTTGTATAATTCCTTTCTCAAAGAATTTATGTACCTGTTTAGTTAGTGCCTCTCGTTCAACTGGTTGAATGTTATATGGAAAAGGTATTATACTTTGTACAGGAATTTGTGTAAAGGGAATGTGAACACCCCTAACTATTTTTATAATTTCTTGGTCACTAGTAATTTTGTGCCACTCAGAAATATGATTACTAATATTACCAGCCACAAAGTTGCTTACAGTTTGTGTGTTTTTAGAGGCTTCAGGGACTTGTAAAGTTTGTGTTTGGACCTCTACTTGGACCCGCCCCTGGGGAAAGGTCTCGACGAGTTGAACCCTCGGCCTATTGGCCGTGCGGTGTTGTCGGTCCAGCCTGGGCGAGCGCCCCGGCCCCGAAACCCTTGACCGAAGTTTGAACTCGGTCTGGTTCCTCTGGTGAACCGTCGTGGACGAAAATCCCCTCGTGACTTTTTGAAACGAGGAGCTTCCTGTTTCTTCTGGCCATCCATGTTTTTGCCACTCTTGGCTGCAGTCTCTACCTCTTTATAGAGGTATTGTAGTTGACCGCCAAACATCTTGGTGTTATCTAAAGGTTTCCCTTTAATCGGCTCTGGAGCAAGATAGAGCGTAAACTCCTTCCCCTCATTATCGGTAACCTTCTTAGAGCGAGCCACTTCTTTGCCAGCATCTGTGCAAACTGACTTGAAGACATTTTCATATCTTCGAAACACAGTAATTACCTGCCGCCGCTAGCACTGCAATGCCTTTGTCCATTGTCTTAGCCAAAGACGAGAACTTATTTTCACTCTGCATCCTATTAGCGACAGGAACAATAGCTGTTAGGGTAGCCAACACTGCCTTATGCACTGTGTGCAACACATCCTCAAACTTCTTACGGTCATCCGTCATATTGACATCCCGATCCATCTCTTTAATGATGGAGTTGGGAACACCCTTTATGCCTGTTAACTCATCTCCTAACTTGGAGATAACCTCCGCCGGTTTGAACGTGCGAAAATGACCATTCACGGTCTCGCGCATAAGCGTAGTGGTTTTAACCCGCTTAGCCTTTGGCTTCTCCACCTTCTTAGCCACTTTAGTGCCAATGTCCGCATAGACCCCTTCATATACGGTGTCTGAGTCTGATTCCGTAGAAGTAGACTCAGTGGACGACTCAGAAGAAGAATATTTCCTCTTCCTCTTCTTCTTTTTGGACTTAGTCTTCCGCTTTTTGCACAACCCAGACTCTGCCCGCTCCTTGGTGAATTCATCACCCGAAGAAATCACCTGTTTCTTCTTCTTCCTCCGTTTAGGAGAAGGAGGAGGAGGAGCCTTAAGCTCCACCGCCGAGTCTGTGTCCAAGAAATCCTCAAATGAATCCTCTTGGACACTCGGCCTACGCCGCTTCCGAGACACAGGCGATTTGGCAGTCAAGATGTGGCTTTCCAATCTTGCAAAGCGAGCCTCCCAATCTGGAGGCGCAGGCACATCAGGCACTGCTTCCTCGTCCGGGTCGGAGAGGATATGCGCCCGGGGCTGTGTCGACGGCCCTGCCGACAACACGGGTGAGGAGTCGTACTCCTCGTCCACTCCACTCGGAACACGCCCCTCGGCTGCTGCTGCACCGCGCTTACTCCGCTTCGTGGCCATCGGGAACTGAAACAAACATTTTTGATCAGTCCCGGTATATATATATGTCACAATATGGTTGTTTCAAACTCATTTGGACATCTATTGGTGTTAAAGAACGTGTTTATACCGTTATAACACAGGCGTAATAAGCTAAATTTGTGCGTGGGTTGTGGGTCAAGCCCAAACCTTACGCGGGGTCGGGACCAGTGTATCGGCCCGCCCATCCCTCTGTTCCGCACACTTCTCCCACCTGTGACTACTACGTCAACAAGTTGGAGAAAATGCTACGAAACTCGGAGAAACGCCTGAAAAAGTTTTGTCTAGGGGAGTCTATAAAAGAAACCCAGGAGCATCTCCAACATTACTCTCTATTAGAGTACGAGAGAATTTCCACATGAGATAGGGCGAAACCCACATCTCTACCCATAGTCACACGGTGACCCGGGTGTTGACATAACCGCTAATGACCAGTTTGGTTCCTTCGCGAAACCCACTCGAGTGTTCTATCCTTGGTTGTTTATAACCAAATAACTCGTCCAAATTGGACCAACGAAAGTCTAAACTTTCCATATTGATGCTCTAATGCATCATAATTAAGCTAACCACAGTTTTTATTATACTTACTGCGTATTTGCTTGTATGTAGACTAATTTTGCCGGAGCAACCCAACGACACGTTATCCAGTCGTGAGTTGTATATGCTAATTGCTGGTACCGGACGTGCTTACCTCTCCCTAGCCTGAGGCTAGCCTGAGGCTGTTTACCGAGGTAAAATATATATATATATTTATAATATATATATCATATATATATATATAGTACTATATATATATATATATATATATAAGGGTTCAGGCACAAACCTTCACAATGTTAATTATTAACATTCCTCTGCCTTTGTTCATTGTTCCATAACCATTTCTTCACAACCAACGTGGAATTAGTGAGAATTAAAATTACCTTCAGATAAATTTGTTTAAGCTTAATTTTTTAAATAGCATTTACGGGGATTTGCGCCTGAACTATTCACATGCACACATATATAATATATATATATATAGAGAGAGAGAGATAGATATATACATACAATTGGCGCCCGCTGGTTTGTTACCGGTCAACTTACCGCCACCACACACTCTCAGTCCGGCTAACAAACTAGGTGACTACCTACCAATGTGGTGATGTCAACCCCACAATTAAACCTGCTAGTTTTGCTTCACCATATAGTCAAGTTCAACTGACTGCGGTGGTTCCGTTTGCCTCGAGCAGTACTTGATAATATACCCTGGGCGCGCCGGTCCCGACGTGCGGGAAGAGTGCATACACATAGTACACATTTGGGTGCAGCTCAAAACTAGGTCACTGCCAAAGTGGCATTGTACAGCTCAAAACTAGGTCACTGCCAAAGTGGCCTTGTACAGCTCAAAACTAGGTCACTGCCAAAGTGGCCTTGTACAGCTCAAAACTAGGTAACTGCCAAAGTGACCTTGTACAGCTCAAAACTAGCTCACTTCCAAAGTGACCTTGTACAGCTCAAAACTAGCTCACTGCCAAAGTGACCTTGTTCAGCTCAAAACTAACTCACTGCCAAAGTGGCCTTGTACAGCTCAAAAATAGCTCACTAACAAACTGACCTTGTACAGCTAAAAATAGGTCACTAACAAACTGACCTTGTACAGCTCAAAACTAGTTCGCTGCCAAAGTGACCTTGTACAGCTCAAAACTAACTCACTGCCAAAGTGACCTTATACAGCTCAAAACTAGCTCACTACCAAAGTGGTCTTGTACAGCTCAAAACTAGCTGACTGCCAAAGTGGCCTTGTACCGCTCAAAACTAACTCACTGCCAAAGTGGCCTTGTACAGCTCAAAACTAACTCACTGCCAAAGTGACCTTATACAGCTCAAAACTAGCTCACTGCCAAAGTGGTCTTGTACAGCTCAAAACTAGCTGACTGCCAAAGTGGCCTTGTACAGCTAAAAACTAGGTCACTGCCAAAGTGGCCTTGTACAGCTCAAAACTAGCTCACTGCCAAAGTGACGTTGTACAGCTCAAAACTAGCTCACTGCCAAAGTGGCCTTGTACAGCTCAAAAATAGCTCACTAACAAACTGACCTTGTACCGCTCAAAAATAGCTCACTAACAAACTGACCTTGTACAGCTCAAAACTAGTTCACTGCCAAAGTGACCTTGTACAACGCTGACTATGAGAAGTGTAAATCACATAGATTTGTTGGGTGGGAAGTGACGGGTGAACCTGTTAGTGACACGGTGTCATCACGCACGCGCTAATAACCATGTCACAACATCACCGATTGACGCAGTAGTAATCAATAGGACCGTCCAAGGGTGGGTATGGGAGCCGGGGGAAGAGGGAATATGTGCAAGGAGGAGGACTGTGTGATGATAATGATGATGGTAATAAATACGATGGTGATGGTGCTGAATGTGATGATGATGGTGCTGATAATCAATTTAATGCATTTATCTCAGAAAATGACAGAAACTAAAGGAAACCATCGGACTATGCAACTCGGAATTTGCATAGTCTGATAGTTTTGAGTTTCTGTCATTTTCTGAGATAAATAAATGAGGTTGATCGTTATAATCTACCTTACTTTAGTTTGAAATAACTGATTTTAGAATGCAATTCTTTTTTAGATATTTGAAGTGCAAACATGCCAAATTAATTTTGAGCAGCACGCCAAAAGTCTGACACTAATTGGCTCCTACAGTAACAAATTCTATTAAATTTCCTCAGTAGTCCCTTCTGTATTGATACAAATTAATTCATGCACCATGTTTAATTCATGCACAAGTATCTAAATTAGATATGTAGAATCAAATCTGGATATTTGTTCTAGTTTTGAAAATGTGATGTTTTTATAGGACTATGCAGCTTTAAATATATACACCACCTGGTGCACAACTGGTTCATCAAAGTCTGTAGTATGTGCTATCCTGTCTGTTGGAAAGTGTACATAAAAGACCCATTGCTGCTTATTGGAAAGAATAGCCAACATAGCAGCAGCAGATTTCCCCCAAAGAAATATGTCAGAATGACCATGAGTTTGACGTCCAATAGCTGATGATGCAATATAAAAATCAATGCGCTCTGGAGGTGTCGTTAAATAAAAACAAGCTTTACTTTAGCCACCTGGTATGATGAATGGTTTCTCCTGGGTGCGCCACCTACGGGCCACCAGGCGGTGCTGTTAATACCGGCGCCAATCAACCCCTAATGGTTCCCTCCATCATCCTGGAGTGGGTAGAGGGTGACAGTCCTCTGCAGGTAGTTAACCCACAACCATCGCCTTAACCCTACACGACCCACTGACCACCCCATTAACACCCGCCCACACACCCTTTAACTCACCTTAAGTACTCACCAACGCACACAACTGTGGCGTAATGGGGATGCAACATGACCAGTATAAGTTTACTCATTTCATAAGGGATAACCATCACCGTAGGGTTATTTTATAGTTTGTATTATTTTGTTCATAATCTATTCTCAGGAGGAGGGGGGTATTTAAGGCAGTTGAATAAGACACCTGGTCAAGATATGACTGTCATGGAAAGTTAGCCTTGATGACGTTCCTCTTTACTTTTGGGCCCATCCATCCTGACATGACTTTAGATGTTGTCAGGTCGCAAAACTCCAACAAACAAGCAAATGGCTATCGGAATGTCGCAAACTAGGGAATACTTATTAAATATGATATAGTTCTCCTCTATAAAAATAACTGAAACATGGCTAGGTCACAAATTAGAAGTGAATCGTAAGTAAATATAATATAATGTGTTACCGCTGAACCCGATGCTGTCAGAGATTTGATGTGCAGGCCAACATTAATTCAATATGTTTGCACTTGAAATATATCCAAAGTTAGCCATTCTAAGGAAAGCGTCTTTTATTTAATGATACCTCTAGAGTACATTGATTTTCATCATCGGCTATTGGACATCAAACATATGGTCAATCTGACATCTTTATTTGGAGGAAACCCGCTGCCGCCACATAGGCTACTCTCTCTGATAAGTAGCAGGGGGTCTTTTATATACACTTTCCCACAGATAGGACAGCACATACCACAGCCTTTAATGAACCAGTTGTGGACCACTGATTGGAACAGAAAATAGCCTAAACTGCAAATGGGTCCACTGAGCAGGATCGATCGGATGACCCACACCATCACACCTGGAAACTCTACCGCCTGAGCTACGTCCTGCTTCCAAATCTAATATATGTGTCTCAAAATATGACAGAAACTAAAAACAATCGTTGTTTGTTTTGTTTGTTGTAATTTTACGTCCTGGCAACAGCTAAGGTGATATGAGGACCCGTATTATGACAGTGCGCACTCATGGCAGCTTTAGAGTGCTGCCTCACTGAGAAATCAGGCTGCCAGCACCATGACTCGACTTTCCACACAGTCAGATTATCCTGACACTGAGCTTACTAGTCCTTGCCCTATCCTAGTAATGCCGAGCGCCAGGTTAGGAAGTGACAAGTATCAATTTTGTAAGTCATTGATTTGACTCGACCGGAGATCAATCAGATTATTCAACTTTCAGCTCATCCCGTATACTATTCCTTCACAGACCCTTCAACCCCTCCGTGATACTTTACATGTCCACATGCCCATTACCATTTCCCATGTTGATGAAGTCAGTCAGCCACTAGCTGGGTGGGCTGCTGAGAATAAGATCCCAGAGCAACTCATAAATCAGGTTCACCTGAAACTGATCACGTCGTACAGGGCAGTTGCGACTGAACTCCTAGAACCCTGGAGGGATGTGTGGGTGTGGGTGGGTATGTGTGGGTGTGGGTGGGTATGTGTGGGTGGGTGGAGATGGAGGGGCAGACGGGAGGGGGCAGATGGGAGAGGGCCAGACGGGACCGGCGCAGAGGGGGAGGAGGCAGAGGGGAAGAGGGGAGGGGCAGAGGGGACGGGGCAGAGGGGTAGGGGGCAGATGGGAGGGGCAGAGGGGGGGGGCAGAGGGGGGGGCAGAGGGAGGGGGAAGAGGGAGGGGCAGAGGGGAGGGGGGCAGAGGGGAGGGGCAGGGGGGTAGGGGGCAGATGGGAGGGGCAGAGGGGAGGGGGGCAGAGGGGAGGGGCAGAGGGGAAGGGGCAGAGGGGAAGAGGGGGCAGAGGGGGGAGGGGGGCGAGGGGGCAGAGGGGAGGGGGGCAGAGGGGAGGGGGCAGAGGGGAGGGGCAGAGGCAGAGGGGAGGGGGCAGATGGGGAAGAGGGGAGGGGTGCAGAGGGGAGGGGCAGAGGGGAGGGGGCCCAGGGGATGAGGGCAGAGGGCAGACGGGAGAGGGGAAGGGGGAGGGGGCAGGGGCAGAGGGGAGCAGAGCGAAGGGGGAAAAGGGGGGGGGGGGGGAGGGGGCAGAGGGGAAGGGGGTAGAGGGGAGGGGGCAGAGGGGAGGGGGCAGAGGGGAGGGGGCAGAGGTGAGGGGGCAGAGGTGAGGGGGCAGAGGTGAGGGGGCAGAGGTGAGGGGGCAGAGGGAAGGGGGAAAATGGGAGGGGACAGAGGGAGTGGGGCAGAGGGAGTGGGGCAGAGGGAAGGGGGCAGAGGGGAGGGGGGAGGGGGAGGCAGGGAGTCTGTGGCAAATATTTAGTCAGTGGTGCAGGGCCTGTTAAATATTCACGCCTCCATTCCCCACGTCTTGTTAGCTCAGGAAGCGGAACCGCTCAGCGGGGCCGGTGGTCTGTGTGTGCATGCGCGAACAGTTCGGTCCGAGTGAGGTCACGTGATAATGTCAGCAAATCGCCATGCAGAACCAGAACGGAGAAAATGGGGGCGAAAAAAACAGAGACCCGGCAAGTGATGATTGCCCAGAGGGAGGGCAGAACATGCTGACACTGAGTGTGTGTGTGTGGGGGGGGGGGAGTGCAATGGAGGGTAGGGGGGAGGGGGGGGGGGTAGGGTCCACTCAGCCTACTCAACCCTCAGCTCTCAGCTGTACACATCAGACAAGGTAGCAGAATCGGAAAGCACGCAGCCAGGCGTCCTGGTGTGGGAGGTCATGGGTTTCAACCCTGGCCGAGTCGAAACAATGACTAAAGGCTCAGTCACACTCACCGGATTGAGGGAAACAGACAGAAAACGAACAATGTCCAGTTTGTGACCGTACAAGTTTTGAACATGCACAAAACTAGGAATGGATGCCGCTGGACTGACATCTACAGTTTGTGTCTGGTTTGATTTTGTTTCGTCTATTGGCTATCCGTTCATGTCCATTCATCCAGCAGCCATTTACCCGATAGCACAACATTTTGACACATTTTCATACATTTTGATACTTATCACCACCAGACTAGACAATTCTGTCCGTTGCTCAATCCGGTGAGGTGTGACTGGGACTTTACAGAATTTACACTTGTCGCTGCGTAGCCTCGCGCCTTCAAAATAATGGGATATGGTAAGGAATGGTTTGACTGAGTGGAATATTGGGTCATGGTACTGATAGCCGAGTCTTTCAATGGACAAAACACTATCAAAGTTACCAACAAGTGCAAATACATAACAACAAAAAAAAGGTGAATAATACAGAAATTAGGAAGCAGAGAAGAGAAGCAACAAATTATCTATAACGCGTTATACGAGAATAAATATATTTCTATTCCTCCTTGGCGCATTGGTGGAGCCCCCCCCCCCAGCCCCCAGCCCCCAGCGGTCGGCGTAATTTGTGGGTGGGGGCCTGCCTCGCACCACACACACTGGAGCGATTCGCATAATAAAGTATTCACATAAACGTTCATTCTTTGATCGGACTTTGAAGTTTGAATCCGAACGAAAGGGTCTGGTACTACAAGAAAGGAAGTGGCTAAACTAAATAAACACTATATTTACTATCTAATTTCCATGTTTGATCCAAATTTACTTCCGGCGTACCCCTCCCCCTCCCTCAACTCGCATATCCAGTGTAAAACCACCGTTCCCCTAGACTACTAGCATGAGCAGGCGCACAATTCCAAATTATATATACTACTTACATGGTAAACCCTATCACCCTTTACTAGTTGAAATGATTGGATACAAATCTAACTTTGATCTATTGTCATTGTTGCTTGTTGGGGGTTTTACATCATAGTAACATCTCAGGTCATATTAAGACGGGTACCGACTTGAAACAGTGTCAACTCATTGTGAACTTATAGTTCTGCCCTACTGGAAGACCAGTTGTTGTTTGTTGTTGTTTTACGTCCTAGCAACATCTAAGGTCATATCAGGACTGGAAGACCAAGCCACTGACACTATGAGTCCATATCCCATACACGGAAAGGAGTGTTTTGCTCAGTATCAGGATAATCTGATTGAGTGGGACATAGGTCATATTGCCAGTGACCCATTTCCCCAGTGGGGCAACACTAGAACGTTGCGATGAGTGTGCACTATCACAAGCCGGTACCTGTCCTGATATGACTGTTTGTTGGGGCTTTACTTCCTAGCAACATTCAAAAAGGTAAATTGTAATTTATTCGGAATTTCAAAGCTTGCACGGACAACAAGAAAATAAAGAAGTAATATGCCCACTTTGAAACTACTCAGTATTCAATTCCACAGTTATGACTCCTAAAGGTATTTATTGGTTATATGATTTGAGCGTCCTTCTCCCGTGTTGGTCGATCGTGGGATTCGAACCCTGTTCGAGTCAAACCAATGACCTACACAATTTATACTTTGATATTTGGCCATACCATTGCAGCTTGATTCTCTTTACAATCGACAATAGTTCTTTGTACGGTCCAATTGCCTGCTGGATCTTGGCACAGACTTCCTCATTGGCAACACCGTCTTTGTATCAGCTGTGTTGTATCTTGCGATAGCACCTCATGGTTTCCATTGTTTATATTCCTCTTTGCAGCTCTGCGGCTAGAATAAGAGGTTTAATGACCATAAAAGCACTCCTTGATTTAAGACCTAACATAGTAAATGAAAGTAAACTTGCCAAGACCTCATGGCCATCCGCTATGCATGGTTGAAAGAGGATATTCCCGCATCCAGTTAGTGTCGCTTGTGATACTCTTATCTCACAAGTTGTTTGTCGGTGTCTTATCTCTCACGCCATGTGTAGTCGAGTGGCATAAAAGAACTTCTCAGCTGATCTGATTAGGAGCGCAAGGGTGCATTAAATGACAAATGTTGTGTGATTGGATGCGCCCCTTTGGTGCTTTTGCTCATCTAATGACATTAGGCTACTTGAATAGACATGGCGCTCTGATAAGATTAGGAAAAGCTTGGCTTGGAAGATAAGGACCAGATAATGTTCTTACCAGAGACCCTGGAGTAAGGATTTCTTTTCAGCGTTTTACTATCGAATATGCGCACGTTTTTTTCTTTGGTTCCTTTTGGCAAACATTACTTTTTTTATACTAAAATCCCCCAAATAATTGTTACTTCAAGTTGGATAATACCAGCTTTTGAGATTCTGCCATAATTATTTAAATCCATAACTTAGGTTGATAATAATATACTTTACTTTCGCTTGAAGTACATTTTTGTTGCTTTGGAGATGATTCAGGTGAAATCATGGACAATTAATGTTGGTGGACACACTTAAATAAACCACACAGGCTTGGGTTAGGTCTTTTTGTTTGTTTGTTGTTGTTTTACGTCCTAGCAACATCTAAGGTCATATCAGGATGGATACTGACTTGTGACAGTGCGCACTCATGGCGACTTTATAGTGAGGCCCAACTGGGAGACCAGGCCACCAGCACCATGACCTGATATCCCACTCAGTCACATTATCCTGATACTGAGCCAAGCAGTCCTTGCCCTATCCTAATAATGCCGAGCACCTGTCTAGGAAGCGACGAGCATCAATTTTTAAGTCATTGGTTTGACTCGACCAGGGTTTGAAACCACGATCCCATGGTCTACCAACATGGGAGACGGACGCTCTAACTCATTCGGCTATCCCGTGTAGTTGGCTTGAGTTGGGAGTTTTTTATTAGCATAGCCGCATCGCACAGGCACATCAAACTGCAGTAAATTATTAATGAATGCTCCACAATTGGATATATGAGCATGTCTCAAAGGGTGCTAACTCTTCGTCTTTTTTTGTCCATTGTAACGATTGACACAAACCAGCACAGAAACCGTTACACTCAAAACACAAGGACATTTGCTTCAAATCAAAAATGTATTCTATTGGCATTATGAAACACCATGTAAAAAACAAATCAGTTTATCCTGAGCAAATGCGTAAGTAGATAGTATGTTGATCGTTACAATGGACAAAGCTTTGTCCCATATTGCTTAGCACCTTTTGAGACAGTCTCATATAGGAGCAAATGTACGTGAGTATTCTGGGTTTCCAAAATGTAGGCTTTCAATAGATTACGCAGCTTTAAAATAAAGCTAAGCATGAAATAATTATTTAGCCTAAAATAAATGAAGCAGAAGCAATTTTATTGGCTTACCCACATCATTATACGCATATAAAGTAGGCTATGCTCTGGAAACAAAACCAACATGAATATGGGTTGAACAGTTTGAAAAGCAGGTGCGCACTGGCCAAACAGGAGGGCGCAGGCCACGAGCACAAAGTGGCGCTGCAGTAGCAGGCGGTCATGAGACCCAATTAGGCCAAACCAACTTATTTCTCGTTGGCACACAAGGTTTAGGCCAAGCCAACTCACTTTTCCGCACACACGCGGTTGGCTACTGCGCAGTAGAATATATAAAATGATAACGGAGGACAGGCCGCTCCGCCCTTTATATATCGATAAGTACTTATCCTATCTATTAAAATATGTAGACTATCTATATTTAACATCGGGAGGTGGGGAAATCGACGGATGCGGTTGCGAGGAGATTGTGGAGATAAGATTTTAATCTCGTGAGAGAAGTAATGACCCCCGGGAAAATTATGTATGAACAGTTCAGATGAGAACTGCAAGTTGGGGACTGCAAATTTCATCCAGATTCTCCAAAGGGTAAAGTTACACCCTTGAAAGTTTCCACCAAAATAATTGGCGCTTGCGATACTCCATCAAGATCAGGAGGATTACCAGAAATAAGCAATTTAGCATTTTTGCAAATAGTGCATAAGATCATAATTAGCCGATCTAATGTTGACTGCTTAAAGCAAGAAATCTGATTCTAGTCCTCTACGTTTGGAACCAATAAGAAACCTGAAGAGGTATTTAGTTGCGGTAAAACCATTAAGAATTATTTGTTTAACATCTTATGTAGCCAGTTAAAATTACATAGTCCGATACAAGCATTTAATTTTCAAACGCAAATTACTCATCTTAGATTTGAATCTACATTTCCACCGTAGATACTGGTGTGTTTATTAAGTATTTCCTGCTGCATAGAAGGGCATACTGAGCCAATTTAATGGAATCTGTTATTGCTTGCTGAGGTCAACGAGTCCATACTTCTGACAAGCATTCCAAAATTTACTTTGGCATGTTTGCACTTCAAATATCTCTCCAAGTTAATTAATTTAAAGCAGAGTTACTTCAACCGACTTGTGACAATGTGCACTCATGTCGATTTTGTAGTGTTGTCCCACTGGGAGGCCACGCCGCCGATACCATGGCCCGATATCCATACACACATAGACATATGCATACATGCACATATATACACCGACACATATAGACATATACACACATACACACATAGACATACAAAATATGACATATACACAAGTACACATACAGAGCCATAGATGCGAACACAAAAACCACATCCATGCATAATCATTATGCCAGTATAAATGCAAGGAAGGGAATTATATGTTTATTTGCTACTTTATTATTGATTGGGAGCCTTACTTTATGTATGACCCCTCCTATTCACGTGACCAGTGGCACCGCCACAGGCACGACGATCCTGAACCGGGACGCTACACTGTTCACTCGCGCCCGACAATTTATAAATGTGATGTATAACGCATTATACGAGTATAAATGCTAAGGGAACATATATGCTTTGCTACTTCCTCCATCGGCGCATTGGTGGAGTACCCCCCCCTCCCCCGCTGTCGAGGAGTTGTATTCGGGTGGCCCCACCTCACGCCATAAACTCGATATATTGATATATTGATATACATTGATGCATATATACACATATCCATAGATACACAGTAACACAGATACACAGAAGTTGATGAGAATCTCAGGGAACCTGATACTCAAGACAGCCAGAGTCCAGACCCCACTGGTGGTGACAGGACACACCATGTGTACCAAGCTATGTAATTATCCCACAACCAGCAGCCTTCCCTCAGCCGGATGTACGCAAGCAGTACCGCCGTGGTGTTGGTGGTGTTGGTGGTGGTGTTGGTGTTGGTGTTATTGGTGGTGGTGGTGTTGGTGGTGGTGTTGGTGGTGTTGGTGGTGGTGTTGGTGGTGGTGTTGGTGGTGGTGTTGGTGGTGGTGTTGGTGGTGGTGTTGGTGGTGGTGTTGGTGGTGGTGTTGGTATGGCGGTGGTTGTGGTAGTGTTTGTGGTGGCGGTGGTGGTTGTGGTGGTGGTGGTGGTTTTGGTGGCGGTAGTGGTTGTGGTGGCGCTAGTGGTTGTGGTTATGGTAGAGGTTGTAACTGTGGTGGTTCCAGTGATGGTGGTGGTACTGGTTATGGTGGTGGTGATGGTGGTGGTGGTTGTGGTTGTGGTGGTGGTAGTGATGGTGTTGGTGGTGGTTGTGTTGGTGGTGGTATTGGTGGTGGTATTGGTGGTGGTGATATTGGTGGTGGTGGTGGTGGTGGTGTTGGTGATGGTGGTGATTGTGGCAGCGGTTGTGGTGGTAGTGGTGTTAGTGGTGGTGTTAGTGCCGGTGTTGGTGTTGGTGGTTTTGTTAGTGGAGGTGCCGGTGGTTGGACGGGCGTGTCCGGTGGGTATGGGGTTGGGGGTGGTGGTGGGGGTGGTGGTGGTGGGGTGGGGGGTACCATGTCATTTCCTTATTAATAAACCGCTGCCATGCACAGCCAGTCGCAGACTACCACCACGGGCAGTCCACGCCACTTGGAGTGGTGACACTTGAGCCGCCCCTCCTGCTGCTGTGTATGTGTGTGTGTGTGGGGGGGGGGGCTGTCTGAGATTTACCCACAATGCTGTCGGCACCTAGGCAACCGAGGCGACTTGTTTACAACCAAGATGGAATGGTGTGAATTCATTTCTTCTTTTTGCTGTCTCCCTCTCTCCCTTTCTTTCTCTGTCCATCTCTCTGTGTCTCTGTCTGTCGTTCTCTCTTTCTCTATCTCTCTCTATCTTTCTCTTTTTATCTTTCTCTGGCTCTGTATAATTGTCTCTCTGTCGGTCTGCCTTCCTCTCTTTCTTTCTCTCTTTCTCTTTGTCTGTCTTTCTGTCTGTCTTTCTGTCTGTCTTTCTTTCTGTCTTTCTTTCTGTCTGTCTTTATGTCTGTCTTTCTGTCTGTCTTTCTGTCTTTCTCGCTTTCTCGCTCTCTCTCTGTCTCTCTCTGTGTCTCTCCCTCTCTGTTTCTCGGAAATTACACTTACATTAAAGCTGTAAATGCCAATGGGTTGGAGCACCTATCAGTTTTTGTTAAATAAATACATTAGTCTGATTGTTATAGTCCCTGTTTAGCCTGAAGTAACTTTTATTACAAATTGCTAACTTTGGAGATATTTGAGGTGAAAAAAAAGCATATATAATTAGCTTAGACACGTACAAATTCTGCTAACATTGGCCTCAGCAGTAATATGTTCTATTAAATTAATGCAAATATAATTTGTCTGAACACGTTGAAATTCAGCCACTATAGGCCTCAGCAGTAACACGTTCTAAAAAATTGACTGAGGATGCATTTTTATGCAGCAACAACTGCTAAACAAGTACACCAATATCAAAGTTGGCTATCAAATCCAGTCTAGGTGGCGACAAAGATACATTTAGCAACTTATTGGTTTGAGTCGGCTGGGATTCGAACTCCCGCCAGGCGACCACTGCGTCGGGTAGAAGAAGAGGAAGCGAAGGAGCAATAAGAAGAAGACGAAGAGGAGGAAGAGGAGGAAGAGGAACACCAACAAAATACACGCCTACCTCCCAGTATCCGCCACACAACGACTATTTGCCCTAAGACTCTCGCAATAAGCGCATATCTTCCATACGGAACACCCGTAACTAGCGCACAAACCCACCACTCAAACCATTGTCACAATCACAATCACAAGGACAAGGACCGTGCGTTGACTACGAACCACGATTACTAGACAAACATCGGACATTGTTTAATTCACAATCACATGCTAAGGACAGTGCATTTGGAGTCTAGGAATCAGGGAGGCACTATCTGTCTTTGTATATTTTGCAGGTATTGCAGGTATTGCAGGTATAGCAATACCTCAGGGAGTTTGACGCCCCTGCCTTGCAGAGTTGTAAACCACTGCCTTGTGGTACAGGTCCTTGACAGAACCGAAGGCTAAGGGAGCAAACCCTAAACAGAAAACCATGTCACTGTGCCAGCATTAAGGGCGGTTGATGTATGGAACTCCCAACATCTCCCGACCAGCCACTGCAGGGACAAATAGTTTTGCACCAGTCTTGACATGTTCTTGCCGGTGTGAAACCTCTATTTGCTCCCCGAGAGAGTGCCGCTGGTAACTTGCAAAAGCCAGCAGCACTTCAAACCTTTGGAGGGAGCTTTCATGAAATGTCGGAGAGCGGCAGTCAAGTAATGAAAGCAGTCTTTGTCACATCGCGACCGACAGCATGATGATGATGATGATGATGATGATATTTTTTATGTTAAATCACTCATTCATTAATATTTCCTTCTGCTTTACTTTCATTTAATATTTCAGCCACCATCACCAGACAACAAGGTGATATTGTTGCGTAGACTACCAACAATAATCACCAGAGAACAAGCAGGCATTACTACATTCACAATCACATCCTAAGGACAGTGTGTTGACTACCAACCACCGTCAATAGAGAACAAACAGAGATTACTACATTCACAATCACATCCTAAGGACAGTGCGTTGACTACCCACCACGTCATCAGAGAACAAGCAGATATTGTTACATTCATAATCACATCCTAAGGACAGTGCGCAGACTACCAACAATAATCACCAGAGAACAAGCAGGCATTACTACATTCACAATCACATCCTAAGGACAGTGTGTTGACTATCAACCACCGTCACCAGACAACAAAGTGATAGTGTTACATTCACGATCACATCCTAAGGACAGTGAATTGACTACCAACTACTGTGACCAGAGAACAAGCAGATATTACCGCATTCACAATCACATCCTAAGGACAGTGCGTTGACTACCAACCATAATCACCAAAGAACAAGCAGACATTACTACATTCAAAATCACATCCTAAGGACAGTGTGTTGACTACCAACCACTGTCACCAGACAGCCAGTGTACATCGCTACATTCACAATCACATCCTAAGGACAGTACATTTACTACCAACCACCATTACCAGACAATCAGCCGACATTCCTACATTCACTCCACCACCCAGACAGTGTCCCCACACACCGGCCGACTGGTGTGATCAGGGTGGCTGGTTATGACGCGCATGCGCAGTGGTGACAATCAGTTGACTATGGAAGGTGACACGGCGATAGCTACGACTCAGCCGACCGAATATTGGCCAACAATGTTTTCGTTTTTCATAGCAACATCTGAGATCATCTAAGGACAGGTACCAATTTGTGACAGGGTACATTCATGGTGATTTTACAGTGCTACCCCACTGGGAGACAAGGCCACCGGCAACATAACCTGATATCCCACATGATACGGCACCATAACCGGGTATCCTGACACTGTGCTAACCAGTCCTTTCCCTATCCTAGTAACGTAGCACCAGGCTAGGTAGCGATTAGTATCAATTTTATAAGTCATTGGTTTGACTTGGCTGAGACTCAAACTCCCAACCTTCCACCCGGGATGCCTGCGCTCTACCGATTCCGCAACCACGTCCGGTATCCAACAATGCACCGCTCCAATTGCCCTTAGCGCCACTCAGCGGATGATTTCCACACTACACTTGGAGGCTAGGAATCAGGGAGGCACTATCTGTCTTTGTATGTTTTTTATGTTAAATGACTCATTCATTAATATTTCCTTCCGCTTTACTTTCATTTAATATTTCATTTCATATAATTCTATCTGTTGTAAGTCGGTACATTCTTACAATGTCAAACACCATATTCAATGTATAACCACCATGTCAATGACAACACACACTGGATGGGCTGTATTGGTGAATTGCCTGCAGTCTCTGGTTAAAACCTGATGCAACGCATTTCACCCGGATAAATAAATATCAAACATTTGGCGAATCAGTGCTGTTGCTAGGCAACCCTTAGCCATACAACGCACATCTGGACCGTCTCGCAGCAGTTGAATACAATCACTACAGTCACATAATAGAGTCAGTAAGTAGTAGACACGCTTTCGACATTCATGATTCATTTGATGTATTATAAAATCGTTATTCGATAGAAATATACGAGGCCCTGATCTTCCAGTCGCAAACACTTTGTCATCGACAGCTAGTCCAGTGGGTAACTAGATAGGGTGTTCTCTGTGGCGGAGTGGTTAGAGTGTCTGACTTTTTTCTAGGTCGGACTCCTAATCTGAAGGTCGGTGGTTCAATTCCCCATGCCCCGCACCTCTGGCAATTTGGATTTCCACCGCTGTGTATAACTTACAGCGACATCAAAGGCCAGTTGCTCTCATACCATGTCTATGTGGTATGGGAGGTTAAAAATCCCTTGGGTCGGTAAAATTGTAGACTCAGGCTTTCTCTCGACAAACTGTCTAATGGTGAAAACAAGTCTATTCAGACTATCCATGATAGGCAGTATAAATCTTCAAGAAACAAACAAAAAAAGATTTGTGAAACTGTGGAGTTATGTTCCTGGGTAGCCATCGCAGTAAGTTACGTCGTATGAGCTAAGGCGGAGGTGGCAGGTTACAGTGTAAACTGTGCTGTTATAGTGAATGAGTTGTAGATCGGGGCAGCCTATTCTCGTACACACAAACATTGGGAGCGGGACGTGGCTCAGGCGGTAGAGTGTTCACCTGTGGAAGGTGTCGGTCATCGCATCGATCCTGCTCAGTGGACACATTTGCAGTTTGGGCTATTTTCCATTCAAACCAGTGGTCCACAACTAGTTCATCATGTGCTGTCCTGTCTGTGGGAAAGTGCATATAAAATACACCTTTCTGCTTATTGGAAAGAGTAGCCGATGTGACAGCAGCAGGTTTCCTCTAAAGAAATATGTCAGAATGACCATATCTTTTTGACGTCTAATAGACGATGATAAAAATCAATGCGCTCTAGTGGCATCGTTAAATAAAACAAACTTTCCTTTTACCTGTCGGGTAATATTTCATCGTATGAAACAAACAAATCCTGTTTGCACAATCACATCCCACATCGGAAGCATGTTCGTCGCAAGAATCGGCTGGTGTATGTACGGTCTGGCATAGTAAAGGTGTGCTGGGCACCCCCCCCCCCCTCCTCCCCCGCCCGCCCCCGCCGACATTAAGCTGAGTACAGGTGAGTATCAGATCGATGACGGCACATCAAAGGCTGTATAGGTGCAGTGGCGCCCCTATCGTCCACCCCACGCCCCACGCCCTGCTACCCCTCCCTCACACACCACACACGCCTCAGATTTACTACTGTGGTTCTCCAATATAAATAATCTGGGCAGGGTATGAGTGCCGTTAAGTCAAGTGTGATTTTATTCCTAATAATATTTAGAAATATATATATATATATATACATATATATATATTTATATATATATGTGTGCGGGGGTTTTAATGAAGGTGAATCAATTATAAAAATGTCACTAATATTTTCTGTAACCATATTGGTATAATTAATTAATATATCAAAATAGAATCCACCTGACATTGGGGTATTGCAAACAGGTGAGACAGAACACCTAGAGTAGAACTCGAACCGACATTCCTGCCATTCCGGAGCTAGCATATTAATCCGTATGGCATCAATCCCTCACTTTGCAATCAACCTAGCTGTGCCTACTCAGAGGGAACAACGTAGATGACACACGTGTGACGCGCTGAACTAATGGCGGCAGCACTATATTTCCCTTGTCATGTGCGAATTAACCATGTTGCCAAAGCAACGTGACTATGTGTACTCTATGTTGCTATCAACCTACACACGCCTACCTGTCGGTTGGGGGGAGCGGGACGGAGCTCAGGCAATAGAGGGTCCACCTGTGAAGGTGTCGATCATCTGATCAATCCTGCTCTGTGGACACATTTGCAGTTTTAGCTATTTTCCGGTCCAACCAGTGGTCCACAAGTGGTTCATCAAAGGCTGTGATATGCGCTGTCCTGTCTGTGGGAAAGTGCATATAAAAGACCCCTTGCTGCTTATCGGAAAGAGTAGCCTATGTGGCAGCAGCGGGTTTCCTCCAAAGAAATATGTCAGAATGACCATATGTTTGACGTCCAATAGTCGATGATAAAAATCAATGGGCTTTAGAGGCATTGTTAAATAAAACAAACTTTCCTTCTACCTGTCGGTGTGATATTTGATCGCATGAGGCGAGTGCAACTCATTATAGATCCATGCATTGTAGTCAGTACATTGATCACAATGTAGCTCGGATTTCAGCACCAGTTCGACAGTGAGTAACTCACGCACAATTCTCGGAATCGCTCTATTAGTTAATGCACGGTTAACTTCTCCTTCCCTACTTACCGGACGCAGTGGTAGAATCGATAAAGCGTAGGATTAGCATGCGGAAAGTCGGGAGGTCGAAACCCGGTCCAGTCAATCCAATGACTTACAAAATTGATACTTGTCGCTACCTAGTCTGGCGTTCGGCATTTCTAGGATAGGGCAAAGTCTGGATAGCTCAGTATCAGGATAATGTGACTGAATGGGAAATTGAGTCATAGTGCCGGTGGCCTGATTTCCCAGTGGGACAGCACTATAAAGTCGCCATGAGTGTGCACTGTCAGTTTCTGGCCTGACTTAAAACTCCAACAAACAAAGGAACGTTCCCTGCTCTGCCTGGAAGCCCAGGCCCATTACTAACCAAAGCCATTAATAGTTTAATACATTTTAAACGCTATAGCTACCGGAGTAGTTTGGACCTTGTTCACCATTCATAGGCTAACACTAGATAAATACCTTTTTCCAAAATGTCCACTATAAAATTTCAGAAATTCAAATTCCAGACACATTGTTGTTTTTGTCGTTGTTGAATGTTTGTATTAAGTTGGTAAGACAGTAGTAATTATTAACCAAGTCACACCAATGGCTTTAACATAAATACGAACTGTTAGGCATTACTAGGCTAAGGCAAGAGGCATTGGAATGAGGAAGACCAATTGTCCACGGTTGTAATTCCTCCTGCTTTATCAATTACTGTCGGAAACAAACACAATATTGCAGCCCCATTTTAAATCATAACCAGTTACAATAAATATATAACACTTCCTTAAGCAAGGTAATTGAATAACTAGTATAATTAGTCCATGAAACCCACGTGCCTTGTAATAGTTGCTATGGTAATTCAGAGTTAATGGTGCCATTTCAAATTTAAGATTTAATAAAAAGGTAAAATATTTGAACAAATAAAATTAGCAGATCACGCGAGGTAAGAATAGGATGGGAGGATAATGGTATCAGTCTTTCTCGACAAACATCTTTTCTTTGTTTATTCCATATAGGTGCCTCTGATACAAGGCGCTGGTTCCCGCATGCCAAAATGACAAGATGGTGGGGGAGGGGGTGCGGGGAGGTTAATGGTGCCATTTCAAATTTAAGAAAAAGTAAAATATTTGAACAAATAAAATTAGCAGATCACGCGAGGTAAGACCAGGATGGGAGGATAATGGTATCAGTCTTTGTCGACAAACTTCTTTTCTTTGTTTATTCCATGTCGGTGTCTCTGATACAAGGCACTAGTTCCCGCGTGCCAAAAGGACAAGATGCTTGGGGAGGGGGTGCGGGGAGGTGAGGGGGCCAGTCCCGCCACGCCCCCCCCCCCACCCCCACACACACACTCAATAATTGAGGCATACTTCTCCATGTGCTATTGTTACTGGGGTGGTGTTTTGGTCGATCACAGGTGGAAGCCACACGCCAAGTAGCATTGTGGTCATAAGATAATAGAGAAAAGAGAAAGGTAAGAGCAGATCAATAGGAGAGAGTGGCATGGCTAACTAACTAACTAACTTAACCAGTTTTTTGGACTCTTAACAATGTCGTCTGCGCTGAGTGAATAATACCGTCTGCTGTTAATTCAAATTCACTGAAATAATTAATTCCTTTAAGCCCCTGTCACACATCACTGGATTGGAGGAAACTGAAAGAAACCGAACAAAGTACGTTGATAGTCCAGTTTGTGTCCGTACAAGTTTTGAACATGCAAAAAACTTGGAACAGATGCTGCCGGATTGACGTCTATGTTTCTGGTCCGGTTTGAGTCCGCTTAGTCTGCTTACCGTCCATTGGATATCCGTTCATGTCCATTCAATGTCCATTTCATGTCCATTCGTCAAGCGGCCTTTGACCCGATATCGCAACATTTTGACACATTTTGATACTTACGATGCCTGGACTACACAATTCTGTCCGTTGCTCAATCCGGTGATGTGTGACAGGGGATTTAAATTTACATAATGTGATGGTTGCTCGTTTTTCTATCTTTAAAACAAATATTTATTGTATGTTAATTGTCGTCTGCGCTGAGTGAATAATTTTGTCTGTTGTTAATTCGAATTCACAGAAATAATTAATTCCCTTAAAGTTACAGAATGCGATGGTTTCTAGTTTCTGATATCTTTTTTAAATATTCATATTAATTTGATTGCAATCATCTACATTGGTTTAGCTTAGAATTTCTTTTTTTTAATTGGCTAATTTGGAAAACCTTGTTAAAGTGCAAATATAAAAATTAAATTTATTGTGTAATCTGAAAGGCTGCACATCATTCATAGGCTTGCGTAATTTGCCGAAGTGACAGATTCCATTAAATTGACGTCAACATTCCTTATATGTAGCAAGAAGAAATGGTACATAAATGCACAAGTACCTAAGTATGTTGTTTGTTTGTTGTTGTTTTATGTCCTAGCAACATCTAAGGTCATATCAGGATGGGTACCGACCTGTGACAGTGCACACTCATGGAAACTTGATAGTGCTGCCCCACTGGAAGACCAGGCTGCCAGCACTATGACCTGATATCCCACTCAGTCACATTATCCTGACACTGAACCAACCAGTCCTTGTCCAATCCTAATAATGCCGAGCTCCGGGCTAGGAAGTGACAAGTATCAATTTTTAAGTCATTGGTTTGACTCGACCAGGGTTCGAACCCACGACCCCACGATCTACCAACACGGGAGTAGGTTATATAGGATCAAATCAAGGCACGCACTTAGTTATGAATAAATTATTGTTTTGATCGCTGTATGCAACTAAAAATTTATGGGTTCACTTTAAATTTATTTTTCGTTCAATTGTATTCAACGAAAATTAAATTTAAATTAAATCCCCCACCCCCAACAGACACAGAATCTAGATCTGATCTTAGGAAATAATAAATTGCGTTGTATTAATGACATCGCAATGGGTTACATTTTAAGATGCATGTCTTGTATTTTTGTTAAATAAAAGCTAGACAATATTGCATACATTATCATTATTAAGACCTAGGTTTTGCTGCATTAAAAAAAATAAGTATGGTGGTATACAGTGGGATATGCTATAGTATGGGTAAGGCGAAACCTTAATGATAATAGCCCATGATTAAATCTTGTGTTCTGCAAACAGTTAATGCAAACTCTCAGATCATGTAGTAAATTATTATACCATGCCCCGTGTCTAGACTTAAATAACATGGCGAATGCGCCTTCCATGTAGCAGGTACTTCATGGAATAGGTCGCCAGAGGATGCAAGAAAAGCACCATTTCTTGATTCTATCAATTTGTCCCCAAGGCTTAATAGAAAGAAAATGTCATGGTAAATGAAATATTAAACTATTTTTCGGCAAGTTGGAAATGTGTCATGTAATGGTTTTATTGTACAGCGCCTTACAATGGATTCTGCTGTTGAGCAGTAATATTCTATTAGATTTAGATTACCATGATAATAGTTGCCAACATGTATGTATGTAGGTATCTATACGTATGTATATGTATGTATATAGCACAATCCAGAAGGAAAAGGGGCGGAGAGAAAGAGAGGAGGGGAGGAAGAGGGGGCAGGGGGGAGGTGGGGGAGGTAGGAGCCAGAGGGGCAGGGGGGGGGGGGGGCAAAGGGGCAGAGGACCGGTGGGGGGGGGGGGGGGGGGGGGTAAGACTAAGAGTGGAAAAAGGAGGGCCAGGGCCGATGATAGCGTGATGAGGTGCTAAGAGTGCTAATAATATATAATAAGAGTGGAACTATGCCAGCATTCCACCAAAGACTCCTCCCTCCGTATTTAAATTAAAGAGGCAAATAGAGATAACTTTAAGTATAAAGCCTCTGTCACACCTCGCCGGATTGAGGGAACGGAAAGAAACCAAACAAAGTCCGTTGATAGCCGGCAAAGTCCGGTTTGTGTCCGTTGCATATCGATTGCATATCCGTTGATATCTGTTGATATCCGGACCGATCCGTGAAAAGTTTTGAACATGCACAAAACTTGGAACGGATGCTGCCGGATTGATGTCTATGGTTCTTGTTTGTCTTGAGTTCGTTTTGTCTGTTGGCTATCTGTTCATGTCCGTTTCATGTTCGTTTCATGTCCGTTCGTCCGACTGCCTTTGACTCGATATCGCAACATTCGGACTAGACAATTCTGTCGGTTGCTCAATCCGGCGAGGTGTGACAGCCGCCTTAGGGAAAATTGACACATCCCAATGATGAGCAGTGTATACCCGAGTCTGTCGCTACACATCGTTTGTAGAAGGAGGTTGACACATCTGAATTCGTCATATTCTGCTGAATTCGTCACAGTCTGCTGAATTCGTCACATTCTGACGAATTCGTCACAATCTGCTGAATTCGTCACATTCTGCTGAATTCGTCACATTCTGCTGAATTCGTCACATTCTGCTGAATTCGTCACATTCTGATGGATTCGTCATTTCTGCTGAATTCGTCACAGTCTGCTGAATTCGTCACAGTCTGCTCAATTCGTCACATTCTGATGGATTCGTCACATTCTGCTGAATTCGGTACAGTATGTGTTTGACATGGCAAGCGCTTACACAACACCAACACCACCACCGTACTTCAATCGTGAAAGTCAACTCCCCTCCTTACGTAGATTACACGCTTAATTATGCACGGCGCACGGGGTCAAAGGCACGTGCTACATAACAAATCGTCGACTGTTTTTGCACGGCGCACGGAGTCAAAGGCACGTGCTACATAACAAATCGTCGACTGTTTTCCCCCAACAGAAAATAAGAGAGAGGCACAGGTCATTAGACAATCATGGATAGGCTTCCGAATAGTTTTTACATCGTTCTTTTACAGTGTACAGTCAAAGTATTTATGGCAACAAACAAAATGTGCTATTTGGGACAATTCAAATCATAGACGACCAGACCGGATGACCGAATCAGTTGAGCGTCCGTCCCCCGATTTGGTAGATCGTGTGAGTTGAACCCACGGGTTCGAACCATGGTCGAGTCAAACCAATGACTTGAACATCGATACTTGTCACTTCCTAGCCAGGCACGCTGCATTAATAGGATAGGCTCAGTGTCAAGAGTTGGCTCAGTGTCAAGATAATGTGACTGAGTGGGATATCAGCTCATGGAGCTAGCGGCCTGGTCTCCCAATGGGGCAGCATGATAAAATCGCCATGAGTGCGCACTGTCACAGGTCTGTCCGCATCCTCATATCACCTTAGATGTCGATAAGATGTAAAACAACAACAAACAACATCGAATCCCACGATCTAGCAAAACGGGAGACGGACAGGGCGCAAAGTCAAGGTGTTTATAGCAAAAGCAAAAGGTTCTATCTTTGGGGGGGATTTGAATCATGGACTTATTAGTGGTTTTGTCGGTGGTGTCGTTAATGAAGCCTGTGGGGGTTGGGGGGAAATACTGGACGCTTGGCCTATCACGTAGAACTTTCCCGGACGAACGGCGCCTTCCCTGCAGGCCGCCGCGTGATGAAATGCGACATTTGATTGGCTGAATGATTCCTCCCTTTCAGCGAAGCCGTGTTTACGGCTCGCTGGTAGCCGGACGTTAATTAATTAAGGTAATGGCGGATATTTAGCGCTCGTCATTAATTACATTCAGACTGGTTCTCCCGGCGAGATACCTGCCGGCACCAGGGAGCTATGACTCAAAGCCTTACCAGGTAGTGGGCATTTTCAAAATGTAAACATCTATTTAGGCAGTCGGCCTTCACCCCACCCCCCACCTCCACCTTCTCCACCCTCACCCCACCCCCACGCCAACCCGCCCATGCTGGGATGTACACAACAGTGGATGGATTATGTTTGTAATTAATATTCTCGTAGTGGTATTTTGAGTTTATTATTATATTTGTTATTAATATTCTCATAGTGCTATGTTGATCTTATTATATTTGTCATTAATATTCTCGTAGTGGTATTTTGATGTTCTGTTGTTGTTTTTTTGTTAGTGGAGAGTTAGTGAGGGAGTAGAGTTGCCGGTGTTAGTGTGGGGGAGAGCCACGTGGGGGCGGCACTAAAAGTGGAAAGTAACAAAGGTGTTGGATTAACAGGTTGGTAATACCATATGTAAAGTTATACTCATCATTAACACCCCCCCCCACTCACACACACTCACTCACCCACCCACCAACGCACTCACTCACAAACTCACTCACTCACAATCATTAGGCACCGTACTTGGAGGGGGCGGCTGGGTGGGAAGGAGGGGAGGAAGACGACCTTACCAAATGAATGACCCTCACTTTGCCAGTAGACAATGGTGGGGACCAGACTACCTACACATGACTAGGTCAATAAATAGAATAGTATTCATATAATATACATGTAGTAGTCTGCACTGACCTCTCAGGCAAGTAACCACATAGACAGGTAGGCACGGGTAGTGTGGTGATGTCAGGGAGCCTAGGTGGTGTAATGGTTAGCACACTGGCCCAGAATGCAAAGAGATGTGGGTTCGAGTCCTGCTCTAGGCACAATATTTCCCATTTTCATCACCACCATGACACTGGCGCCATGACCAGGATCCTGTACAAGCTATGCACTGTATGGCTGTTGAACCTACCCTGTGTATCTATGTGTTAGTGCATTGCCTATATTTATGTAATTGTAAGCACTAAAAGACTTACAATTCCAGGGGGACAAGTGTAGTAGTCTGCACTGACCTCGGTCGTGAGTAACCACATAGACAGGTAGGTGGGGGTAGTGTGGCGATGTCAGGGAGCCTAGGTGGTGTAATGGTTAGCACACTGGCCCGGAATGCAAAGAGATGTTGGTTCGAGTCCCGCTCTAGGCGCAATATTTCCCATTTTCCTTACCCCCATGACATACATATGTTCCATATAATTGCTTAGGTGAATATAAATGACAAATGACTTCAGATATTTCATTATATTATTACACGAAGTATTTGATGGACAATTGATTATTTTATATCTTTACTCCTCCTAGAAGTGCTCTTCTTAATGAGGGCCATAGCCAGGTTTTAACGTTATGGTCTATGGGCCCATTAACAAAAGGCCTCGCAACGCATACCAAACAATTTGTAATTCATAGTACATTTTTACATTGCATTTAAAAAATGTTTTAACAGGGGAATATACAGTTTTAACGGAAGTACATAATTGCTATATTCTATTTAAAACCAAAACACTATTTTTAATTTTTTTTTTGGTAAATATGTTTATTCTGCTGAATAAGTATTTTGTCAGTGCCGAAGCACTGGTCTTCCAGCCATTTTTCAATTCAGTGTTATTTACACAAAAGGTATATAGAATAAGGTGTACAATACCTGTTGAATAGACAATTTGCACTATGTAACGCAATGAAATTCTGAAACCCAAAAGTTCCATAACAATATGGTACATTAGTGTCATATAACTAGATCAATATTAGCCAGATCAATGTGAGTATTTACATAGTATTTAGAATGTAAGCAGAAGTTATCTTCTGTATTCAGTTGGTAAACTTGTAGTAAGTTTTAATGTTCAGTTGCAGTTAGGCAAGCAGTATATAAATGTTGGCTTGTTAGGAAAATTCTAGTGTAACTCTAATGTAGCTAGTTATGTGAGTTTATGAATTATGTTGTTGAATGAAGATATGACTTTTATCGTATGAGAGAACTAAAGAGTTATCGAATCAGTTGAAAATGCACCACTTTTGAAGGATGTGCTAGACATTTATCGGTGCCAGACAGTTATCGGTGCCTGACAGTTATCAGTGCCAGACAGTTATCAGTGGCAGACAGTTATTGGTGCCAGACAGTTATCGGTGCCAGACAGTTATCGGTGCCAGACAGTTATCGGTGCCAGACAGTTATCGGTGCCAGACAGTTATTGGTGCCAGACAGTTATTGGTGACAGACAGTTATTGGTGCCAGACAGTTATCGGTGCCAGACAGTTATCAGTGACAGACAGGTATCGGTGCCAGACAGTTATTGGTGCAAGACAGTTATCGGTGCGAAACATTTATCGGTGCCAGACAGTTATTGGTGCTAGACAGTTATCAGTGCCAGGCAGTTATCGGTGCCAGACAGTTATCTAAGCTCAGGGGGGAACAGTCGCTCTCCTGCTCCCCTGCTCCCATTAGCTATGCCAATGGCTCCTACCACTAGTGTTACTACTCATATTAGTATTTGTATTATTATGTTTCGCAATTGCACCATTCAGATTGTTTGTACCAGTAGTGCCATCTCAAGTTGTTCTAATTAAGTTACTGCCTCCAGACTTTCGCATTCCAATTACCATATATTTATATATATTTATATTTATACATATATATGCTGCATAAGCCATTAAACAAGTATAATAAGTCGGAAGACTCCCCAGCCCCATAGTCATCGGCTGGTTAACTCTATCCATTGGGTCATCTACTGAGAGAACCTCAGCTTTCCAGGTTGTGCAACCTAATCACCCACACCTCAGCAACCGTTACCCTCACTCACTGTACCGCTTAAAATATAAGCATGAATATGAATATTGGAATATATATATATAAAGTAGGGCTATGTAAACAAAGGACGGGACACAGATGAGTGATGGGTTGGACACTTTATTGGGCATCTTGGCTAGCACAATAACAGGATTACCAGTAAAAGTTTCAAATCCAAAGGGCAACTGACCTGGCACGAACACCGACGGAAACAGCGGTTGGTGGCGCTAGTGGAGGCAACCCGGGGCAAATCCAGGCAGGTGAGCGATTGGACCAAATATATTTTGTGAATATCATAATAGAAAATAATAACAATACAGGAATACTCCACCTATTTATATCCACATAATTAATTATACATCCTATACACTAGAGTTATACGAGTCTTACCTGGGTATAGATGATGGATAACTGTTGTTTTCCCGAGGTATAAGCCTCGGGTAGACGTGGGCTAGGGAGAAGGAAGCACATCCGTGTCAAGCAATCTTTACCTACTTATTCAGGATAAAAATGATCTTTCAATACAATGGATACTATGATTTTCCCGTAATGGTATACCAACGGAATAGACGTGGTAGGGTGTGGTGGGCGGGCCCTAGCCCACGTCTACCCGAGGCTTATACCTCGGGAAAACAACAGTTATCCATCATCTATACCCAGGTAAGACTCGTATAGCTATACTATTTTACCTCGGTATACAGCCTCAGGCTAGCCTAAGGCTAGGGAGACTTTTACATAATTCATTTTTATCCTTAATATCATTCATTCTTATTATAACATGTTTATGTGTCATTGTATTAGTAATTGTATCATTCAAAGTTTTTGTTCTCACCTATTCTTGTTAGTTGGTGAGCAGGCGCTTTGCAATGCCGGTAGGCTTTTCTAGTCGTTTGTTTTAATGTTTTGCAAACGACTTAGCTGTCTTCCAGCCTGCGTGCGCTAGTATTCTTTTTACAGAAATACCGAGCAACCGTGCCTTGGAAACCATGGCACCTCTGGTTGAGTGGGAAGAGTATTTGCCCATATCCACTCCAGCCAATTTCAACACCCTGATTGTCCATCTGGCAAGGGTGTCTCTTGAAATTGCGTTATGTGGCTTTATGAAGCTCACTAATAGTTGTTGTGATGCGCGTAAGTCCTTTGTCTTGGATATATAAGCCCGTATGGCTGACACAACACATAATTTACGATCATTTGGGAAGTAGTCTAAGAGAACCGTAGATAAAGGGTCACCCAGCGTGTTTGATTTGAGCAATTGTGCTAAATCAAACGTAGCTTGTTTCTTGTCTATTTCTAATCCTGTTAAGGATAAAGCAACAATCGTCTGTCCTCTGTGTCCCATTACTAATAGTAACAAGACCGCGACCTTAAAACCTAATTGTTTTATATCTAACCAAGAGTTGTGAGGCCAAGCCTGGAACAACTTAAATACTATAGAAACATCCCAAAAGCGACTATACTTTGGTTTTGGAGGATTCCTTTGATAAATTGACCGAAGTAAATAATGAAGGACATAATGTTTACCAACTGTTTCGCCGTCAATTCTAGGTAATATAATTGATAATGCGCATCTTGCCGCATTGACCGCCCCAAATCCTAGTCCCTCATCCTCTAGAAAACGAATAAAACGAGCTACTTGTGCAATTGTTGGATTTGTTGGCTTAACTTTCATTAGCAAATAATGTACACCCCATTTCTTTAAATAAGTTGTGTACATTTTAACAGTTCCTGGCCTCCATGCATCAGCTACTATCCTATCTTCCGTAATTTTGTCTAAACCAAATTGCTGCAGCTGTTTTCTTAGAAAAGGAATGCCAATAGCGGTCCGTGGTGCCACTAGCGGTCCGTGGTGCGTTAGGTTCCCGGGTTTTCTTGGGAATCGTATATGTTCTTTTGCCAGTTGTGTAACTGCTGGCAGCCCAGGTTGCGTGTCCCAATCGGGCACAATCAGTATGGCGTGTGTCCCCTCCATGCTGATTTTTCTCACTACTCGGCTGATAACGCTAAACGGTGGGAAAATATAGAAAAAATTATTTTCCCAGGTAATAGTAAATGCATCAACTTTCCAAGCATCCAGTTCGGGATGCCAAGAAACATAACAGGGTAACTTATTATTATTTCGTGATGCAAACAAGTCAACTTTAGGTGTACCCCATTTTGCACAAATGAATTTAAACAAATGTGTTGACAGGGACCATTCTAAATGGTCGTGGAATTTTCTACTCTTATGGTCTGCAAGTGTATTTTGTGACCCTGGAATATGCGCTACAGTCAGCCAGACTTGTTGAGCCTGTGCCCAGTTCCAAATCAGTTTAGATAACTGATTGCAAGGCTTTGATTTGGTTCCACCCATGTTACGGATATATGCCATAGCAGTAGTGTTATCAGTTAGTATTCTAACTTGTGATTTAGGTATCTTTACTAAGCTACGTAGACCCAAATAAATAGCACGCAACTCGAGCGCATTAATGTGATCTGACTCTTCATCATGTAGCCATCTACCTCCTGTTGCCACCCCATCACGATGGGCTCCCCACCCTTCTAACGAAGCATCAGTGGTAATTATTGTATTTGGTTCCGCCATGCGGATTGGATTGGGTGAATTTGCGATATGTTGCATCCACCATTGAATATCCTGTAACCCTTCTTCAGAAATAAACATCTTTCGTTCAAAATTACCTTTAGTTCGTGCTAATCCTAAATTTTTATCTATTTCTAGAGATTTAATATGGGCTTTCCCATATAGAATAGCGGGTGCATACGATATCATTATCCCGATAAGAACTGCGACCTGTCTAATCTTAGGTTTCGGTAACTTAAGAAGCTGGGTCGCTGTGGTCATAAACTTAGTTAATTTCTGTTCTGTTATCGACACTGTGAGGGACTGTGTATCAAGAATAAACCCTAAACATTTGAGTTGTTTTGTTGGTTGAAGCACGGACTTATGCGGATGTACATAAAACCCCAATTTAGTGAGTAATGCACATGAATCCAAAACGGCGTTTACACAACCAATGTGTGTTGACGCCATTATAAAGGAATCATCTATGTAAGGAAACATTATGTGACCATTCCGTGCCATAAGTGAGAAAACAGCTTTAAGCAGTTTAGTGAAGAAACGAGGGGCACAAGCTAAGCCATTTGGCATACAGGTAAACTCATAGAGTTGGTTATCCCAAAGAAAACGGAGAAATTTCCGATGTTGTTCCGCTATGGGAACTGTGTAATATGCATCTTGTAAGTCAACACTAGCCATCCACGCATTTGGTGTAATGAGGTCTCGTGCCATATCTAGTGAAAACATTTTAAAATGTCGATATTCTATCATTTTATTAAGGGTTGTTAAATCCAGAATCATTCGAACGTCCCCATTAGGTTTGGGTCTCGAGAAGATGTTTGAAATAAACTCTCCAGGGCAGTGTGTAACCTTTTGGATAATGCCTTTGTCAAAAAATGTTTGTACCTGTTCAGTTAGTGCCTCTCGTTCAATTTGTTCAATTTGATAGGGAAACGGAACTCTCCCTTGTACGGGTATTTGTATGAAGGGAATTTGAACACCTTTAACTATTTGTAAAATATCCTGGTCACTGGTAATTTGGTCCCATTCAGAAATATGATTATGAATATTCCCAGCCACAAAGTTGCTTACAGTTTGTGTGGTTTTAGAGGCGGCGGGGACTTGTAAAGTCTGTGTTTGGGCCTCTACTTGGACCCGCCCCTTTGGAAGGGTCTCGGGGAGTTGAAGCCGCGGCCCAGTGGCCGTGCGGTGTTGTCGGTCCAGCCTGGGCGGGCGCCCCGGCCCCGGAAAGACTGGCTGAAGTGTGAGCCCGGTCTGGAACCTCTGCCGAGCCGTCGTGGGCGAAAATCCCCTTGTGACCTTTTGCCATCCATATTTTTGCCACTTTTCGCTGCGGTTTCTACCTCTTTATAGAGGTATTGTAGTTGGCCGCCAAACATTTTCGTTTTGTCCAAAGGCTTCCCTTTGATCGGCTCTGGGGCCAGAAAGAGCGTATAATCTTTCCCATCATTGTCCATGACCTTCTTTGAGCGGGCCACCTCTTTGCCAGCGTCTGTGCAAACCGACTTAAAGACATTCTCATATCTTCGGTAGGACAAGTAATTACCTGCCGCTGTTAACAGTGCAATGCCTTTGTCCATGGTTTTTGCCAAGGATGAGAACTTGTTTTCTCTTTGCATTCGATTTGCCACCGGAGTGATGGCCGTTAACGTACCGAGCTATGTGTAACATGCTCTCAAATTTCTTACGGTCTTCCGTCATGTTGACATCTCGATCCATCTCTTTAATGATGGAGTTGGGGACCCCTTTAATGCCCGTCAATTCATCTCCTAGCTTGGAGATGGTTTCCGCCGGTTTGAAGGTACGGAAATGACCATTTATGGTCTCGCGCATAAGCGTGGTAGTTTTAACCCGCTTAATGTTCGGCTTCTCCACCTTCTTAGACACTTTGCCACCAATGGCAGCATAGACACCTTCATATTGTGTGTCTGAGTCTGATTCCGTGGAAGTAGAATCTGTGGAGGAATCAGAAGAAGAAGAATCTTTCCTCTTCTTCTTCTTCTTGGACTTGGTCTTTCGCTTCTTGCGAAGCCCGTCTTGTTACGTTCTTTGGTGAAGTCATCACCAGAAGAAGTAACGTGTTTCTTCTTCTTACTCTGTTTAGGAGGAGGAGGAGGAGGAGCCCTCGGCTCGATCGCCGAGTCTGTCTCTGAGAAGTCTTCCCAGTCCGACTCGTCTTGGAACCCCGGCCTATGTCGTTTAAGAGACGGCGGTGGTTTGAGAGACAGAATATGACTCTCCATAGCCGTCCACCGAGCCTCCCAGTCAGGAACTGTGGGGCCATCAGGCACTGTCTCTTCCTCCGGCTCGGAGAGTATATGCGCCCCGGGCTGTGGCGAGGGCATTGCGGACAACACTGGCGAGGAGTCGTACTCCTCGTCCGAGGCCCTGGGAGCACGTCCCTCGGCTGCTGCTGCCACGCGCTTACTCCGCTTCGTGGCCATCGGGATCTGGAACCAAACATGTTGGTCAGTCTCGGTATTTATAAATGTCACAATTTTGTTGTTTAAAACGTAATTGGACATCTAGTGGTGTTAGAGAACGTGTTTAGACCGTTATAACACAGGCGTAATAAGCTAAATTTGTGCGTGGATTGTGGGTCAAGCCCAAATCTTACACGGGGTCGGGACCAGTGTATCGGCTCGCCCATCTCTCTGTTCCGCACACTTCTCCCCCCTGCGACTACTACGCCAGCAGGTTGGAGAAAATGCTACGAAACTCGGAGAAACGCCTGAAAATATTGTGGGGAGTCTATAAAAGAAACCCAGGAGCATCTCCAACATCACTCTCTATTAGAGTCCGAGAGAATTTCCACAGGAGATGAGGCAAAGCCCACATCTCTACCCATGTTCACACGGGTGTTGACAGAACCGCTAAGAATCGGTTTCGTTCCTTCGAGAAGGAATCTAGAGCGTTCTATCCTTGGTTTTTTATAACCGACGAAACTAGTCCAAAAAGGACCAAAGAAAGTTCTGAACTTTCTATAACGATGCTATAATGCATCATAATTAAGATAACCACAGTTTTTATTATACTTACTGCGTATTTGCTTGTGTGTAGACTAAATTTGCGGGAGCAACTCAACGAAACGTAATTCCAATCGTGAGTTGTTTATGCTAATTGCTGGACCCGGATGTGCTTCCTTCTCCCTAGCCTGAGGCTAGCCTGAGGCTGTATACCGAGGTAAAATATATATATTCCAATACTATTCATATATTGATTCTGAATATATGAGGAGTATTGGAATATATTTATAAATATTCCAATAGGCAGGACTTACCGAGCTATACTCATTTTCATCTGGCAATACCAATCCCATAGGAAACACCCTTTTACCCACATCAGCACATTACTGCTTTGCTCAGAGCACTGCAGGCATTGTTCCCAAAGTGGTCTATTCATCCCAAACATGCCTAGCGGTGCAATATAATTGAATGCAGAACCCCAGCGCAGTGTGCGTTTAAGTGTGTGTGTGGAGGGTGCAGTATGTGTGGAGGCTGGGGGGTGGTGGTACACGGGAGGGGTGTTCCTTGGGTGTACGGCATTCACCCACGTGGAGGGAACCGAAGGACTTTGAAAGCCGGGCGGGGTGACGAGCAAATGTGGTCAGACAGCAGCAGCACCTGGCCACGTGATGCAGATCGGCAAGCAGTGTGCTCAGTGCTAGTAGTCGCTGCCCATGGATACCTGATGCAGAGGAGCAGGCAGTGTGTTAGTTTCTGGTGACCATTCCTCCCCACACCACCAATCCAGTGGATGGGATGTGTTCTCTGGACATACATAAGGTTGTAGAGGTGGCGTGTCAACCTTACGGTGTCACCCTTATCAAGCAGTATGGTGTCAACTGCACGGTATCAACCACACGGTATCAACCGTACGGTGTCAACATTATGGTGTTAACGGTATGGTGTCAATGCAACGGTGTCAACCCTACGGTGTTAACCCAACGGTATCAACGGTACGGTGTCAACCCTACAGTGTCAACTCTAAGGTGCCAAGGCTATGGTGTTAACCTTATGATGTTAAGCCATACTGTAAAAATATAGGGATTTTCGGTTAAGAATTATATATTGGCAGAGGGCATTATTATTCTTGGGCGACAGTGTGGGGACAATGTTATGTAAACTAAAAGCAATAGTTTCCCACTCCCATTGTACATGATAATGAGTGATGTGCAATATATGTTATATATGATGCCTGAGATTACTGAAGAGATGTTCCTATATAAGAAGACAGTACATGGTTATTGACATGTTTAGATCTATGCATCCATAAGAAGTGCAATTGGAGGAAAAGTCATATTAACAGAGATCTATTGTAACTGTTGCAACTACCTGTTCACCCATGACCATGGGGCGGGCCCACCACAGCCTCATTTGCATATACACTCAGGGCACCACCTGCAGCTGAGTTGAGTGACAGCCACCTGAACTGGGGGTTGGCTCCCACCCCAGCTGTGGGGGTGCCTGATTGGCTGACTGTGGGACTGCCCAGTCACCTACACTACCTTGGCCCTCTGACCACACTAGCCTCATTTTGAGATTCATTAATTATTCAAGATTCTGCTTCAGACTGACTGAAGAGAGATGACTCTACTCCTGGCTCTTGAGTGAGACACACCTACTCTTGAGCAGGAACCCCAGACACTCTGTCTGATGCTAGCAAAATTCATATATTCCAATTGAGTGTGTACACAGCCATAGGAGTCTTTAGGACTCCTGTCCCATGGGCTGTAGGCACTGCTTTCTAAACAGGCTAAAGTAGTAATGAGATACTGCGTAGACAGAAGGTAAGGGGTGTGGATGATAGGTCACTGGTAGGTGGACAGGAGTTGATGCCAATAGAGCACAACTCCTCCACTGTTTATCTGTGTGACTTGTCTTCATTCTTCCTTAGTATTGGTTACTGAGTTGATAGTCGGTATTTGAATAACAGCATCACAGGTGATATGAAGGGGAAGGGTTTTTAATATTATCTGGTGTCCAAACGCGGCCAGGCATTCAGAAATATTAGAATACAGTGTCAACCTTATGGCGTCAACCCTACGGTGTAAAATTCTACAGTGTCAAGCCCTACAGTGTCAAGCCCTACAGGGTAAACCCTACAGGATAAACCCTAAAGGGTAAACCCTAGGGTATCAACCCTACGAATTTAACCTGCACTCCACCAAGCTGTACCACATCAACCTGAACCATGTCACCTTCACAAACTCACCCCCCCCCATCACACCCACACCTCTTCACACTTACCACACTCCAAAGAAAGGATAACTCCCTCATCACCCTGCGCATACCTTCACCTCCCCCCTCCCCCGTCTGCGCCCCACCCATCCCCGTCAACCCTCCCCCACACCTCCGGCGCTCCACTAGCCGACCGACGCGTGTCCAATACCCTCCGTGACTGGTCGTCAGAGTCTCCCGGCCTGCCCGGCTAAATAGCCCGCAGACACCGGGCTTCGCAAAGCTGGCCATCGAGCAGGCCCTGCCGAGCGGGGCAGTGCAGTGAGATACGCACCCAGCCTGCAAGCGGAGCCAGAATAGCGTGTGTAGCTGATGGCCTTTCTAACAAGAGGATAGCGAGGCTTTTTTCTTTTTTTTTTTTTTTTTTTGTGACAAGTTTTTTATTCTGCCCATAACGTATAAGCTCCCGTGAGGGTGCTTGTTTTCAACGCTGGACAGCTGTGGTACTGGATTGGTCTGGTCCCGCACTCAGGAGTCTTTACCTGATTTTTCTCGGGCCAACCTTTGCGGTTTTGGGTGTTAGTAGTTTCTATATTAGTTTTTTTTTAAATTTTCAAGTTTTTTCCTAACCTGTATATGATAACTTAGCCTACTATGTACATCTACGCAGATGACATACAGGCCTGTGGGAGAGGATCCCATCCCATTGTGGTTTATTACAGCATCCTTTCACCCATGCCCTGTCCTTAGATAGTACACCAGTGTGCCAGAACTCCCCTGGACCCTTCAGGACTGCGTCTAGGTGGGATTGCTGTGTTGTATGGTTAGCCATTTCGTATTTCAGGGTGATTCGGATGCATGACCGTGGCCTGCCTGGTTCTGCTTTGGTTTGTGCCAGTACACATACCCAGACGGACTGCGCCCTATGGTGACAGTCATTTCGAATTCCTTAGTACTTAGTAGGGCTAGTTTCCGTATTTGTAATATCTACCATCTTTTCTGGCCAGTCTTTTGCTTTTTGTGCCAGAACACAGCAAGCAGTGACTGCGCCCAAGATCAGGTGAGATATTGTTTCTTCAGTAGGTGGTTGTGTATTATGTTTTCTTTAAGGACCTTTTATAGTGGTCCATGCTTTTGATTGCCCGTTGTTGTGTGCGTTGATTATTCCAGGCATGTGCCGCCATGGCAAACACACTTCTCTCATAAATTTTGGTGTTACTTATTGCTGTCAGTAGCACTGGGGCTGCCATTTGCCTGGTGTCCCTACGGGGGGTTGCTGTGTAGCCTGGTTTTGTGGTGTAATGGTGTGCCAGTATTTTGAGGTGCGTTTCCCTTCTACTTGTTAGTAGTGTTGCATTGCATTTTTTGTGTAATTCGATTGTGGGATATCTTTTGTTCACCTGAAGGCATACCTTGAGGGCTCTATTTTGTAGCACCTGTAGTTTGTTTAATAGTTTAGTATTTCCTCCCATGTACACTACATCGCCATAGTCAAAGTAGGGGAGGATCATGCCTTTATATACTTTAATTGCCATGCTTTCAGTCATGTAGTATCTCAGTTTAGCCAGTAGCCATATTTTATGGTTTACTTTTTTGATAGTATTTGTTATGCAGAGGTCATAATTTAGGTGTCTGTCTAGATCCACTCCCAGATATCGGTAGTTGTCTACTTGTTCTAGTTCGGTGTTTCCCAGAAGACACTTTATTTTCTCATTACTTGTTAGCCTGGTACCAAATAGTACTGTTTTTGACTTGCTGTTGTTTATGGTTATCCTATTTAGTTGGCACCACTCGATTAGTTTTGTTAGTGTTAGATTCAGTTTCATTTCTATTTCTTCGGTTGTTTTGCCTGCAGCATATACCACGGTGTCATCTGCATATAGTTGGATGTTTTCAATTTCTAGCCAGTTGTTTAGATCGTTAATATATATGAGGAAGAGAAGTGGCCCCAGGACTGACCCTTGGGGTACTCCGCAAGTTATCTTTTCCTCATTGGATATGGATCCATTTACTGTGGTGCATTGCTTTCTCTTTTCTAGATAGCTCGCTAGCCATTTTCCTGTTACTCCCGTTATTCCCATTTGGGTTAGTTTGCTCCTTAGGATAGGGTGGTCCACCGTGTCAAACGCTTTGCTGAAGTCTATGAACGCTGCACCCACTAGGTTCTTTTTATTGATACTGTTTGCAATATCAGTTATTAAGTTAGCAATTGTTTTTATTGTCGAGTGGTATTTTCTGAAACCGCCCTGTTTACTGTTTAATATTTTGTGTTCGTTTAGGTGGTCCATAATATGTCTATGCATTATTTTTTCCATTAGTTTACCAGGCAGTGGGAGTATGGAGATCGGTCTATAGTTTCCCAGTACCTGTTTATCCCCTCCTTTGTGGAGTGGTGTTACTTTGGCTAGTTTCCAGCAGTCCACATAAGTACCTTCTGTGAACGATTTGTTGTATAGCTCACATATAACATCTGGGATGCATCCGAATGCATCTTTCAATACTATACTCGAGGTATTTTCAATGCCCGAAGGCTTGTTGCAATCAATTGATTTTATGAGCTCACTTATCTCTTTTATTGTGGTTGTGCAATCTCCAATGTCTGTGTTTAATTGTTGCGCTTTCGTGGTCCAGTTTGTGTTGAATTGTTTGGATAGTTTATTGCCTATGGTTGAAAAATGTTTGTTCATTATATTAGCAGTATCGTTGTTGCTGATTTCCACCCCCTCGTTGTTGTAAAGGGTAATCCATTCTTTAATTTTATTATTTGGTATGAGTATTTTCACATTGTTCCAGAATTTGTGTGAGTTTTTTCCCCATTGCTGGTCTTGTTTGACAATGTACCGTCTTTTGGCTTTTCTCACTGATTTCTGGCTATGATTTCTTGCTTTGTGGTAGTTTTCTATGTCTAGTAGTTGCTCGCTTGCTTTGGCTAATTTGCCTGTTTTATATTTGTCCATAATTAGGTTGATTAATTCTGGGGTTACCCATGGGTCTTGGTTGTTTTTGATTTTAAGTTTTTTTATTGGGCAGGTAGTGTCCAGATGCTTTCTGACTTCCCCAATGATATAGTTCCATTGGTCATTTACACCTATCTCAGTTGGAAATGGCAATTTAATTTTCTCTTTCAGATGAGTTTCTAGTGCCTCTTTTGTGTAGTTTTTGTATGATCTACCCATACGGGGAGTAGTTTTGTTTTTTGTTTTTATTTTCTTTCTAGTAACATATATCAATTCATGATCGCTAATGCCCCAGTTTCTTGTTCCTGAGGTGTGGGTATGGTTTGAGTCTGTTATTATTAGGTCTATTATCGAGCTGTTTTCTCCAAGCCTTGTTAGCTCACTCATTTTTTTGCTTTAACCCTCTGCCTTTGATTAAGTTCTCTAGTGAGTGTTTGTTTTTGTTGTTTGTTTTGTAGTTTATGTTGAAATCCCCTAGTAAGAATATCTCCGCCTTCGTCAGTTTCGACACACTTTCTAGGGATGTCTCCAGTTGTGCGATGAAGTCTTCGATGTTTCCATTTGGCGGTCTATATAGACTCCCTACAGCTATATTAGCTTGTTTTTCATTTTTTATGAGTGTCCATACTAGTTCAATATTTGTGTCTGATCTGTTTGCTTCTTGTAATGGCTTATGTTCGGAGTTTAGGTATTTTTTGGTGTATATTGCAACTCCTCCACCCTTCTTTTGTATTTGTGCATTGGTCAGTGTTTTTCTATCCTCTCTCACAAGCCTGTACCCACCAATTTCTAGTAGTTGGTCACTATGCAGTTCATGAAACCATGTTTCTGATAGTGTTAACACATCAAATTTACAGATATCTAAGTGTAGTTTAATGCTGTCAATTTTGTTGTAGGCGCTTTGGCAGTTTAGATGGGCAAAATGCATGCCTCTGCCTAGTCTACAATCAATCTCTTCCACCATATTTGTGCGGCAGTCAGGTCGAAATAGCTGTTTGCGCTGGAGGTGGTTTTTAGTGTGGAATTGGGATTTGTATTTAAAACTACTCAGCCTGCATTATGTGGTCACCTACCTTAATTTGCTGTTGGTGCTTGCGCCGCCAGTGCATGCGGTCACATTACTGTTCCTGTGCAGCATTAGTAAGGTGGCCGCTGAGTATATATATATTCCGATATTATTTTATTTTACAATTAAAATAATCCGATTCGGTAGACTTTGAATAATTATTAAAGGATTTATTGTGGCAAATTATGTTATGGTTCTTAACAGAGCCATTTCAACATGATCAGTTTGGGTACATTTTCTAAATTTCTATAGCATAACGACAAGTTTTGCTCATTCTATGGGCGTGTCGTAAAAGTTTCTCCGTTTATGTTTACGCCCGCCTCGTAGCAGGTGTGGCGTAAACTTCAGTTGGGCTTAATTTATCCTGTTTTATTATATTATTTTTATTATTTTTATTGTTAACGATGTTTCTATTTTTCTATTAACTTTGGCACTTACCTTGATTTCTGGCAGTTAGCCCGGATGTTGTCTCTTGTTTTTTGGAGGATTTCACCCATTTTGTTTTTGTATCCCGGTTTGATCATTTCTCCTGCCTTTGCATCTTGAAGAAATAATCCTGTGCCCCAGTAAGGGTATCTCGTGCATTCCCTGAAGGCTTTCCCAGGTGCGTTCAGGATTTTCTCTTTTAGGTCTTTGTTTTGTGTGAATTTGGCCATTACAATGTCCTCCATCACTTTTTCATTGGTTTTTATCCACTCTGGCGATCTCCATACTTTTTTCCCGATGGCCTTGATGGTGTATGGGTTGTTCGTTGCCTCAATAAGTCGCATGATATCGAACTTATTGTGGTATTTAGCCATAACCGAGCAGTAGTACTGCTCTGCTGAGCTGTAGGTTTTATCATCTTTTCCTTGGATTTTGCACTCATATAGATTGCTGTAGGGGGAGTTGTGTCCCTGGAAGGAAATTCCCCAGCTATGCGTTCTTGTTGCTGCCGCTTCTGGGTTTATTCCTTCAACAGTTATGTTCCCGAATTCCGATGGTTTGTATACTTTTCCTTCAATTTCAAAGTTTTTTCCTCTCATTCTGGCCGTGGTCTGTTTGTTTTTTTCTCTTTTACTTTTTGGATTATGCAACGGGCACTTTCTATAATCATATATATATATATATATATATATATATATATATATATATATATATATACACATATATATATATACATATATATATACCAACGTATATACCATGTATATGCTGATGAAGGTAACGAATGGTGCTGCCCCTCTCGCAAGTTCGGTGAAGCGGGCAGGAGGTGGCCGGCTATTCCACCCGCCGAACAACTACAATCTATATACACTAGCAGGCGTGAGCCGGGTGCCTCACTCTACCATTCGCCATAACACCATACAGACATTATTTTTTATTTTGGCTGGCAACTGTCTACATCGCCAGCCATGGTCTACATCTGGCAGTCCCTTGCCATGTACAGTGGCCCTTGCCATGTACAGTGGGCCCGTGAATGATAACTGTGCGGTAGTAGCTATGCAAACAAGGAGGGCGCGAAGTCGTGCGAAAAAGTGGGCGGCATGTCAGACGATGGCAGCGAATTCACCAAGGATGAGGCAACGGCACCCATGACAGAGTGCCGAGATGAACCGAGTAACGGTGCAATAGATGAATGCGAGCGTGCCCTTGCCGAAAGGGAGCAGGCGAACGCAAGACGTAAGCGATGGGCCGAGGTTGACCACCGTGAGAACCGTTTGTGTAGGGAGGAGCGGGATGTAGCTCAGGCAGTAGAGTGTTGACCTGTGAATGTGTAGGTCATCTTATCTATCCTGCTCAGTGGACACATTTACAGTTTTGGCTATTTAACATTCCAACCAGTGGTCTACAACTGGTTCATCAAAGGCTGTGGTATGTGCTGTCTTGTCTGTGGGAAAGTGCATATAACAAAAAAACCTTGCTGCTTATTGTAAAGAGTAGCCTATCAACGCCAGCAGCAGGTTTCCTCCAAAGAAATATGTCATAATGACCATCTGTTAGACGTCCAATAGCCGATGATAAAAACTTTCTTTTCTTTAGATAGGTCTAGAGATATCTACATATATATGTAAATATAGGTATTTATCTGCATACCAATATATCTATGCATCTATATATCTATAGAGGTCGCCAACAGTGGTGTCTGTGAGACTCCTTTAGCGATAATGGCGTCACGTGCGGATAGTAGGGTACCTACTATGCCCGTTATCCATATATGCATATGTGTTTATCTATATATATCTGAGTTCAATCAAGAAGCTAACCTGGAAGGACAAAGTGACAAATAAGGAAATACTCGAACGGACGGGCTGCCCTCTATGGAAGATCCTTTGATCAAAAAGAATCTCCGGTTGACTGGACACCTCATGAGGATGTCATCAGACAGGCTACCAAAGCAGATCCTCTATTCTCAACTGTCTTCTGGTTACAGAAAGAGAGGGTGCCCTCGTCTCCGGTTCAAGGATACCATCAAGAGAAACCTGAAGCTGAGAGACATTAAGACCGACTCATGGACATCACTCTAACAGCAGAGAACTAAATGGAGAGTGGCAGTCAAGTAATGAAAGCAGTCTTTGTCGCATCGCGACCGACAGCATGATGATTATGATGATATATATATCTATATATAAATATGTCTGCACCAACTTGTGCCACGCCAACTTGAAACATGTCAATATGTACCATTCAAATCTGTACCTAATCAACCTGCATTGCGCCGTCCTGATATGACCTTAGATGTTACCTGGATGTAAAACTCCAACAACCAATCAACTAACCTGCATTGCGCCAAACAACACCAATTCAGTATTTACCGCGTCAATATGATCCACAAGAAAAATGTTGGGAGATTTCTTTTATTATTTTCCCCTTTATATATATATATATATATATATATATATATACATATATATATTGGTTTTTACTCCCGTCTCTCAGCTCTCCCGATTCTAGAGTGACACGGGCCCGGAGGGACTCTTACACCGAGGAAATTGAGGCAGTGGACGTGGCGGGCCGAGGGCAGTCGAAGGCCATTGTGTCCGGGTGATGACCAATATGTACCCGGCCTGCGGATGAGTGAGGGCGCGGAGGCTGCAGGGCCGGCTATGCTGGTGGCGGTGGTCGGTGTCACACCATCACTGACCCAGGGGTGGGAGGGTGGGTGGGTGGGGGATAATTGGGAAAGGGGTGAGGAAAGGGTGGGTGGGGAAAGATGGGTTGGTGGAAAAGGGGTGGGTGGGAAGGAGTGGACAAGGGATGAGTAGGGAAATGTCTGGAGAAATGGTGTACAGGGTGGGCGGGGAAATGTGTGGGGCAGGGGTGTGAGGATCGGGAGTGGGTGGGATGTGCATGAATGGGTGTCTATAGCATGATTAGAGGGCTGAGTGGGGGGGGGGGGGTGTTAGAAGTGTGGGTTGCGGAGGGTTCTGTAGAGAGGGAGAGTGGTGGGGGCGTGGTGGAGGGGTGTTAGAAGTGTGGGTGGGGGAGGGGTGTTAGCAGTGTGGGTGGGGAGGGTTGTGGCTGGAGGGAGGGTGGTGGGGGCGTGGTGGAGGGGTGTTAGAAGTGTGGGTGGGGGAGGGGTGTTAGCAGTGTGGGTGGGGGAGGGTTGTGGCTGGAGGGAGGGTGGTGGGTGCGTGGTGGAGGGGTGGTAGAAGTGTGGGTGGGGGAGGGGTGTTAGCAGTGTGGGTGGGGGAGGGTTGTGTGTGGAGGGAGCGTGGTGGGGGCGTGGTGGAGGGGTGGTAGAAAGGTGGGTGGGGGAGGGGTGTTAGCAGTGTGGGTGGGGGAGGGTTTCCGGTGGAGGGAGGGTGGTGGGGGCGTGGTGGAGGGGTGGTAGAAGTGTGGGGGGGACGGGTGTTAGCAGTGTGGGTGGGGGAGGGTTGTGTGTGGAGGGAGCATGGTGGGGGCATGGTGGAATGCTAGACGTAGGGAATATGAGGAATGGTGTGGGGTTAAGTCGTCCACAAAATAGTAATTTTAACAAAATATCCCCTAAAAGAAACATTACCACACCACACGGGCAACCTGTATCCATCCTCCCACGCCCACGCCCACGGCCATACCCACACCCAGACCCACGCCCACCGACCATCACGCCCAGAATGTGTTCTTATGCCCACCAGACACCTTCCGACTGAGGAGATTTATTATCGGTCGTGTACAGGGCTTTATGACTGCTGGATTCACACATGTTCAGAGATGTGGTGGAAGGGGACAGGAGCGTGGGGGGGGGGGGGGGGGCACTCAATAGAAGCTGTACATTATCGATTCAGGAGTCTACGGATTTTACGACAGCAGAACTTGTATTCGCGACATGTTCTGTCAATGTTTGGGTAGCTCCAGCGGAGTGTAGCGGAGAATAGTGGAGTGTAACGGAGGGTAGCGGCAATTGTGACGAGGGGTTTTGGATGTGTTTATTTGCACCAACATTAGCCCTTGACTCATATTTATTTTCTACTTCAAAATTGTGCAATATTTCGCAGAGAAATGCCGTTTTTTCCGATATATTTTGCGGTTGTTTTCCGCAGATGAAGTATACTTGATTTAAAGTTAAAGATTTCGATGGTTTTTGGTGCTGTTTCTGCCATATTTTAAAGGATACATATTTTGGGTTGATCATTATAGTCTACCTTACTTCAGATTTGAGCATTTTTGACATTTGTAAAAGACTATATTTGGAGTTAATTTCGAAGTGAAAATATGCAGTAAATTGTGTGTATTACAAGAAATGTTGCATGTTGCAAAATGCCTGGTTTTCCAGCAACACTCAATGAGATTTGTCACAAATGTTGGTGAGCGTATGCTTATCTTATTAGCAATACATTAAATATCATGTATAACTTTGTGTAATTAACCGCACTATGCAACGGCCGGAATACCCGTGCTACGGCCCTGAGAAATGACATTTTACCTTTTTCAATGAGGGTTGCCACAAATGTCGGTGAGTGTATGCTTGGTGTAATAGGCATGCAGCACCACATAACTGATACGGAGTTAGCCTTAGCCTTAGCTCCACCCCTTTAAAGAGCCTATCAGACTACATCTAGACTCTCTCTAACCTTCACCTAATCCCCATAGCTCATAGACTCCCACCCCCCACCCATCCACCCACAAACACCACACATACTGCTCTCACCCTTTTCCAGAATAGTTCCCCCCCTCACCCCAACTACCGTCCTTACCCCTAGCACCACTCTCCTCACTCCGCAAACCCCCACATCCCTCACCCCCACCCACCGTCCTCACCTCTCAGAACCCCACATCCCTCACCCCCACCCACCGTCCTCACCTCTCAGAACCCCACATCCCTCACCCCCACCCACCGTCCTCACCTCTCAGAACCCCCACATCCCTCATCCACACCCACCTTTCTCATGCCCAGAAGCCCCACCTCCTCACCCCTTTACCGCTCCTGACTACAACGGTTGCTCTGTTCCCTAACCCCTCCATCCTTGATAGCGTTCAGTGAACCGGACGCGGTGGCCGAATTGGTAGAGCGCAGCCTTCCCATGCGGAACGTCGGGAGTTCGAATCCCAGCCGAGTCAAACCAATGAGTTATAAAATATGTAGGCCTGTTTGTCGCTTCCTAGCTTGCCACTCGGCATTAATAGGATAGGGCAAGGACTGGTTAGTGGGAGGCGGGCGGCGGGAGGCGGGAGGCGGGAGGCAGGAGGCGGGAGGCGGGCGGCGAGAGACGGCAGGAGATGGCGGGAGGCGGGCGGAGAGAGGCAGGCGGGGGGCGGCGGGTGGCGTTAGGCGGGCGGCAGGGGGGAGGCGGAGGGAGAGCCGCGGACAGCGGGTGGTAAGGTAGGGCGTTCCCCGGAGCACGGCACGCCTAAGCGCATTACGCATGATTTTGCGCAAGGTGTCACATCGGTAAATTCTCGGCGGTCACCCGGGGAATATTGGGTTATTGGGCGGTAATGCAATATACAGCGCGTGCCCGGAATCTCCCGATCGCAATTAGAACGTCTCGCCATTATAACCTGGTGGCGCTAACTGCGCACGCGCAGGCCATTTTTTGTTTATACATATGGAAGATTCAGGGTCGAAAATAAGCCACTCCAGAAAATGGGAATCAAAACTGGAACGCAAACTCAAACCCAGGGCATGTTGAATATGAACACACATGTGCCAGCAAATTATCTGTGTTTTTTCTCGCAGTTATTCAATGGAGATCGATAACTTTATTAATGCTTACTCCGCTTTACAGAGATTACTAAATAAAGGTGATAAAACAACACATGCAATCAACATATGTATACATAACCAAACCAATATATAATGGTCAATATATATATGTGTATATACCAGACGGGATGGCTGAATGAGTTTGTTTGTTTGTTGTTGTTTTACATCCTAGCAACATCTAAGGTCATATCAGGACGGGTACCGACTTGTGACAGTCCGCACTCATGGCAACTTTATAGTGCTGTCCCACTGGGAAACCAGGCCACCGGCACCATGACCTGGTATCCCACTCAGTCACATTATCCTGACACTGAGCCACCACACTGTGGATAACCAGTCCTTGCCCTGTCCTAATAATGCCGAGCGCCTGGCTAGGAAGTGCCAAGTATCAATTTTTAAGTCATTGGTTTACCAGCACGGGAGACGGGTTGAGCGTCCGTCTCCTGTTTTGGGAGATCGGGGGATCCAAGTCCATGGGTTCGTGGGTTCGAACCCTGGTCGAGTCAAACCAATGATTTAAAAATTGATACTTGTCGCTCCCTAACCAGTTGCTCAGCATTATTAAGATATGGCAAGGACTGGTTATCCACAGTGCCAGGATAATGTGGATGAGTGGGATATCAAGCCATGGTTCTGGCAGCCTGTTCTCCCAGTGGGGCAGCATTATAAAGTCGCCATGTGTAGGCACTGTCACAAGTCGGTACCCGTCCTGATATGACATTAGATGTTGCTAGGACGTAAAACAACAACAACAAACAAACAAACTGGAAAACCATATGCGTGCGGCCAAGTCTCCCGCTGACTGTGTGGCTGCCGCAGAGTGTCTGCTTAACTTAGCCTCAGATGAGCCTGACACTGGTTACTGACCCCTCCCACCCCCCACCCCCAATCCAACACCCCCCCCCCCCGCACTACCACTCCGCAAACACACATGGTACGTGCACCGTATATATATGCAATCTGGTCACAATGCCCTTGGCTATTTTGTTATAGAAATACAATCCCCACGCGCTCTCGCCCACTCCGCAAACACAAATCATACTGTGTACTGTATATATGCAGTATGGTCGCAATGTGCTTGGCGATTCTCATATAAAAATACAATCACCACCCCCCCCCTCCCCCACTCCGCAAACACACATCATACTGTGTACTGTATCTATGCAGTCTGGTCGCAATGTGCTTGGCGATTCTCATATAAAAATACAATCACCACCCCCCCCTCCCCCACTCCGCAAACACACATCATACTGTGTACTGTATCTATGCAGTCTGGTCACAATGTGTTTGGCGATTCTCATATAAAAATACAATCCGCATCCCACCCCTCCACTCTGCAAACACACATCATACTGTGTACTGTATATATGCAGTCTGGTCACAATGTGTTTGGCGATTCTCATATAAAAATACAATCCGCATCCCACCCCTCCACTCCGCAAACACACATCATACTGTGTACTGTATATATGCAGTCTGGTCGCAATGTGCTTGGTTATTCTCATATAAAAATACAATCGCCACCCGCCCTCCCCCACTCCGCAAACACACATCATACTGTGTACTGTATATATGCAGTCTGGTCGCAATGTGCTTGGTTATTCTCATATAAAAATACAATCGCCACCCGCCCTCCCCCACTCCGCAAACACACATCATACTGTGTACTGTATATATGCAGTCTGGTCGCAATGTGCTTGGTTATTCTCATATAAAAATACAATCGCCACCCGCCCTCCCCCACTCCGCAAACACACATCATACTGTGTACTGTATATATGCAGTCTGGTCGCAATGTGCTTGGTTATTCTCATATAAAAATACAATCGCCACCCGCCCTCCCCCACTCCGCAAACACACATCATACTGTGTACTGTATATATGCAGTCTGGTCGCAATGTGCTTGGTTATTCTCATATAAAAATACAATCGCCACCCGCCCTCCCCCACTCCACAAACACACATCATACTGTGTACTGTATATATGCAGTCTGGTCGCAATGTGCTTGGCTATTCTCATATAAAAATACAATCGCCACCCGCCCTCCCCCACTCCGCAAACACACATCATACTGTGTACTGTATATATGCAGTCTGGTCGCAATGTGCTTGGTTATTCTCATATAAAAATACAATCGCCACCCGCCCTCCCCCACTCCGCAAACACACATCATACTGTGTACTGTATATATGCAGTCTGGTCGCAATGTGCTTGGTTATTCTCATATAAAAATACAATCGCCACCCGCCCTCCCCCACTCCGCAAACACACATCATACTGTGTACTGTATATATGCAGTCTGGTCGCAATGTGCTTGGTTATTCTCATATAAAAATACAATCGCCACCCGCCCTCCCCCACTCCGCAAACACACATCATACTGTGTACTGTATATATGCAGTCTGGTCGCAATGTGCTTGGCTATTCTCATATGAAAATACACTCTTCCCAACAACATAACTGCATTTGGCAATGAAAGTGTGCATGCATATTGGGTCAGGAATACAGAGCAGAGTGTGACGTGGGTGATGGGCGTACAGCTTGTTATCTACAGCTGATAAGGAATCGAGGAAATAAGCACAGAAGGTCGGGGGTCGGGGGCTGGGGAGGGGGGCGGCTGTGGGCCGTGGGTTGTGGGGGGGGGGGGACTTAGAAGAGGTCTGCCTATGGCATGCACCGAAATCGCCAACATTGGCAAAATAGACGGGATCACGGTTCCGACTGTGCATGCACTGAAAACAGCGTTGGCAGTAAAGCAAATGTGAATGGCCATTGAGTTTGTCGATACGTGTAGGGAAAACTTTGAATTGATTCAAAATGAATAGAAATACATAACAATTTGGCATAAACATGTATGCACACATGCAATATAATGATCTGATAAATATAGCTAAGACAAAACTACCCATAGTGAGCTAAGAGTACACATTTTGAGCTAAGAACCATACAATTCCACACAAAACATTCAGTGATATCCACATCACCATTATTAATACTTGTTCTACTACTAAAGCAGACCAGAAGCCAAATAAAAGCTCATGAGAGAAGCACGGTGGAAATGGCTGCCAAGGTGTGGAATGCCCAAACGGTAAAGGAACGACTAATTCCTGACCTAAGAACTTACAAAAAATATCTGTGCAAAACAAGGCTAGGAAACCCCCACTAAGCTGCACTGCAAAGGGGCATGTGATATGTCACGGCCCTCCAGCGGGACGCCCAATGGAAGGTAACCATGCCAAAAGTAGCCAGATAACACACCACACAGCTACGTAGAAGCCTATGATATGTAAGTAGGAGTAGGCTAGTCTAGTAATAAGAGTAGAACAAATAAATACATATATACCAAGAAAATAAAAAAAAACTAACATAGGCTATTAACCATACCAACCAATTATCTATCTGCTACTGAAATACAGGCAATCAAATACCTTATCAGCAGCCACTGTCCGGTAAGATAACACCAACACTACAACTGGCCAGCATTGAAAACAAGCCTGGGTACCCAGGCTTATATGCTATGGACAGTATAAATACAGCCTCAATAAAAAAGATTAAAAAAATTAAAAGAAATTAAAATGCCAAATGTGTCAACATACACTTGTTTCAGATAAATATATAACCAATATCTGATTAACCCTATTCATTTTCTAATTTTACATATGTCATTAACCATAGGATATAGATAAAAACATTAATACAATAAGTAAAACTGACTCTGGCTATGGCTCTAACACTAGTCTGAGTGCCCAGATTTGTCTAAATCTAAATGCACATGGCATAAGATGTGCCTATTGTATTGATGTAAATGCAATGCTGGATAAAAGATTAATATCTTAATTTATTATATAATTTGTTTTAGTTGGTATTCTATGTTTCAAACAAGAGCTGAGATGAGCTGAAACTAGCACATTTCATAGCAGCACCCAGTGTATTAGCATGTGCGATATGCTCCTCACAGGTTTGTTTTGCTCTGACGCATCCCACAATGCACCACGCTGCTGGAATGGTGATGTAGTCTATTAAACTGTGGTGACATTCTCACATTGCTGAACCAAGCATCAGTTTACCGGTTTGGCCGTCAAGTGGCTCAAACAATTTGGCTGAGTCAGTAAAACACAGGCAAGTTTCCTATGTGGAAGTTTGTGGGTTCAAACCCTGACCGAATCAAAAGTAAAAAGCTTGTTTTATTTAACAACACTTCTAGAGCACATTGATTATCACATTGGACGTCAAACATATGATTCATTCTGACATATTTCTTTGGAGGAAACCTGCAGCCGCCACCTAGGCTAGTCTTTCCGATAAGCAACAAGGGGTCTTTTATATGCATTTTCCCACAGACAGGCCAGCATGCACCACATCCTTTGATGAACCAGTTGTGGACCATTGGTTGAAATGGAAAATAGTGACCAAATGAAATGTAATGACTTACAAAATTGGCTTACAGAATATATACTTGTTGTTACCTAGATAAAGGATTCACCCGGTACTCGCAGTACACGGGTGAACGACAAAGCAGTCTAAATACGGGCGAAAATAGCTTTAGTATGGAACAGGGAGTAGAATGCCTGCCTCCAGTATCAAATGGATACTTATATAGGCGCAAAGTTGGTGAAATGGGAGAGAATGCAAAAAGACAAGATGGCGGCCACAGAACGCCGTCGATTTCACTTTTAAATTGCATTAAATTAGATATTATATTATATTTTTCAACTCAAAGGTAGCGGGCTATCAATAAGAAATATGTTGCTTCTTAGATTGTGAAATTAGGCTCTCAATTCATTGACCCGTTTTTTCGACAGCTTTTACATAGGGTTGGTTTGCACCCCTACTGCAGCAGTACGGGGTGAATCTTGTATCTAGTTGTTACCTAGCCTGGCACTCAACATGACTAGGATATGGCCATGACTGGATTGGTCAGTCTAATGCTAGGTACACACCTACCATATACGATTCGCGCACTAAAACTCACGACCCGACCCGACCCGCTTAAAACTGAAAATGGGCCGATTCATTTTTCGAATCGCGAATCGCAATCATAAGGAAGCAGTTTTAGCCCTAAAAGTGAGTTTTAAGTCGTGAATCGCAATCGGTAGGTGTGCTAGGGGAGTGCACACCTCATGACTTTTGGGGAGTTTTTGATCGTATACGGTAGGTGGGTGCGGAAAAACGGTAGGTGTGTACCTAGCATAAGGATAACGCGACTAAGTGGGATGGTGGATATTGGATTATGGTATCAAATGCCCAGTCTTCCCATGGGGCAGGACCGTAGAGTAGCTATGGGCGTGCACTGTCACAAGTCAGTACTCATTCTGATATGAACTTAGATATTGGCAGGATGTAAAACCCCAAAAAACAAGCTAAGAAAGCTTTCTTACAAATAGAGTATTAATTAATTGTTAGATTGAAATATGTGTGTGTGTTTCTATAGGGGAGCACAGTTCACGTGATGATATAACCCCATGTGGGGACACGTTTACCAATTAGTTTAAGAATAGCGTCAATAAATTGTCAGTAAACCGGACCCAGCAGGCCGATTCTGCGCAGGCGCGGTGTGGCTTCGCGGATACGCAACCTCTAGAGCAGGAAGTAGCAGGTAGCACGGAGGGTGTTACCATAGTTACCGAATAGCCGGCCGATAGCGACACGGGCTTCGGACTGAAAGGGAGACGGGGAGGTTGTGCTGGTTTCAGCAGGGGGGGGGGGGGTTGGAGGGTGGAGGGTGGAGGGGGAAGGGGGGAGGGGAGGGGGAGGAGGGGCTGGTGAGTGATGAGCATGGCGGTGAGGGATAGGAGGATGGTGAGGCAAAAGTGTTGTATTGATGAGAGGTGGAAGGATGTGGTGCTGAGGGTAAGGGGTGGATATGGTGGTGGTGGTGGTGGTGGTGGTGGTGATTGGGTGGGTGGTGGTGATTGGTGGTTGCCGTATTGACAGAGGGTGAGGGGAGGGATGTGGTAGTTGTTAGCTCGGGTGGTAGTTGTGGTGAAGGAACGGGGTAGTGGGGTGAGGGTGAGGGTGATAGGGTGGTGGTGGGGGTGGTGGTGGTGGTGTAGTAGGTGAGGATGGGTGGTGGTGGTAGTAGTGGTGAGGTTGGTTGGTGGTGGTGAGTGTGGGTGGTGGTGGTGGTGGTGGTGAGGTTGGTTGGTGGCGGTGAGGGTGGGTGGTAGTGGTGGTGGTGGTGGTGAGGTTAGTTGGTGGTGGTGAGGGTGGGTGGTGGTGGTGAGGGTGTTGGTGGTGTACCTGAGGGTGGGTGGTCGTAGTGGTGAGGGTGGATGGTGGTGAGGGTGGCGGGGTCGTAGTGTGTTAGAAGTTACAGTGGTGAGAGAGGATTGAGGGGAGGGAAGTTGTTTTGGTGAGTGGTGTACCGGGGGAGGTGTGTGTCTGTGTGTGGCGGGAGGGTGTCAATGATATGCTGGGTGATATGTACAGGGTCCATGGTTGTCAGCAGAAAGGAATACAAACCAAGAGCAGAGATAAAAGTTAATGGTGTAATCTTGGAGCAGGTAAAGTCATTTGTGTACCTGGGCCATTTAATAACTAGTGATGGCAGATGTGAAAGAGAGATTAAACGGAGAATAAACATTGCCAAAACAACATTTCTAAAGATGCAGAAAGTACTAACATCTAGAGACATAAATATAAAAACAAGACTCCGACTGCTAAAATGCTATGTGTGGTCTACACTTTTATATTGCTGCGAGTCATGGACTTTCAAGAAAGCAATAACAACAAAGCTCGAGGCATTTGAAATGTGGCAATACAGAAGAATGTTAAAAATTCCATGGACAGCAATGATAAGCAACATGGAGGTCCTAACAAGAATGAAAATAAAGAGACAGATAATACAAACGATCAAAAACAGAAAAATTAAATACTTTGGCCACATGATACAACACCAGGAATCACAGAGAAGAATACTAGAAGGGAAGATAGAAGGGAAAAGACCAAGAGGGAGAAGGAGAACAACATGGATGGACAACATCACTGAGTGGACAGCAATGAGCTATGCGGAATGCATGAGAGGAACGAATGACAGGAAGAGATGGAGGTCCATTGCAGCCAACCTTCTTCGAGAAGACAGCACCCATTGATTGATTGATTGATGTACAGGGTGGTGAGAGAAGTTGTGTTCGTGAGGAAGGGTGGTGGTGAGGGAGAGAGGTGGTGGAACGCAAAGCAACACCTGTTGGTATGAGAAGAATGTAATTATGCAAATGGACATAATTAGGCATATATATATATATATATATATATATATATTATACTCTACGGTGTGGATGGGGGCGTGGGTTGCGATGCGGTGGGAGAAAGTTCGACTATGGAACGCTGGAACGCCGGAACGCCGGAACGCCGGAACGCCGGAACGCCGGAACACCAGGAATGTGGAGCAGCTCTGAAGCAAGCAAGACCTCATACCCATACTCCAGCCTACTCTTGCATTTAATATATGTCACATATGCAGAATTATTTCCCTATTTACTGCGGGGCTTAAATTCTAGTGACTTCAGATAGTGCACTATATTACTGAAAACACTCATGCAGCCCGTGTGTAATAGACTTCCTTGAACATTATGTCGCACCCTCTCTCTCCAAAGGCACACCTATTCACTCCAGGGCTAACTAGCACATCCGACACCACTGCTACCTGTTCAGCACGCCCTTACCTACGTTACCTGTCTACATTCAAGCCGTACTCTCCGGTGCGTCCAGATCCTCTCTCGAGCTCTTCATTTCTTTATCTTTATTAGGTAAGGGATCTTTTATCCAGTAAATGCAGTTGATCTTTTTTAAAGCAGAGTGTCAATGCTTTTCATTCCACTCCAAACCACTGCGGGGTTTAACCAATGTACCCCTCTGCACTGATTCTAACCTAGCCAAACCCCCATCCACCACACCCCTATCACACACTACATCATGTACATGGCATCTTCAATAGTCACCAAACTGCTATTCCATGTTTTAAACCACACACCCCTATCTGGGCTCCTCTCTAAACTGCAATCTACTTCTCTTTCAAAGTCAGTTCTACTCACCAAGCGGCTGACCACCCTCCCTACCTCAATATTCTTCTCTAACTACCCCTATTCAACCCCCTCTCTCGATGCTACCCGTAATATCTCACCACCTACCCACTTTAAGCTAAGATTCCATATAGTATGCGGTATGCGGCATGCGAATGCGGTATGCTGCATAGATGCACATGCCATTTGGGGGGGGGGGGTGTATTTCGTTTCAAATTTGTGAAGGAAAGTGAAAGTTACTATTGTTTTCTATTTCAGACGCAGCAGCATTCGCTTTCACATTCACCGCCATCATTCCATGGGTCGATCCCTTTGCTGCATTCGCATTCGCATTCGCAATCGCAATCGGATTCTAACATATAGAAGCACTACTGTGCCTTTACATGCTTTTCCATTGTTTGCCTCATTCGCATACCGCATACCATGTATATGGAATCTTTACCCTCCCCCACCCCCACCCTTATCATACCCCACCCACACCCATATCCCACCCCTAATCATACCTCACCTCCAATCCACACCCCACCCCCACACAGACCCAACCCTACCCCCACCTCCACCCCCACACATACCCAACCCTACCCCCACCTCCACCCCCACACATACTCCACCATACCCAACCCTACACCCAAGTCCACCCCCCACACATACCCCAACCTACCCCCACCCCCACCTCCACTCCCACACATACCCCACCCTACCCCCACATCCAGCCCCCACCCACTGGCATCTCATTACCACCACTACAACAACTCAGGCTCCCAACATCCCCAGGGCTTGGTGCCGTCGTCTTAGCATACCAATTCATCTCGCTAAAGCACCTCGTAGTTCTCACACTGCGCACTTTCTTTCCCACGGGCAGGCTGGTGTAAATTTGCACGTCACCTTCCCGGTACCAGCGGGCTGGTATAAATTTGCACGTCACCGTCCCGGTACCGGCGGCGCCCGCCGAAGGTTGCCGGCGTGCGTGCTGATACAGTCGGCAGGGGCTGGGCGGGGGGGGGGAGGGGCGGGGAGACGGGGGAGTCGGAGGGAGTCGGGGGAAGCCGGGGGGGGGGGGGGGGGGGGGGGTGGTTAGTCGGCCCGTGCCCGCCTGTACCCGTCAGGACAATTGCTTCCCGGCAGTCACCGCGGGCCATCACCGCTGACAGTTGTGACAGTAGCGGCTAAGGTTGCGGTACACTAAATCTACAATTACTCTAATTGATATTGCCGGGCACGTCTGTGTTAACACACCTCACACGGTACGCCCTCCCCGTCCCATTTCCCCTCCTCCACATCCCCATCCCCTCCCCATCTTCTCCCTCCCCCTTCTCTCCCTTCCCCTCCTCTCCTCTCCCCCCTCCCCCCCCCCCCCCCCCCACCTCCCCTCTCACACACACAGTGGATCAGCGGGATGGCCTCGGGTGTCAGGAACCGGGGTGAGGACTGGGCAGTTCGGGTGGATTTGAGCAGTGAGTGCTTGTTCATGGGTGGGAAGGGTGGTGGATGGAGGGTGGAGGAGTGAGAGGTGGAGATGGGGGAGGTGTGTGTTGAGCAGAAACCAGGGTGACGACTGGACAGTTTGAGTGGACTTGGGCAGTGAGAGGTTTTTCAGGGGTGGGAATGGAGTGGTGGTGGTGGGTGGGTGGGTGAGTGGTAGAGATAGGGAGGTGTGTGTGGGTGGAGGGGGGCTGGGTTAGTTTGGGTTGTTATTGTTTTACGTCCTAGCAACATCTAAGGTCATATCAGGACGGGTACTGACTTGTGACAGTGGGCGCTCATGGCAACTTAATAGTGCTGCCCCACTGGGAGACTAGGGCACTAGCATGGTAAAATTGCGAGATAATCCAAGATCAAATTGAAAATGAAATTAAGTGAAATGACTGGAGTGGGGAGACGTGGGTACCACCACCAGGAACGCCACCTGTTTGGCATCGTTCCTTCTCTAGTCAGTTATTATAGTTAATTGTTATACACTGGTATATATAACATATTTCTTTCAAAGTCAATCGCAAATCTGACCTACATAAGTAAACAGTACAAACTGATCAATTGGGTTGGTATAGAAAGCTGTTCATGAGGGCTTATCAATAATACAGGATTCTGACATGGCGTAGTTGTGTCAAAGACCCTATAATACTAAGATGGCTCACTCAGCCTGTACTGTGTACTCAAAATGATCAAACCCACCACTTGGTGTGCTGGCTGTTCTCTTGGTTAAACAGGTGCTATATTATATGTATAAATGTATATATGAATGTGAAAGATGTGTGATGATGGTGATGGTGATGATGCTGCTGATGATGATGTGTATTTGTTCATAGCAATTTCAAATTGATGTGTATTCATACTTACCTATCTTGTGTATAATATAATTGTATGTGTTTATGTGTGAAACACCAACCAGCAGCTGGGCTGATCAAACCCACCACAAGGTGGCGCTGCAAAATTTACATAACCATGGGAGAGATAGGGAGTGAGCCATCTTAGTATTATAGGGTCTTTGGTTGTGTTCAAAGTTTCTTTCAGGGCATAACCAATGTCTGCTGACTAAACAATACAATACAATGTTATTGTGTATTTACGCTTTACAGCCTCTATTACATCCATACCTGAAATATAGTTCATCGCTATACATATTAATAAGTGTCCAGAGATTTAATATTCATAGCTGAGAAAATAGTTCCTTTATGATATATTTGTTTTTACTATTTTTTATTGAGGCTGTATTTATACTGTCCATAGCATATAAGCCTGGGTACCCAGGCTTGTTTTCAATGCTGGCCAGTTGTAGTGTTTGTGTTATCTTACCACACAGTCGCTGCTGATAAGGTATTTGATTCCCTGCATTTCAGTAGCAGATAGATAATTGGTTGGTATGCTTAGTAGCCTATGTTAGTTTTTTTGGATTTTCTTGGCATATATGTATTATTTTATTTTGTTCTACTCTATTACTAGACTAGCCTACTCCTATTTACATATCATAGGCTTGTACGTAGCTCTGTGGTGTGTTATCTGACTACTTTGGCATGATTTCCTTCCATTAAGTGTCCTGAGATTTATAATTCCATTTCAGAGGATGATTGTCCAGTTTTGATTCAAACCAGCTAGTGTTTGGTGTCAAGAATGTCTGTTAGACAGTTGTACACGAAAAATAGGGTTCACTGTAATGGAGGAAATGTCGATATCTAGTGTTCAATACTTTTGGTCGGTGATACCTGTACTCACCTGTCATAGTTGTACTTATCATACCTGTATTTATTTTACAACCACATCACACGTGTATAGAACTCGTCAATCACTGCCCTTCTAAAACTTCATCTGTAAGTGATGCGGCGCAGTGGACGAATCGATAGAACGCGGTGCTCGCATGCGGAAGGGCGGGAGTTCGGTTCATGGTCGAGTCAAACCAATGACTTATAAAATTGATACCTGTGGCTTCCTAGTCTGGCACTTGGCATTAATAGGATAGGGCAAGGACTGGTATGCTAACTGTCAGGATAATGTGACTGACTGGGTTATCAGGGTCATGGTGCCAGCAAGCTGATTTCCCAGTGGGGCAGCAATATGAAGTCACCATGAGTGTGCACTGCCACAAGTCGGAATCCGTCCCGATATAACCTTAGATGTTGCTAGGTCGTAAAACAACAAACAAAAGGTAGCAAGATTGCAAGAGCTTGATTGCTGAAAGCTGCTTTTATGAAGGTTTTTTGGGGTTGTTTTTTTAAAACCAGCATCATAAGCCGTGTTCACACACACAACATTAGGCCGAACTAGATAAGGCGAACTAGATGAGGCGAACTAGTGTCGTGTCCACACAGTCAGTATTCTCGGGGCGGTTTAAGGTGGAAATCGATATCTGCGCATGAGCAAGTCCATACTAACCAGTGCCAGTTTTGGTTAGTCGACGTCGCCACAAGAGAGTGTGGGTTCGACCTAGATATGTATGGACTGAATCGTATTGGTTTGGAACAGTCAAAACTTCTGCTGGGCAGTGAAAACCTTAAAATAAATCATGAAAAAAATATCTGTGCACCTCTAGCAGGTTCATAGACCAAATTATATAATATGCGCTTTTGATCGACTGGAAAATAAACAAACGCAGGTCTCGACTGCGCATGCGTGTGACGTCTTTAATCTGGCTCATCTAAGCCACTACCGTTCACACTATGAACTTGGGCCGATTTAAGCTAGTTTGCTTAATATGGACTACCTCATGAGGCGGTTTACTTGAGGCGAACTAGATGAGGCGACTTAGCCTTAAGTCGCCTCAGTGTAGCGTCCACACGGCGACTTAGATAAGGCGAACTAGTTGAGACGACTTAACGCCCATGTGTGAACACGACTATAGACACTATATTTATGGGGGATCAAAATACAAAAGAATTCGATCGTTACTGTTGAAGAGCAATAGCTTTGTTTGATCTCTGCAGATTAGTTTGATTTCTGCAGGGGAGTGATTTGTCGCGTCACCCCCCTAGGTCTCTTCCATTGGTATCTCATTAAGGGTCTGCTCCAACCAATACTACACTGATATCTATGATGGCTAATGAGGGGAGGGGGGGTACTCATCCTGAAAACCTTAAAGGGGTTGTAACATGATCAAAGCAACTATATCCATTCACAATTAGTATGTCAAATATGACTAGCATGGTACATATCTTGAAACAACCTATACTGTATGAGTCTTTTAGGACCCAAACATGGTCTGTAGTTTTCTGTGGTCAATCTCTGACTATTAGTGTTATTCATTAATCTCTAATGACTGTTTTCAGTGATGTATGCTAGGGAATATTACAGACTTAGAAAGCTGTGCAACCCCTATTATAATTGACAGTAAAAATTGATGGTTGGCTGATTCCTTGAGTTTTACGTCCTGGCAACATCTAAGGTCAGATCAGGACGGGGAAGTGAAACTTTAAGTATTTCTTATATATAAATAACTTATATATAAGTCCACCCTTCCCTGTGTGGCATCACATAACTACTAATAATAGCTATAGGGTAGTCAGCATCTAATGGTGCTGCCTAGGGAAACCAATGCCAGCCTACTGGGTTCAAGTATAATGTGCTCTAATAGTTCAATCTGAGAGCAAACTTCCATTAAGACACAATGAGGAGTCATGTGAGGAATGCATAGTAAAGTGCTGTGACCAGAACTTTAACTGTAACTTCCAAATAAAGCAGTTTTAGTTCCGCCTTTCACCCAGGAGTGCCGGTTGGAGTTGCGATGCAAACAGTGGCGGTCTCCAATTAAGACAGCACGAATGGCTCACTGATCACATGGCCTGCTCACATACCGCAGCCAGAAACTGCTCTCTGATCACGTGACCTGCTCACATACCGCACACAACAACTGCTCACTAGTCATGTGACCTGCTCACATACCACAGACACCGATGCCTCACTGATCACGTGACCTGCTCACATGCCGCAGACACCAATGGCTCATTGATCACACCTTATGCCGACATACTGCAGACACCAACTGCTCACTAATCACGTCACCTGCTCACTTATCATGTGACCTGCTCAGATACAGCAGACACCAATGGCTCACTGATCACGTGACCTGCTCATATACCGCAGACATCAACAGCTCACTGATCAAGTGATCTGCTCACAAGTATGCATATATGTGTCTGTGCGGGTGGGTGTATTCAGTTTGCTTGTTTGTTGTTTTACCTCCTAGCAACACCTACGGTCATATTAAGACAGGCACCGCCTTGTGACAGTGCGCACCCATGGCGACTTTATAGTGCTGCCCCGCTGGGAGAGCAGGCCACCAGCAGCATGGACCGATTTCCCACTCAGTCACATTATCCCAGAACTCAGCCAACCAGTCCTTGCCCTATCCTATTATTAATGCAGAGCGCCAGGCTAGGTCGCAACAAATACCAATTTTATAAGTCATCGCTTTAACCAAGCTCTGATTCGAACTTCCGAATCGGCCGTAGCGACAAGTATCAATTTAATAAGTCATTCCTTTGACTGGGCTGGGATTCGAACTCCCGACCTACCGCAGGGGAAGCCTGCGCTCTGCCGATTCGGCTGCGGCGTACATTGTGCGTATTCAGTGGCTGAGTGTCTGCTTTGACCTTGAGCCAACACAAACAGCAGAGTCGATGCCGCCTTACCAAGTGGGTTGAGCCGGGATGTTTAGCTTATCACCGGATCCGTGACCTTCCTTTCCCTACGCCCCGCTCCTTCCGGCAACCACCGCGGTCAGCACCCTTACGCGCAGACAATAATTCTTTTAAAATTCATAATGTCGTCTGCTCCACCGTAAAGCAAGTATCGTCTGGTCTGAATCAAATTAAACCGGAAAGGGGGGGGGGGGGGGGGGGGGGGGTCGACTGCAGAATGGTGTTTATGAGTCGGTAAACATCGTCGTTTGAGTGTATAGCTAGTAATGTTGCTGGTAACCGGAAGATTATGGTGTTATGTTGACAAGGCAGAAGGTGTGATGATAATAGTGTCTACATCATTACTGCTGTCAGTTTTAGAAGACGATGGTTTCAGGTTGCAGAAGCAAGAACGCAGAAAGAAAGGGAATAAAGAAAGATAGAAAGAAAGGAAGAAGCAAGAAAGACAGAAATATAGGAAGAAGTAAGAAAGACAGAAAGAAAGAACGAAAGATAGAAGCAAGAAAGACAGAAAGAAAGAAAGAACGAACGAAATAAAGAAAACATGAAAGAAAGGAAGGGTGGAACGAAGACAGAAACAAGAAACACTGAACGAAAGAAACAAAGAACAAACAAACAAACAACTAGAAAGAAAGGACAAACAAAAAGAAAGAAAGAACAAAGGAAAGAAAGAAAGAAAGAGAAAGGAAAGAAGGCAAAAAAGACAAAGTAAGAAAGACAAGGGAAGACAAAGAAAGAAAGTAAGAAAGAGAAAGAAAGAAAGAAAAAAGAAAGGGAAAGAAAGTAAAGAAAGAAAGGGGAAGAAAGGGGAAGAAATGGATAGAAAGAAAAGAAAGAAAAGAAAGAAAAGAAAGAAAAGAAAGAAAAGAAAGAAAAGAAAGAAAAGAAAAAAAGAAAGAAAGAAAGAAAAGAAAACATAGGTGTCCGTGTGTGCAGATTCCCTCACTTATTGCTCTGTCTGAGAGGCATCATCCTGAGGGGTAGCGCCCCCCCCCCCCCGACACGCCACTGTCTGCCCTGGTCATTGTGTGCCGTTTGTGATGGAGCATCGATGGTGCGGAGTGGCGCGGTGAGGGGGGATGGGTGGAGGACTGAACAGAGGACATTGCTCCCCCAGTGTCAATATACCCCAAGACGGTAGTAGGAGCTCCTCACCCACACACCCACACCCACACCCCAATGCCCCATACATAGATGGTACCACACGGCCAGATGGCCATTCCCACACCAGTCTCCGCCTCACGCCTCACGCAGACAGTAGCCCAGACCTCACGCCTGTAATACAAGATATGTATCAGCGGAATCGATGGGGCTATTTGAAGGTGTACTCTGTCATGTGTGGGGGGGGGGAGTTCTCCGCGATGTGTGTCATGTGGGGGTGCTGCATTATGTATGTCATGTGGGGTTTGCTGCATTATGTATGTCATGTGGGGGTTGCTACACTATGTATGTATTATGGGGTGCTGCACTATGTATGCCATGTGCACTATGTATGTCACATTTGTGGGTACTGCAATATGCATGTCACATGTGGGGGCGCTACACTGTGTATGTCATGTGGGGGGTTGCACTAAGTATGTTATGTGGGGGTACTGCACAATGCATATCATGTGGGGGTACTGCGCTATTTATGTCACATGTGGCACTATGTATGTCACGTGGCAGTGCTGCACTAGGTATGTCACATATGTATATCATATGTGGGGCTGCACTATGTATTTCATGTGGGGGTGTTGCACTATATATATGATATGTGGGGCTGCACTATGTATTTCATGTGGGGGTGCTGCACTATATATATGATATGTGGGGCTGCACTATGTAAAGGTGGTAAGCCCACCCACTGTGTTAATATTTACACCACCTCTCCCCTCAGCACCCTCGCCAAGCTTGACTTCGGCCCCCTAGGCCACCTTCGGGTGGCAACCCCCCACAAACGCCCTACCTACTGCACCCAGTGCCAGAGGTATGGGCACTACAAAAGTGAGTGTAGTGCCACAGATGTGATCTGTGGGCACTGTGCACTACCGGGCCACGTCGCGGAGGGGTGCGCGCTGAACGCCAGATGCACAGCGTGCGGTGGCGACCACACCTCCCGAGACCCCCGCTGCCCAGAGAAACGCAAACTCTGGAGCAGGCTCAACCCACCCCCTAAACCAACTCCCAAACCAACCAACCCACCCCCACCCTTCCCCTTCCACACACCCGCCAACCCCCAACCCACACCTCCCCTCATCAACTTCCCCCCACTACAGCCAAAACGCGCCCTCCTCCCAACCCCACGTGGCCCTCCTCTCCTCCCACACCCACCCCATCCCAGCAAAACCACCACCACCACACACCGCCCACACACATGGTCCATCGCCACACAAACCCCCAGGCAGACCAGCACCGCCACACCCAAGTGTGACGCCGGCACCCAAACCCCACGCACACCCACACCTAAACCCACACCACCTCCCAGACCCACGCGCCCACCCACACCAACACCCACACCCGCTATCACACCCACCACCACACCCGCTACCACACCCACACCCCCTCCCACACCCACACCCACCCCCATCCCAACACCCGCACCCACACACTCCCATGACATACTCCAAACAATCGAAAACAACCTCCCCCAAGGAACAGCCAACGACCCGCTGGGGTCCATAATCAAACTTTTTATCGCCTTCCTCCGCACTTCAACCCTCATACCTCAACCCACAACCTCCACACCACCAATCAACTCCAACACCCTGAGCCACCAACATGGATAATCAGCTTAATAACCACAACACCGCCCACAACACACACCCCACCCCACCTCAAACCAACTCCTCCAACCTCACAGTCCTCTCCTGGAACTGTGCAGGCCTACAGACAAAGCTCACAACCCTCATCAACAAACTAAAAACTGAATGCATAGATGTGGCTATGCTCCAGGAAACATGGAAAATTGAGCCACCATGCATCAAAGGCTACACCACCTACCACATCCCCGCAGTGGAATCACTGGTAGGAGGCAGACCAAAGGGAGGCACCACCACCTTAGTCAACAACCACATCCACGCCACCAAAATACCAACGTCCAGAGCCAACCCCACGGCCGACACACTACGTGTACGCCTCAAGCTGGCCACTACCACAATAGACACCTACAACATATACAACCCCTGCAACACTCAATACTCCCTGGAGCGCATCCTCCAGACACACGCCAACACAACAACTCACCAAATAATCATGGGAGACTTCAACACCCACCACTCCATCTGGGGACGCAACAACACAGACACCGCCAGAGGATGCACCCTACTCGCAGAGGTCCTCGACTCGGCGAGCCACACACTAATGAACGATGGTTCGCCCACTTATCGCAGTGGCTCGTCCATTGACCTCTGCATCCTTAACACACAACTCGCAGCCACAGCCTCGTGGGAGCTGACTGACCTGTACTCAGACCACCACGCAGCGCTCCTGTGCACAGACGCTACCAAGGTCACCCCCCCACAAAACCCGCCCAGATTCAACCTGGACGGAGCCGATTGGGAAGCCTTCAACCAACACCTACAACACCTCACACACACCAACCCTCCCAACACTTGCGACGATCTCACCGCGCTTGTCCGCCACACCATGGAAGCCACCATCCAACAGACAACAAACCGCCGCCCCCCGGGCACCACTAACTCTCCCGCCATCAGGAGAGCCAAACACCACAAAAACAAACTCCTCCGCAAACTCCGTTCCAACCCCAACCCAGGCACTGAAAAACTAGTAAACATTGCCACCCAATGGTTGAACGAGCTCATCACAACGGAAAACGACAGAAAGTGGAAACTGTGGTGCGCCAACATCTCATGTCACACCACACTCACACGCCTCTGGCAAAAACTACGCAACCTACAGGGAACCACCCCACGAGCACCCCACGAGCCAAATCCACTACAAACAGCCACAAACCAACTCACCACCTTCATTAACAGGACAGACCCACAACTCTGCCTACCAAACACACACCTACAAACCCTCGCCAGAGACACCACCCAGCGAGAGGAAGCCATCAACAATGCCATAGACCTCCCTTCCGCCCATGGCTTTGACCGCCCCCTCACAAAGGCCGAGCTCGGGAGGGCACTCCAACCCCCTCGGAAGAAAACGAGCCCCGGAGCAGACGGTGTACCTACCACGGTGTGGACCCGCCTGTCCACCCACAACAGGGAAACTCTCCTCCCCCTCCTAAACTCGGTCTACACACGAGCGAACATACCTCAATCGTGGAAGGACGCGGTCATCGTACCCATCCCGAAGAAAGGCCCAGGCGAGTTCAGGCCGATCTCACTGCTGCAATACCTCGGGAAAGTGGTAGAGAGAATCGTCCTGGGCCGGCTCGACACCTTCTCCAGTGACCCGGCCAATGGCTTCCCCGAAGAACTGGTCGGGTTCCGAGCTGGGCGTGGCACGCAGCACGCCGTCCTCACCCTCACCGAGGAGATAGTACGAGCCAAGGAAGCTCGCTCTTGCGCGGCTGTTATCTTCCTCGACCTGGAGAAGGCCTTCGAGCTGGTCGACGTGGTCCTCGCCTCCTTGGTTGAGCTGGGAGTCACCGGGAAGCCCCTGGCATTCGTCAAGAATTACCTAAGCAACAGGCGAGCCAGTGTCCGCTTCCAGGGCAGCACCTCCCCCCTCCAACACCTAAAAAACGGCGTCCCACAGGGGGCTGTTCTCAGCCCCTTCCTCTTCAATGCCGTAGTCGCTGCCCTCATAAGCCGACTAAAAACAGGCATTGCTGCACGGCGCCTCAAACACGTCAAGATTCTGTGCTACGCAGACGACATCGCTGTCGTCTGCTCACGCACAAGGGACGTGGCCCTCCTCGCGGCGGATGTCCTCCTCCTACTCAGCAGCTCCTACTGTGAGCTGGGACTTAAAATATCCGCGGACAAAACCAAAGCCATGATGATGTTTGCTGATCAGCCTCCCCACCCACTCCGTGCCGGGGACTTGGACGTCGAGTGGGTGGAAGCCTTCGACTACCTCGGAGTCAGGCTCGACCACAAACTCTCCATGAGCCCACTGGTAAAGCACCTCACCTCCAGAATGAACAAGAGACTTCTTCTAATGACTAGAATCTCTGGGTTCAACTGGGGAGCACCAGCTGAGGTGCTCAGCCTTTTCTACAGACAGGCCGTGCGGGCCCTCTACGACTATGCAGCCAACACCATCACCTGGATTGGCTACTGCAGAGAGAGCCGCAAGACCCGCCTGCCTGGCAGTAGCACCCTGACCAAAGACCTCCTCACCCTGGAAAGAGTCCAATACCAAGCAGCGCGACTCATCACCCGAGCTCGCAGGACAACCAGGGTTGAGATCCTCCTCCTTGAGGCCAACCTCCCGCCACTCCACCTGCGCGGACAACTGCTGGCAAACCACCTCTGCCAAGCCCTGTCCGCAGGCCACTCCACCTTCTACCGCAGCGCAGCCTCCTACCTACTAAACGGCCCAGGACGGCGCCTCGGCCTCTCCTGGGGTGCGAAAAAGGCCATCCGCACCCTGAAGGAAACACACGGGCTGGCACTCGTTGACGTCCCTGACCTCCGGGCGAGACCCCCCTGGTACTCCGTACCCGTCGAGGTCAGACTCACCAGCCTCTGCTCAGCACGAATCAACTACCCGACCATAGTCCTAAAAACCCTGGCACAGGAAGCCATTGCCCGGGCCAAAGAGGACTTCCCTCTAGCCACTACGGTTTACACCGACGGCTCATTCAACCCTGACACAGGCCGAGCCGGGGCTGGCTACTTCCTACCAGAGGGGCAGGCTAGACGCCTTATCAGGGTCACGGACTATTCCTCCTCCCTCGATACAGAGCTCGCCGCCATCCACCAGGCACTTACCCACCTGCGGCACTGCAGCTGCATAGTGGTCACTGACTCACTCAATGCAGTCCGCAAGATCAAGGACCACCGAGCTAACCACTCTCTGGCCGCCTTGATCCAGAACACCATCGTCGCCAGGCACGAAGCTCAACTCGACACAGTGCTGACCTGGGTCCCCTCCCACATAGGACTTCCCGGCAATGACCAGGCTGACTCAGCTGCTCTGGATGGCTCCCGCCGTCCGGAGGTCGACCTCGTCATAGACCACTCCCTGTCCAAACTCAAAGCTACCTATGCTAGAGCCACTAAAGCCCTGTGGGAGGCTTCCCTCCACAGCACCGCCGTCAGGAACCCATACTCCATCAGTTGGGCCTGGCACAAAAATGTCAGAGCGCGCCTACCAGTCCCAAAAAACCTCCCTGCATCCGTGCAAGAGGCGGTCTCGCGGTTCAGGACTGGATACAGGCGGTTCATCGATACCCCTGCATTGCAGCGATCTCCTTGCGGGGACAAAATCTTTAACGTCGCCCACGTCTTGGCGTCATGCGTGGCCTTCGACAGGACTGCCATCCGAGACTTCCTCGGCCCACCACACAGCTTGACCGACACCCGAGCTGCACTCGCCATCCTCGAGAGACTCTCCGAGTCCTCATGGGAGCCACTCGGTAGATTCTACTGGCAGAACTACCACACCTTCGAGATCGTCGGCGGCCCCGAGCCCATCGCCGGCAACTCTGAAACGGACAGCAGCGACAGTGACTAACAACCACTGTCAGGGAGCCCTGTGAGGTCCCAACCAGGGAGCCCCGAGAGGCCCCCCAGCAGGGAGCCCTGTGAGGTCCCACCCGGGAGCCCTGTGAGATCCCACCCGGGAGCCCCATGAGGTCCCACCCGGGAGCCCCGTGAGGTCCCAGCAGATGCAGCCCCCACACCGGGAGCCCCGTGAGGTCCCACCCGGGAGCCCCTTGAGGTCCCACCAGATGCAGCCCCAACACCGGGAGCCCCGTGAGGTCCCGCCGGAAGCCCCGTGAGGTCCCACCAGATCCAGCCCCTACACCAGGAGCCCCGTGCGGTCCTGGACATCTACAGCTACACACCGACACGGAGAGATTCGCTGCCACCAACGCCCCGCCTTCACCATGTCATGAGAGATGCCCCCAGCTCTCACAACACCCCCTCTACGAAGACAAGTCTTCAACCACAGATTGGGCCGATTTATCGGAGCCTCTCTATAATGTTGCAGTTCTGCAACCTGTAACCGTCGTAAGGTTACGAACACCCCCATAATAATAATGCACTATGTATTTCATGTGGGGGTGCTGGACTATATATGTGATGTCATCTGTGGCTGCTGCACTATATCTGTCATATGTGGGGCTGCACTATGTATTTCATGTGGGGTGCTGGACTATATATGTCATCTGTGGCTGCTGCACTATATATATAATGTGTGGGGCTGCACTATGTATTTCATGTGGGGTGCTGCACTATATATGTCATCTGTGGCTGCTGCACTATATATATCATATGTGGGGCTGCACTATGTATTTCATGTGGGGGTGCTGCACTATATATGTCGCATATGGGGGTATTGTACCACTACCATGTATGTGAGGTGTCAGTAGGGAAGGGATTAGTTCATTGAATAAGAGGTACCGCTGCCGGGAATCAGCAGGCTACATGAAATATGCATAGTAGTAATACACATTCCTCATATACAAGTTCCTGTTTCCATTACTTTTTTTAATAATCGAGCGCTCTAATATGGGTTCTCATGCAAATTGCCAAAATATGTGATTTTTATGTCAGATTTGGGAGTATTAAAAACCATATAACTTTTGAACTAATCGTCCGACTTCAATGAACTTTGTGTATTTTACTTCTCATGGTACAAGCTGTCGAACTGCATTCAAATATACTACTTTCTATTGAGTTGCAACAATGAGTTGAGATACCTGGTACCATGTATGTGAGGTGTCAGGAATGAAGGGATTAGTTTATTGAATAAGAGGTACCGCTGCTGGGACTCAGCAGGCCACGACTCATGCACCTGGTGGAAGCACACTGCATTAATCCATAGTGGTGTGCTCACATGCAGGGCCACAGCTTCAGTCCTTCCTGAGGAACCAGCGGACAGGAACTGAGAATACACATATTGAATTAGATGTTATTGTACCATTCAATATGGTACTGGGGATTTGGACACTATTCCCCTAAAGGGGTAATCTTTCTGCGTGGACACACATATGAATCCCTACAAACTAACAATTTTTGATGAACAAAAGTATGTTAACATTGTATTATTATTATTGACAAAATATGTTTTTAGACCAACACAATATTTACCCCCCCCCCCTAAAACAAGTTACGTGGTGTCCTTTCAAAATTGTTGTGGGATGTACTTGTTTATCAAGAACATCGTAGTTATATAGTCTATCCTAATGTCACTGTAAAACATCAATAAATGTATGTATTGAGTATACGGTGGATAAAGCATGAGTCGTTCAGGCTCAACACACCTCGTCTCGGCAACAATACAGGAGTTGTGATTTTAATTAAATTGTTATAAAGGTAAGGTATCTGCCTAGAGTTCTGAGGAAGAGAAACTTCGCTAGACTCACGATACTGATTCATGACATTCACCCCTCTGCAATATCCCCCCCCCCTCTTCCCCGCCTCCGCCCACCCGCATTCGTCCCCCAACTGACCCTCCCCCATCACCCGTCCATGTCTGATAGTGGGTTCTCCTGATAGGTCCCTGGACAAGCAGGCGGGCTGGGCCCACCCGCTGTCCCGCCGTCCCACCCGCCAGCCCGCCGTCATGCCAGCCCGCCCTCCCACCCACCGTCCCGCCGTCATGCCGGCCCGCCCTCCCACCCGCCGTCCCGCCGTCATGCCGGCCTGCCCTCCCACCCACAGTCCCGCCGTCATGCCGGCCCGCCCTCCTCCCACCCACCATCCCGCCGTCATGCCGGACTGCCCTCCCGCCCGCCGTCCCACCGTAATGCCGGACCGCCCTCCCACCCACGGTCCCGCCGTCATGCCGGCCCGCCCTCCCACCCGCCGTCCCGCCGTCATGCCGGCCTGCCCTCCCACCCACAGTCCCGCCGTCATGCCGGCCCGCCCTCCTCCCACCCACCATCCCGCCGTCATGCCGGACTGCCCTCCCGCCCGCCGTCCCGCCGTAATGCCGGACCGCCCTCCCACTCACCGTCCCACCGTCATGCCGGCCCACCCTCCCACCCACCGTCCCACCCACCCTCCCGCCCACCCGCCCCGCCGTCCCTCCGCCCCTCCGTCCCGCCGTCCCACCCGCAGTCTCGCCGTCATGCCATCCCGCCGTCCCACCCGCCGCCGCGGCGAACACATGGCCACATTTATATATGGACCTTGATGTGCGTGCTTGTAACTGTGGTTATACATATAGGAAGGATTGACATATGCTGGACAAATTTATATTCTGCACGTCATTATGAACTGGTTATGATATCACGTCGCACAGCCCAGCATAACAATGGTGTCTCCCCACATTCCTCATTTAAGGAGCTGGGTGCGCCGGTCTAATTATAACAATTTGAAAACTGGAGATTCAAATGCAGGATGGAATATAGGCCTGTGATGGAAGGGATCCAAACTAACTCTATCGGCATTGACTGGGGTTGTTGAGGAGGTGTTTTGGGGTGGGTTTTTGTATATTTTCTTTGCTACTTAGATGTAATCTAAATGAAGCTCCAGAGTGTACCGGGTGCACTGATTGCATCCTTACTGAGACCACCACTGTGGCTTTATGGAGTATTGGCTCTATAAATGAAAGGGGCTGGGGATAATGACGGTACACAAGGGGAGGGGGGGGGGAACGGTATGGTGGAGGAAGGAGGGGTGGGGGAGGGAAACGGTGGGGAGGAGGGGAGGAGATTGTGGAGGGGAAGGGCCAGGTGGGGAAGGAGAGGGTGTGGAAGGAGGAAGGAGAGGGTGTGGAAGGAGGGTGGGGAGGGGAACAGTGGGGTGGGGTAGGAGGGGAGGAGATTGTGGAGGGAAGGGCGGGGTGGGGAAGGAGGAAGCAGGGGTGGTGGAGGAGACGGGTGGAGTGTGGAAGGCTGGGGTGGGGGAAGGTGGGGTGGGTGAAGGAGGGGTGGGGGAGAAACGGTGGGGAGGGGGAGGGATGGGGTTGTGGAGGGGAAGGGCGGAGTGGGGAAGGAGAGGGTGAGAAAGGAGGGGGTGGGAAAGGAAGGGGTGGGAAAGGGGGGGTGGGAAAGGAGGGGTGGGAAAGGAGGGGGTGGGAAAGGAGGGGTGGGAAAGGAGGGGCTGGGAAAGGAGGGGGTGGGAAAGGAGGGGTGGGAAAGGAGGGGGTGGGAAAGGAGGGGTGGGAAAGGAGGGGGTGGGAAAGGAGGGGTGGGAAAGGAGGGGGTGGGAAAGGAGGGGTGGGAAAGGAGGGGTGTGGGAAAGGAGGGGTGGGAAAGGAGGGGATGAGAAAAGAGGGGGTGAGAAAGGAGGGGTGGGAGAAGGAGGGGGTGGGAAAGGAGGGGGGTGGGAAAGGAGGGGGTGGGAAAGGGGGGGGTGGGAAAGGAGGGGTGGGAAAGGAGGGGTGGGAAAGGAGGGGTGGGAAAGGAGGGGGTGGGAAAGGAGGGGTGGGGGAAAGGAGGGGTGGGAAAGGAGGGGTGGGAAAGGAGGGGTGGGTAAGGAGGGGTGGGAAAGGAGGGGGTGGGAAAGGGGGGGTGGGAAAGATGGGTGTGGGGGAAGGTAAGGGGGGGGGGGAGAGGAGGGGTGCTTGAGGGGAAGGGTGGAGTGGGAGATGAGGGTTGGTGATGGGAAAGGGTGGGGTGGGGTGGAGGAAGTAAGAGGGGGCGGATAGGAAGTGGCCAGGCAGCATGCGGTCAATGGACGGGGCCTCCGATGGAGTCTTGGAGAGGGGACGATATCCTGAGGTTAAGGAGAGAGCGGCGACTGGGGAGGGCCGGGGAGAGGGAGGACGGGGCAGGGTGGGAGCAAGGGCGGGCCGAGGAGGAGAGGAAGGCAGGGGCGCGGAAGGACACAGCTAGGGAGAGTGAGGTACGGGGTGAGATAAGGAAGGCAGACGGAGGTTGTGATGGGAGGATGGGCGGATGGGAGGATGGGAGGATGGGTGAGTGGGGGGGCGGAGAGAGGGGGGGCTGGGGGATGGGGAGGGCTGGGGTTGAGGGCGAGAGGAAATATGAAGGATGAGGAAGGAAATCAAGGCAAACCATAATCATAAAGAGCGAGGGGATATTGATTGCGGAGTGAGATACCCGAATAGAGAGGGCTGGTACATGGGGTCTTCCATATGGAGTAGGCGAATTACAGCCGTACACTACACGATAATTTGTCCTGGAGTTAATTAATCGGGGATCAAAGTCAACCAGCATGCACTGGCACGGGTTTCGATTTGCAATAACAATCAGAACTTGAATATAATACCAAATCAGAGAGGCAATAACAATCCCCATCGACAAATAGAATGGCTCCTGTTGGTGAGGGTACTCCATTAAATTTACATGTATTTTCCTCTATTCCTTCTTCTATTATTGAATAATCTGTCTGGAAGCTGGAGGTTGAATTCTGGATCCGGTAGCCGAATCGATAAGAGCGCTAACTTCCAGTGCGAAAGGTCGCAGGTTCGAATCCTGGCTGAAAAACTTACAAAATGTATATGTGTCGCTGCCTGGCCTGGCACTCGGCATTACTAGGACAGGGCAAGGACTGGTTTGTTCAGTATTAGGATAATGTGACTGAATCTGATATTGGGGCATGGTGCAGGTGCCTGGTCTCTAGGTGGGACAACACTATAAAGAGGTCATGAGCGTGCACTGTCACAAGTCGGAACCCGTCCTGATGTGACCATAGTCGTTGCTATGAAGTGAAACCCCAACAAACAAACGTCAAGTGTGGGTCTAAATCGATATTGTCGCGTAATGTATGTCGGGCTTGAAGGTATGTGTATGTTTCTGGTCGGTGGGACGGCGAGTAGTATTTCACCAGTGTGAGCAGCATATAGAAATGGCCGACAGTGACCGAGTGTGAGGAAATAGGGGAATTGGAGTTAAGTAGTATAAGAAAAGTGATGTGAATAGCAGGAGCGGGGTGGCGGTCACTGTGGACACAGGTTTGTTTGTTCTTGTTTTACATCCTAGCAACATCTAAGGTCATATCAGGACAGGTACCAACTTGTGACAGTGCACACTCATGGCAGTGCTGCCCCATTGGGAGGCCAGACCACCAGAACCACAACCTGAAATCCCTATAGTCACATTATCCTGATACTGTGCTAACCAGTCCTTGTCCTATCCTATTAATGCCGAGCGCGAGGCTAGGTAGCGACAAGTATCAATTTTTATAAAACATCAGTTTGACTCAACTGGGAAACAAATCCAACCTTCGGCACAGGAAAGCCTACGTTCTGCCGATTCGTCCACCGCATCCGATGTGGTCAAAGTAGTGCAAACAGTGGCGATGTTGATGTCCTCCCTCCACCAGTGCAGTATCAGTGAAGCTGAATAAGGGTTGATAGAAATGACAGGCGGATGCGGCCGTCGCCCTCTAACTGCCCTCAGTAGGTACAGTTATTGCCACCATCAGCACATACAGTATACACCCCCCCCCCACCTCCACACACACCGCCACATCTCCTTTACCCCATTCCCCGACACTCTCTACCTCTGTACGGGATGGCCGAATGAGTTAGAGCGTCCGTCTCCCGTGTTGGTAGATCATGGGGTCGTGAGGTCGAACCCTGGTCAAGTCAAACCAATGACTTAAAAATTGATACTTGTTGCTTCCTAGCCTGCCACTCATCATTATTAGGATAGGACCAGGAATGGTTGGCTCAGTGTCAGGATAATGTGACTGAGTGGGATATCAGGTCATGGTGCTGGCAGCCTGGTCTTCCAGTGAGGCAGCACTATAAAGTCGCCATGAGCGCGCACTGTCACAAGTCGGTACCTGATATGACCTTAGATCTTGCTAGGACGTAAAACAACAACAACAAACAAGCCACTTTTTCACACTCCATGTCACCGATATAATCCTTTCACCCCAACCCATCCCGACCACTCACACACACCACCTTCTCCAAACGCCTCTCCCTCCACCTTCCTCCCTCATCTCTCTCTCTCCTCCCCTCAACCCCTTCTTCCATCTTTTCCATATTTCCCACTTTCCCCACACTTCCCACATCTTTCCCTCTTCCTCTCCCTGCCTCTTCACGCACCTTCCCCCTTCTCTCCTTCCTCACCACCCTCCCTTCTCCCCCTCTACCTCATTCCTTTCCCTTATCCATCATTCTCCCCTTCCATTCGGTGACCTTTTCCCTTCCTTTCTGACCTCCACTTTCGCCCTATATTTTCCCACCACCCTCCTTCCCCCCTGCTCCCTTTCCCCCTGCCCCCCCCCCCCCAGTTTCCCTCCACCACATATACTGCTAATAGGTATTGTACTTCTGCTTTCTACTTTTTCATGTGAGACATTAATGATATAAATATCAGTTGTATGTACAATGATCATGTGGAAATAAATAAATATCTTATCTATCTTATCTTATCCCTTCTCCTACACTCTTCCCTTTTCATTACCCCTCTCCTCCGTACCTTCCCCCATCTCCACCCTCTCGCCCCTTCCCTTACCGTCTCCCCTTTACCCTCCCCTATATGTCTCCCCTCTCGTCTTCACTATCCCCCTTCCTACCCCATCCTACCCCCCAGCTACCCCCTCACTCCACAGCCTTTCACCCCAACCCCATCCCATACACCCATCATCATCATCATCATGCTGTCGGTCACAATGCTTTCATTACTTGACTGCCGCTCTCCATTTAGCTCTCTGCTGTGAGAGTTGTGTCCATGAGTCGGTCTTAATGTCTCTCAGCTTCAGGTTTCTCTTGATGGTATCCTTGAATCGGAGACGAGGGCACCTTCTCTTTCTGTAACCAGAAGACAGTTGAGAATAGAGGATCTGCTTTGGTAGCCTGTCTGATGACATCCTCATGAGGTGTTCAGTCCACAGGAGATTCCTTTTGATCAGACGATCTTCCATAGAGGGCAGCCCCGTCCGTTCGAGTATTTCCTTATTTGTCACTTTGTCATTCCAGGTTAGCCCCATGATTGAACGCAGATGTCGCATTGTGAAATCAGGCAGCTTTTTCACCTGTCGTCTGTACACTGTCCATACACCCACATGCCCCCAAAACTCACACATCCCACAATACCCCACACTCCCCACCCGTCTACCCTCTACACGCCACTGTTCACACTCCACATCCATTCACCTCCAAACCACGTAACCTAAACTCTAACACCTCTCATCCCACACCACCACAACTATCCACCCTACACCCCCTCCCCCCCCAACGGATGCGATGACCGAATCGGTAGAGGCCAGGCTTCCCGTGTGTGAGATCGGGGGTTCGATTCCCAGTCGAGTAAAACCAATGACTTACCAAATGTATCACTTCCTAGCTTGCTGCTTGGCATTAACAGGATATGGCAAGGACTAGTTAGCTCAGTGTCAGGACAATGTTACTGGCTGCGATATCAGGTCATGGTACTGACGACCTGATTTTCCAGTGCAGCAGCACTATAAAGTCACCAGGAGTGCGCACTGCCACAGGTAGGTACCCATCCTGATATGATCTTAGATGTTGCCAGGGTGTAAAACCAACCCCCCTCCCCCACACACCTCACCTCTACCCTCACCCACTCTACAACCCCACACCCCCACAACCACCACCCTCACCGCGCCATTACCCGCTTGTAGCCGGCGTCACGGCCGCCAGTCGTGATATCATTACAAGATAACGACGACGCGGCCATGACGTATGTGACGTGTGCCATCCATCTCAGGTACCCCCAGCCCCCGGGTCGCCCCAGCCGGCACCCCGGTAACCCAGCCCCAGGCACCCCAGCCCCCGGCAAACCAGAACAGGCAGCCGCCAGGTCCAGCTAACTGTCCACCGACTGGTCGCGCCAAAATAAACTATTCATTTCTAGTGCCAAAATATAATCAAAATTAGAATTGCATAGTCCGATGGCTTTGAGTTCTGACAGAAATATCTTAGATGTATTGGTATTACGCACCTTATGTTAGTTTGAAGTAAATTTTATTTTAAATGGTTAAGTTTTGATATATTTGAAGTGCTAACAGGTAAACTTAGCTTTGGCCAGCGTGTCAAAACCCTGACCCCATAGGCTTCAGCAGTAACATATTCTGTTAGAAGTATCTCAGTATTCCCTTCTATATGGCAACAAATGCTCAATAAGTGTATCAGTATCTAAGTTAAATATGGAGAATCAATTCTTGATAAGTGTTTTCGTTTTGAAAAGTTGATGCTTCATCGGATTGTGTAGCTTCAAGTCATAAACCGAGTTAACACTATTAATGCTAGGTTAATACCTGCATCTATTATATCACACAATTATATACCTACACAACATACTTCTTGTGAATCGCGAACATATCATTGCATGAGATATTATCTATAGGTGACTTATTAGGATTACACCCGCAGGTCCAAGCAGGAGTGTCCATAACCAAGAGAGGATCGCTCATTACCATCTTCAATGTTATTTTCTCATTATGTTATTTTTGTTCAGGGTAAGAGGTATTTGCATGTAAAGATGTTTTTGCAGTAAACCAGGTGGGATGGCTGAATATTTGAGCGACTGCTTCCTCTCTGGTAAGTTGTGGTAGTAGAATCCTGGTTTTAGAAACGCAGTCGAGTAAAACCAAAATGACTTAAACTGGTATGCGCGTCACTAGCTCGTCTGGACCTTGGCCTTCCCAGGATAGGAAAAGCAGCAATGGAATGAGGAAGACCAATCGAAATCCACACGCCAGTCACACAGAACCATTCAAACACACCACCATTCACACGTCAGCCACACAGCATCACTCATACATATCACTCACAGACTACTCATAAACACACCACCCATACACACCATTCACATACCTTTCACACACACCTTTCACAGATCATTCACACCACTCTCACACACCACCCAAACCACACACCACTCACACACATCACCAACACACGCCACTCACACACATCACTAACTAACACACACCACTCACACACATCACTGAATTACCCCACTCACACACCACTCACATACACCACTCACATACGCCACATACACATACCACACACACCACTCTTATACCATTCACACCCACACCACACACACGACACAGACACTCACACACCACATACACACCATTCACACACCCTTCACACACACCTTTCACATACACCTTTCACACACCATTCACACCCCACTCTCACACACTGCACAAACCACACATACCACTCACATACATCAACACACACCACTCACATACATCACTAACACAGACTACCCTGACACATCACTAACACACACTACTCACACATACCACTCACACACCACTCACATACAGTACTCACATACACTACTCACATACACCACTCACACATGCCACACCCACATACCACACACACCACTCACACATCACCAACATACACCACTTACACACGTCACTAACACACACTACTGACATATACCACTCACACACCACTCACATACACTACTCACATACACCACTCACACAAGCCACATACACATACCACACACACCACTCACACACATCATGAACATACAGCACTCACACATGTCACTAACACACACTACTCACACACATCACTAACACACACTACTCACACACATCACTAACACACACCACTCACACACACCACTCACATACACTACTCACATATACCACTCACACACGCCACATACAGATAAGACACACACCACACACACACTTACACACACAATTCACACACCCCTTTCACACCTTTCACACACCATTCATCAACACATACCACTCACATGCATCACTAACACACACTACTCACACGCGCCACTCACATACACTACTCACATACACCACTCACATATGCCACATACACATATCACACCCACCAAACACACACCATTCACACCCACACCACTCACACACCATTCACACCCACACCACACCCACACACCCCACACACATTCACACACCACACACACCACTCACACACCATTCACACCACTCACACACCACATAAACACCACATACACATCATTCCCACCCACACCACACATTCACACACCATTCACACACCATACACACCACATACATATCACACACACACCATTCACACCCACACCAAACCCACCATCCACACCCACACCACACCCACGCCACTCACACACCACCTACACCATTCATACCCACACCACACACACCATTCACACCACTCAAATCACACCACACACACCACATACACACCACATACCCCTTTCACACCCACACCACTCACACACCACCCACACCACATACACACCATTCACACCCACACCACTCACACCACACACAGCAAATACATACCACACACCACACACCATTCACACCCACACCACCTACACACCCGCCCGCTGTCCCAGTGCGAGGCCCCTCCTGCCCACTAATATTGTTGATCGATTTAAACACGGCGGGGCAGTCGCCGGCCAATTTCATAGTCCTTGGTCAAATAAATTGGTTTTCCGCTGGGCAGCCGACGGGGGAGGAAGCCGGCGCTACGTTTTACTATTAATACCCGCCGACACCCGGCGTAATAGAGACGCGCGCATAATCGCCTCCCAACAGAAGAGTTCCAATTCATTTTCTCAAAAGTAAAGGATTAAGGGAGCATAACCCGATGGTTTTGAGTTTCTGTCAATTAAAACATATATCGATTGTCGGTTAATCGATATAATGTATATCGACCTATACAGAGCTAATATATATTTTTTTAGTTTTTTTTGGTGATGCATGTATTAACCATGCCCATAACGGATGAGTGTGTTAATACTCGTTTTCACCTGTTTGAATTTAGTTTTAGTAATCATTTTTGTTTTCTTGCTTCTTGTTTATGGTAAGAAGAAAGAACCCTGAGGTATGCAGGTATTGCAATACCTCGGGGAGTTTGACACCCCTGCCCTGCAGAGTTGTAAACCACTGCCTTGTGGTACAGGTTCTTGACAGAACTGAAGGCTAAGGGAGCAAATCCTGAACAGAAAACAATGTCACTGTGGCAGCATCAAGGACGGTCGATGTATGGAACTCCCAACATCTCCTGACCAGCCACTTCAGGGACAAATAGTTTTGCGCTTGTCTGGACATGTTCTTGCTGAAACCTATATTTACTCCCTGAGAGAGTGCCGCTGGTAACTTGCAAAAGCCAGCAGTACTTCCAACACTTTTGCAGGCAGCTTTCATGAAATGTATGGTGGACTGGACACCTCATGAGGATGTCATCAGACAGGCTACGAAAGCAGATCCTCTAATCTCAACTGTCTTCTGGCTACAGAAAGAGAGGGCGCCCTCATCTCTGGTTCAAGGATACCATCAAGAGAAACCTGAAGCTGAGGGACATTATGACCGACTCATGGACATCACTCTCACAGCAGAGAACTAAATGAACAACTCTGGTAACGTGTTTCCGGATATATATATGAGACTGTCTCAAAAGGTGCTAAGCAATATGGGACAAAACTTTGTCCATTTTAATGATCAACATACAATCTGCTTATGCATTTGCTCAGGATAAACTGATTTGTTTTTTACATGGTGTTTCATAATCCCAATAGAATACATATTGATTTGAAGCAAATATCCTTGTGTTTTCAATTGAACCGTTTCTGTGTTGTTTTGTGTCAATCGTTACAATGGACAAAAAAAAAAGAGTTAGCACCTTTTGAGACTATATTATCTTTACGACCACTCGCCCTCAGATGGCAGAAACAAAGCTAGTGCTCTGTGAAACTCACTATATGGCATGATCTGAGGAAAAGGTCTTATATATGATATCCACCACCACCCCGCCCTCTGACGGCAATGGCAGAACTACTGTTGTGGGTAACAGCTCACTCACTGTATGGCATGATCTGTCGAAGATTTCCACCGCCAATCCGCCCTCTGACGGCAGTGGCAGAACTAATGCTGTGAGTAACAGCTCACTGTATGGCATGCTCTGTGGAAGAGGTATTATAGAAGATTTACACCACCGACCCACCATCTGATTGCAGTGGCAGAGTTAATACTGTGGGTAGTTCACTGTATGTCATGATCTGCAGATTTCAACCACCCACCCGCCCTCTGACGGCAGTGGTAGAACTAGTGTTAGTGGTAACAGGTTAGTATATGGCATTCTCTGTGAAAAATGTCTCACCTTTAAGGATAGTGGCTTTGTTATACTGGAGACGTTGGCAGCATGTAGGACTAGGTAATGAGACCGGAGAAAACTGCAAGCCTACACACACACCCCTCCCGCTCACACACTCCCTCCCCTCCCTTCCCACTCCCGCGCATCGCACTCCTCCCACTCTCTCGCCTCCCACTCCTTCCCATCCCCTCCCTCCCCTCCCAGTCCCTCCCCTCTAACTCCCACTGCCTCCCTCCCACTCCCTGCCCCAATCACGCCCTTCTAATCCCTCCCGCACCCTCCCTCCCACCATCTCCCACACCTCCCCATTCCCCCCCGCACCCTCCCTCTAACACCATCCCTCCCACACCCTCCCTTCCACAAACTCCCTCCCGCACCCTCCCTCTAGCACCCTCCCTCCCACACCCTCCCACACCCTCCGCCCCTTACCCTCCGTCCCACCCCTCCCTTTCACAAACTCCCACCCCCTCCCATTCCCTCCCCTCCCACACCCTCCCTCCCACCCCCTCCCTCCCACACCCTCCCTCCCACACCCTCCATCCCGCACCCGCCCTTCCACACACTACCACACCCTCCCATTCCTTCCCCTCCCACACCCTCCCTCCCACACCCTCCCTCCAACACACTCCCACCCCCTCGCATTCCCTCCCCTCCAACACCCTCCCTTCCACCCCCTCCCCTTCCACACCCTCCATCCCACACCCACCCTCCCACACCCTCCATCCCGCACCCGCCCTGCCACACACTACCACACCCTCCCATTCCCTCCCCTCCCACCCACACCCTCCCTCCCACACCCTCCCTCCCACACCCTCTCTCCCACACCCTCCCTCCCACACCCTAATTCCACGACAAGGTTGCACTGCGAAATTTACATTACCATGGGAGAGATAGGGAGTGAGCCGTCTTAGTATTATAGGGTCTTTGCTCCAACGCATACCCACTCCCTCCCACAGCCTTTCACCCACACCCTCTCTCAAACCCTCTCTCCCCCACCTTCCGACCCCTCCCTCCACCCATACCCTCCCTTTCACAACCTCCCTCCAACACCCTCCCTCCCACACCCTCCCTCCTACACCCCTCCAAGACACATCCTCCCACTCCCTCCCTCCCACGTGCATACTCTCCCACACAACCTCCCACTCCCTCCCCCCCACACACTCCCCCCCCCCCCACACCCGCTTACACCCAATTTACATTCCAAGTTCATTATCTGAAATCTACATATATTTGTTGTTGTCTTTTTTTTTGTCCCTCCACTCCCTGCCCTCATTTTCTCAGGGGAGATAAACTAAAGAAGCTGCTCCCAGAACCAGGCACCTGACGCCGATCCTGTTAGCATAAAAATACAGTGGGGTGGTGTTGGCCGTTTTCTACTTCTTTTTCTTTATTTAAGAACTTTAACAAATATTTTTTTTATCAAACTTTTAGGTTTTTGACTCGAGCACTCGAGTCTTAAGTAGTTCTGCATAGCTTGACACGCGTCGTTTTTTCCAATATGGTGTCTATATATTAGTCCGTTATTGATCGATATAGAATCAAGGTGCAGAGTTCCTCCCGATCGTATAATGAACATAGCATAGCATATCTGAAATATTTTTTTTATCAAGCTTTTAGGTTTTTGACTCGAGCTCCACTGATGATGCCTAAAATACTGAATGGGTAAATAAGAAAACCTCGCCCTGTTCAAAGATCGAAAGGCTTTCTCTTCGTAATTACTTGTAAATCTCAAGACTCCCCAGAGACTTTTGAGTCTTAAGTAGGTCTGCATAGCTTGACACGCGTCGTTTTCTTCAATATGGTCTCTATATATTAATCCGTTATTAATCTAGGCACAGAGTGCCTTCCAATCGTATAATGAGCATAGCATAGCATATCTGGATGTACATTATTTAGGTCCGAGGAATTCAAACCCCATGTTAGGATTATAAGGGGTTTATTTATTATTTATTATTATTTATTATTATTATTATTATATTGTACATCGTCGTTGGTACATTCATTGATTAAGCAGGTAGTACTAGTAATTCAATTTGAGGCAAATAGTCTTTCTTATTATCCTACTCCTTTCTCTATCCCAGTAATGCTGAACGTTAGTCAGCGAACTAGTATCATCTGGGTGGTGGTATTCTTTGCAGGACTGGATGCGATGGCCTAATCGGTAGAGCGCAGTCTTCCCATCAGGAAGGTCGGGAGTTTGAATCTCGCCCGAGTCAAAGCAATGGCTTACCAAATTGACACTTGGCGTAATTAGGATAGGTCATGGAGTTAGTAGCTCAGTATCAGGATAATGTGCACTATAAAGTTGCCATGAGTGCACACAATTCCTTAAATTAATTTTCACAATGGTTGAGTCAAACCAATGACTTACAAATTTACACTTGTCGCTTCCTAGCCAGGCGATCAGCATTAATAGGATAGGGCAGGGACTGGTTGGCTCAGTGTCAGGATAATATGACTGAGTGGGATATCAGGTCATGGTGCTGGCAGCCTGGTTTCCCAGCGGGACAACACTATAAAGTTACCATGAGTGCGCACTGTCACAAGTATGTACCCGTCCTGATATGAGCTTAGATGTTTCTAGGACATAAAACAACAACAAACAAACAAAAAACCTTATATGAATTTTCAAGTATCACTATTAGAATGGCTGATTTGAGTTCGAAGCCAGTAGGTCAGGATTGGTCTGTCAGCACCATTAAACTCTAAGTGTCCCATTGCTATTATTAGCAGTTCTCTGATGTCACACAAAGATGGGAAGGATGGGTTTACGGAGGCTAGAATGCACACTGAAAAACTTCAAATCTTACTTTAAATGATAGTTGGGGTTGCACTACTTTCCACATCCACAATATTCCCTAACCTATATCACTGCAGACAGTCATTAGTGCTGAATGACACTAATAACCACAGCTTGACCACAGAGACCTTCAAACCGTGGTTAGGTCCTAAATAACTCCTACAGAATCTATTATTTCGAGATATAACAATTATAACACATCATACCTGGTGCTGCTAATTATGAATTGGCAAAGTTGTATTAGTCATGTTACTGGTCCTTTAATGGCAAGATTGCTCAGGGAAATCTCTGAAGTCACAACAGAAGCTAGGTTGGTAGGATGTCAACATTACCAACACGCTATGCAGCCATCGTAGGCAGGACACTGTTCCTATATGTGACATGCACCTTAGTCCCAGCCCTGCGCTACAGACCTCTATGCATCCACTGAAAGGGAAAACTATGCATTTGTTTGTTTGTTGTTGATTTACATCCTAGCAACATATAAAGTAATATCAGGATTGTTACCGACTTCTGAAAGTGCGCACTCATGGCGACTTTATAGTGCTGGCTCACTGGAAAATCAGGCCACTGGCACCATGACCTCATATCCCACTCAGTCACATTATCCTGATAATGAGCTAACCAGTCCTTGTACTATCCTATTAATGCCCAATGCCAAGCTAGGAAGCGACACGTATCAATTTTAAAGTTATTGCTTTGACTCAACCGGGAACCGAACTTCCGACCTTCCGCATGCGAGGCCAGCGCTCTACCGATTAGGCCACCCCGCCCGTGCCTTTGGCTGCACAACATGATATCTACGAAGTAACCTTTACCCGCTTATTGCCCATCACATGACTTAGAAAATAGGGCACAGTGCCAAGAATCTTCCTGAAAAGAGGCGGTGGTGGGAGGGATTCTATTACAAGATGACGATTATAATTCAAGGGGGTTGTTGATAAATTACTAGTGCGATATAGTAAATTAATTGTCATATAGCACCACTTTCGGTATAATATGCGAGTATATAACCTATGTAACCCGTTTGCTGTACATTGAGCATGTTGGTGAGGCTAACATGCGTAATTTGCGAACGAGGCTAATTCTCTTTTCCTCGCTTTGCTCCTCCCGCATTTCTGTCATTCTTCCCCTGCTGCTCTGCCTAGCCACTTCGCTTCCCCACCCTCCCACACACTTTCTGGGGAGGTGAGCGCTGAGTACATCTACAAGCTGACCTGAATCCTGATTGTTTCCATGACTACCTTCACCTTGCCCCTGCCGGCACTTGAACTTGGATCTCAGTCGCCCACTCAAATAGCCTGCCACAGGTCCTGATTGATTTCTGATTGATTAAACTCTCAAATTTATATTCTCCTTCTGTCTTGTGTCCGAGTGAAGCGAATTGTATGGTTCATTGCTGGCAAGGGCATAGAGATTGAAGAGGCAGAGAGAAGAAGAACATAACGTTATTCCCATGTCAGGCAGGGGTGTATATATATATATATATATATATAAATATATATATATATGTATATATATAGAGTGTATATATACACATACAAAGTAATGCTAGAATGCATTGCTGTTAATTAAATAGCGTTTTTAATTTTAATTGTTTCTTCTCTTTTTTGTTTGGGGGAAGGGGGAGGCTTGCACTGAATCAATGGTAGTGGGTGGGTTGAAAATAGATGTTGCTCTGACGGTGGCCAGTGGGAGATAATTGGTGTGCTAGGCAGCTGCATGTGAGGAGGAGAGTGAGTGTGGGTGATGAGCTGATTGGTTGGTGGAAGAGAGGCCGGACAATCAGTGGGAGAAGGTAGAGGAGTGTGAGTGGCTGACGTAGCAGGGATTGGTTGGCTGTTTTCCATGTTCCAATAATGACAGCAAATGAGCGCAGCCGCTCATTTAACCCAATTACCCTATATCACCTCATTTCTGTTCATTATGTGGTTATATAGCTCATAAGTCATAGTATCAACTTTAAGCATAGATTAGCATAGATAGGGATGGCTAAATATATACATACTTATCACCACATAGGCCACTTTGTAGTAGTGTGGCGATATATTAATATTTTACATGGGATGTATAAATAATTATACGAGTATAAATAACGGGAATTTTATTAATTATAATTAATCTGTTATTCCGGAATATAACTTTTGTATATATGGTTATATTTAACCATATAGACACAAAGGGAACTACATCCTAACATGGTTGGATGGGGGAAGGAGAGGTAGCCAGACAAGCCCATCCTAACATTGGTGGGTAGGGGGAAGGAGAGGTAACCAAACAAGACCATCCTAACATGGGGGGATTGGGGAAGGAGAGGTAGCCAGACAAGAACATCCTAACATGGTGGATGGGGGAAGGAGAGGTAGCCAGACAAGACCATCCTAACATCGGGGGATGGGGGGGTGGAGAGGTAGCCAAATAAGACCATCCTAACATGGGGGGGGGGGGGGGAGAAGAGGTAGCCAGACAAGACAATCCTAACAGGGGGAATGGGGGGAAGGTGAGGTAGCCAGACAAGACCATCCTAACATCGGGGGATGGGGGGAAAGAGAGGTAGCTAGACAAGACCATCCTAAAATGGGGGAATGGGGGGAAGGAGAGGTAGCCAGACAAGACCATCCTAATATGGGGGGATGGATGGGGGAAGGAGAGGTAGCCAGACAAGACAGGCCTAACATGGGGGGATGGGGGAATGAGAGGTAGCCAGACAAGACCATCCCAACATGGGGGGGGGGGGGGGGGGAAGAGGTAGCTAGACAAGACTATCCTAACATGGGGGGATGGGGGGAAGGAGAGGTAGCCAGACAAGACAGGCCTAACATGGGGGGATTGGGGAAGGAGAGGTAGCCAGACAGGATCATCCTAACATGGGGGGATGGATGGGGGAAGGGGAGGTAGCCAGACAAGACAGGCCTAACATGGGGGATGGAGGGAAGGCGAGGTAGCCAGACAAGGCCATGCTAACATGGGGGGATGGGGGAAGGAGAGGTAGCCAGACAAGACAGGCCTAACATGGGGGGGGGGGGGGGAAGAAGAGGTAGCTAGATAAGACTATCCTAACATGGGGGGATGGGTGGGGGTGGAGAGGTAGCCAGACAAGACAGGCCTAACATTGGGTGATGGGGGAAAGGAGAGGTAGCCAGAGAAGACCATCCTAACATGGGGGGATGGATGGAGGAAGGAGACGTAGCCAGACATGACAGGACTAACATGGGGGGATTGGGGAAGGAGAGGTAGCCAGACAGGACCATCCTAACATGGGGGGATGGGGGGAAAGGAGAGGTAGCCAGACAAGACAGGCCTAACGTTGGGTGATGGGGGAAAGGAGAGCTAGCCAGAGAAGACCATCCTAACATTGGGGGATGGGGGAAGGAGAGTTAGCCAGACAAGACAGACCTAACATGGGGGATGGAGGGAAGGCGAGGTAGCTAGACAAGGCCATGCTAACATGGGGGCGGGGGGAGAAGAGCTAGCCATACAAGACCATCCTAACATGGCGGATGGGAGAAGGAGAGGTAGCCAGACAAGACCATCCTAATATGGGGGGATGGGGGAAGGAGAGGTAGCCAAACAAGACCATCCTAATATGGGGGTATGGGGGGAATGAGACGTAGCCAGACAAGACAGGCCTAACATGGGGGATGGAGGGAAGGCGAGGTAGCCAGACAAGACCATGCTAACATGGGGGGATGGGGGAAGGAGAGGTAGCCAGACAAGACCATCCTAACATGGCGGATGGGAGAAGGGGAGGTAGCCAGACAAGAGCATCCTAACATTGGGGGATGAGGGGAATGAGAGGTAGCCAGACAAGACAATCCTAACATGGGGGATGGGGGGAAGGAGAGGTAGCCAGACAAGACCATGCTAACATAGGGGGATGGGGGAAGGAGCGGTAGCCAGACAAGCCCATCCTAACATGGGGGGATCGGAGAAGGAGCGGTAGCCAGACAAGCCCATCCTAACATGGGGGGATCAGGGGAAGGAGAGGTAGCTACCATAGGGGGCGGGAGAGGAGAGGGGAGAGGGTGCACGCGCAGACATTGCATTGGGATTAGATCAACGCGTACATCATGTGCGCCTAATGGAAATTCTCATCCGGGGCATAGATAACATTCAGTCGGTGTAGACTCAATCATTTAGGGACTGACAAAAAAACACTCCCAGATTCACATTCAGCCGAACCCTCTGTGGCCGGGTGTACTAACAAATCAACACAACATTCCAGCCAAATATCACACTGTCGCCCTTCCCTCTCCTCCCCCCACTCTCTCACTCTTCCTCTCTCTCTCTCTATATATCTCTCTTCCTCTTCGCTCCCCTTGACCGATATGATAGGGGTACTGATTGGGAGGATGGAAGGGGTTATTTAGAGATTGCGTAGTAAACTGCAGAGTGGATATCGGGTTTGGGTGGGTAGGTTATTTTGGAGGCATTAGTGCCACTTTGTTTCTACTCAGTGAATTGTTGTGGGAACATAAAGAGTCTGCTAGGAGTGTATGGTGTAGAGACATTGGGGCTGGTAGATATATACAGACACTAAGGCTGGTAGGATTGTGTTGTGTAGAGACACTAAGGCTGGGAGGACTGTGTTGTATACACTAAGGCTGGTAGGACTGTGTTGTGTAGAGACACTAAGGCTGGTACGACTGTGTTGTATGTATACACTAAGGCTGGTACGACTGTGTTGTGTAGAGACACTAAGGCTGGTAGGACTGTGTTGTATGTATACACTAAGGCTGGTAGGACTGTGTTGTATGCATACACTAAGGCTGGTACGACTGTGTTGTGTACAGACACTAAGGCTGGTAGGACTGTGTTGTATGCAGACACTAAGGCTGGTAGGACTGTGTTGTATGCAGACACTAAGGCTGGTAGGACTGTGTTGTATGCATACACTAAGGCTGGTAGGACTGTGTTGTATGCAGACACTAAGGCTGGTAGGACTGTGTTGTGTACAGACACTAAGGCTGGTAGGACTGTGTTGTATGCAGACACTAAGGTAGGTAGGACTGTGTTGTATACACTAAGGCTGGTAGGACTGTGTTGTGTACAGACACTAAGGCTGGTAGGACTGTGTTGTATGCATACACTAAGGGTGGTAGTACTGTGTTGTATGCAGACACTAAGGCTGGTAGGACTGTTGTGTATGCAGACACTAAGGCTGGTAGGACTGTTGTATGCATACACTAAGGCTGGTAGGACTGTGTTGTATGCAGACACTAAGGCTGGTAGGACTGTGTTGTATGCAGACTCTAAGGATGGTAGGACTGTGTTGTATGCAGACACTAAGGCTGCTAGGACTGTGTTGTGTACAGACACTAAGGCTGGTAGGACTGTGTTGTGTACAGACACTAAGGCTGGTAGGACTGTTGTATGCAGACACTAAGGCTGGTAGGACTGTGTTGTATGCAGATACTAAGGCTGGTAGGACTGTGTTGTATGCAGACACTAAGGGTGGTAGGACTGTTGTGTACAGACCCTAGGTCTTGGGGAACTGTGGGTTAGGTGGGTAATGGAGCAACTTTACAGATAGTGGTAAATGCTCAGTCAGACCTTACCGGATTGGGGAACTGGATAGAAACCGGACACTGTCTGGTGAAATATGTCAATGTCCGGTTTATATACAGTAGGCATTCGGTGTTTCCGTTCTCTGTCCAGTGGTGTCCGGCTTGTACGGTGGCAAGTTTTGATCATGCACAAAACTTGTACCGGATACCACCGGACTGACGTATATGGTTGGTGTCCAGTTTAAGTCTGTTTAGTCAGTTTTGTTCCGTTCATGCCCGGTACCCAGCCATTACATTCCCGGTTTGCTTCCTGAATAGTCCATTGGTGGTGTTACGGGAATTCGGTCCGTCGTTTTTTTATATGTTTTCAACGCGTCCATGAACAGTCTGGTATGTGTCCAGTTGATGTTCGGTCTGTCCAATTGACATTCTGTTGTTATCCGGTGTCGTCCGGTTATTGTCCGGTTATAGTCCGGCGGTTATTCGTTTATGTACATTCCTTGTCTGTTTAGTGTTCATTTCATCTGACAGCCTTTGACCCGATAGCGCAACATTTTGACACATTTCGGTACATTTTGATACCAAACTCGACAGGACTAGAAAATTCTTTGTCCGGTTGTGTCCGGTGCTCAATCCGGTAAGGTGTGACAGGTACTTTAGGTATAAGTAATAGTCTGTTAAGTGGATGAGGAATACCGGTCGATGCAGTGATGTCAATGGTTTGATGTTGACGCTGGTGTGTATAGCCGTGTTCACACGGGCAATGTAAATCGATTCGTAGAAAGTGACTTGCCTAGTTCGACGCACATTTCGCATGTGAACGGGTGTCTGAGTTGAATTAGGGCTGAATCGATTCCTGTGATCTGGATACTGTAAACCACCTATCGAGGTAGTATACGTGAGTCGATTTCTGTGATGCGGTTTATTTTGCCTGTGTGGACGCAACCGATTTACTTGAGGCGGATTAAGGACGTGACAGTCGAGACCTGAGTGTATTGACTTTCCGGTAAATTTGCTTTATGAAGCTGCTAGCTGTGCACAGATATTTTTTTAATCATTTATTTTTGGGGTTTCACTGCCCAGCAGAAGTTTTGACCATTCCAAATCAATACGATTCAGTACATACACATCGAGGTCGAACCCACTCTCTCGTGGTGACGTCGCCTAACCGAAAACTGGCGCTGGTCAGACTGGACTTGCTCATGCGCAGATATCCACTTCCGCCTTCAAGCGTTGCCCGTGTGAACGGGCGGCTAAATCGCTTCATATAAATCGATTTGTCTAATTCGCTTCACATTTTGCCCGTGTGAACACGGCTTATAACGAGATGATGAGGCAGTCAGCCTATGGTTACACTTATTTATAAACGGAAGATCCCGACTATTTAGTGAAATTATAGAGTTGATTGAAATGGAAGATGTTATAACTGCCAGGTTCCGACTATTTAGTGAAATTATAGAGTTAACTGAAATGGAAGGTGTTACAGCAGCTAGATTCCGACTATGTAGTGAATTTAATTAACTGACTGAATTCTAGAACAGTCTGTGCCTAAGTAAGTAAGCAGATGCAGAAGGGGGCGGTGGGCAATGAGTAGGATCTGAGAGAGGAAATTAGAGGATAGCACCACACAGCCTACCCAGGTGGTGTTAAAAGGGACTGGATAATCCAGGCTGGAATTTCACAGAGTCGAACCCATGGGAACGCTGTGGAACGCTGTTGAAACCAGTGGGAAGCGGTGGCCCCGCTTTACTAACAGGTTCAAGCAGTACAATGTGATATGTATTCTGGTCAAATTTCTGTCATATATATATTTTATATAATTAACTATGCCATGTTGATTTTTGTAATCTATTTGACAATAACTTGAGTTAACTTTGCAGATATTTGAAATAAAAAGGTAGAAGCAATTTTTCTTTTTGAAGTCTTAACTTTGAAGATATTTGAAGTGAAAATTTAGAAAATTTAATTCAGGGTGTACAATGAAATGCTGGTCATTTTATTGTTGTGGGCCATTTCTTTTAGCACAGCAGTGTCGGGCAAGTAAACCAAACTGCAGTAGATGTGTAATGACTGGCTAAGCATGCGTCAGTCAAGTCTAGGTAAAGGGCCTGTCACAATATGGCTTATGGCGGCGGCATATGCGAAACGTCGCAAAATAATTTGAAAATCTTAATAGGTCGAGATACGCCGACCTTTTTGCACTGCGGGTGGTCTCAGCAACGTATGAAGTGTACGCACAGCATATGCCTGGCATATGCCTACCTATTCCTAGGGTATGGTGACATATGCAAAGCGTATGACAACGTATACTTGGCGTACTGCCGACGTATGGCCACCATATGCCTAGCGTAGCAGCGTATGAGTAGCGTATTCAAAACTTATGCATAACGTATGAAAAGCATATGATGATGTATGATATCCGCACTGTCAGGATGAGTACCGACTTGCGACAGTGTGCACTCATGGCGAGTTTATAGTGCTGTCCGACTGGAATACCATACATGCATACATACATACATACATACATACATACATACATACATACATACATACATACACAGGTACATACATACAAACAACATACCTCACGAAGAGATGGGAAGGGTAGGACCGTCCAAACATGTGCTCCAACTACTATCAAAAGCAACTACCTATTAGGTTGATTATTGGGGGGTTTGTGACCTAGAGGTAAGTGTTTTGGTTTTGTAAAGTTAATGCGTCCATGAAGGCTACTCTCCTCCCCCTTCCCTCAGCCTCCGACACACACATTGCATCAACTGTTTTGAGAAAGCATCGCATTGAGTGGCGAGGAGGGTTGTGATGGGTGGTGGTGGCTCACAGGTAGAAAGCATGAAGTGGTGTTAGTGTCGAAGTGTGTTTTGGGATAGTGAAGGGGTGTGGAGTGTTGGGTTAGGGAATGGATTAACTTCTCAAAAGCAGAGGGGGCAGTGGTGTTAGAGTCGATGGGGTGGTGTGGATGGTGGATGGTGAGGGGATGTGGGGTGTTGGGTGAGGCTATGGACTAGGTTGTCGGAGATAGAGGGTGGAGTGGTGTTAGTGTAGCTAAATGAACTGTGGGTGAGGGGATGTTGGGTGGGTAGGGATTGTGGACTTCTACTCTCAACTGTCTTCTGGTTACAGAAAGAGACGGCGCCCTCGTCTCCGGTTCAAGGATACCATCAAGAGAAACCTGAAGCTGAGAGACATTAAGAATGACTATTGGACATCACTCTCACAGCAGAGAGCTAAATGGAGAGCGGCAGTCAAGTAATGAAAGCAGTCTTTGTCGCATCGTGACCGACAGCATGATGATGAGGGATTGTGAGTGGAAGTGGAAATGAAACCAAGTCGTCAGATATAGGGTGTTAGTGTGGCTAGAGATAGGTGGGCTTGGTGGGGGGTGAAGGGTGAATGGGTTTGGAATGAGGAATGGTATAGGTTTTCAGAAATAGAGTGGGGAGTGGTGTTAGTGTGGCTAGAGAAAGTTTTGGTTTGTGTGAGATAAAGAGTGTATGGGAGTTTGGAGTGAGGAACAATCGAATACTTCACAAATAGATTGGGAAGAGGGTAGAGAGGGTTTCGGTTGGTGGAAGGGGTGGTGAGGGGGCGTGATGTACAGGAATGAAGCTTACTTGTCAGAGATGGAGTGGGGGAGGGCGGTGCTGTTAGTGTGACTAGATGGGGCTCTGGTTGGTGGGGGTGTGGGAGAGGGGGCGTGGTGTGAGGGAATGAGGCTTACTTGTCGGAGATGGAGGGGGGGGGGGGGGTAGGGCGGTGCTGTTAGTGTAACTAGATGGGGCTCTGGTTGATGGGTGTGGAGAGGGGGCGTGGTGTGAGGGAATGAGGCTTACTTGTCAGAGTGGGGTGTTGTTAGTGTGACTAGATGGGGCTCTGGTTGGTGGGGGTGTGGAGAGGGGGCGTGGTGTGAGGGAATGAAGCTTACTTGTCAGAGGTGGAGGAAGGAGTGGGGTGCTGTTAGTGTGATTAGATCGGGCTCTGGTTGGGGGGTGTGGTGAGGGGGCGTGGTGTGAGGGATTGAGGCTTACTTGTCAGAGTGGGGTGTTGTTAGTGTGACTAGATGGGGCTCTGGTTGGTGGGGGTGTGGAGACGGGGCGTGGTGTGAGGGAACGAGGCTTACTTGTCAGAGATGGAGGAAGGAGTGGGGGGCTGTTAGTGTGATTAGATCGGGCTCTGGTTGGGGGGGGGGGGGGTGGTGGTGAGGGGGCGTGGTGTGAGAGATTGAGGCTTACTTGTCAGAGTGGGGTGTTGTTAGTGTGACTAGATGGGGCTCTGGTTGGTGCGTGTGGTGAGGGGGCGTGGTGTGAGGGAATGAGATTAAACTTCTCAGAGATGGCGGGGGGCAGGGGTTGTGGCGGTAGTGTGGCGGTAGTGTGGCGGTAGTGTGGTGGTAGTGTGGCGGTAGTGTGGCGGTAGTGTGGCGGTAGTGTGGCGGTAGTGTGGCGGTAGTGTGGTGGTAGTGTGGGGGTAGTGTGGGGGTATTGTGGGGCTAGTGTGGCTGTAGTGTGGCGGTAGTGTGGTGGTAGTGTGGCGGTAGTGTGGCCGTAGTGTGGTGGTAGTGTGGCGGTAGCATGGTGGTAGTGTGGGAGTAGTGTGGCGGTAGTGTGGTGGTAGTATGGTGGTAGTGTGGTGGTAGTGTGGCGGTAGTGTGGTGGTAGTGTGGCGGTAGTGTGGTGGTAGTGTGGCGGTAGTGTGGCGGTAGTGTGGTGGTAGTGTGGCGGTAGTGTGGCGGTAGTGTGGCGGTAGTGTGGTGGTAGTGTGGGGGTAGTGTGGGGGTATTGTGGGGCTAGTGTGGATGTAGTGTGGGGGTAGTGTGGTGGTAGTGTGGCGGTAGTGTGGCCGTAGTGTGGTGGTAGTGTGGCGGTAGTGTGGCGGTAGTACGGTGGTAGTGTGGCGGTAGTGTGGCGGTAGTGTGGCGGTAGTGTGGCGGTAGTGTGGTGGTATTGTGGGGGTAGTATGGTGGTAGTGTGGCGGTAGTGCGGCGGTAGTGTGGCGGTAGTATGGTGGTAGTGTGGCGGTAGTGTGGCGGTAGTGGGGTGGTAGTGTGGTGGTAGTGGGGTGGTAGTGTGGTGGTAATGTGGCGGTAGTGTGGGGGTAGTGTGGCGGTAGTATGGTGGTAGTGTGGTGGTAGTGTGGCGGTGGTGTGGTGGTAGTGTGGTGGGAGTGTGGCGGTAGTGTGGTGGTAGTGTGGCGGTAGTGTGGTGGTAGTGTGGCGGTAGTATGGTGGTAGTGTGGCGGTAGTGTGGTGGTAGTGTGGGGGTAGTGTGGCGGTAGTGTGGCGGGAGTGTGGTGGTAGTGTGGCGGTAGTGTGGCGGTAGTGTGGTGGTAGTGTGGGGGTAGTATGGTGGTAGTGTGGCGGTAGTGTGGCGGTAGTGTGGTGGTAGTGTGGTGGTAGTGTGGCCGTAGTGTGGTGGTAGTGTGGGGGTAGTATGGCGGTAGTGTGGCGGTAGTGTGGCGGTAGTGGGGTGGTAGTGTGGTGGTAGTGTGGCGGTAGTGTGGGGGTAGTGTGGCAGTAGTATGGTGGTAGTGTGGCGGTAGTGTGGTGGTAGTGTGGCGGTGGTGTGGTGGTAGTGTGGTGGTAGTGTGGCGGTAGTGTGGCGGTAGTGTGGCGGTAGTGTGGTGGTAGTGTGGTGGTAGTGTGGCGGTAGTGTGGCAGTAGTGTGGCGGTAGTGTGGCGGTGGTGTGGTGGTAGTGTGGCGGTAGTGTGGTGGTAGTGTGGCGGTGGTGTGGTGGTAGTGTGGTGGTAGTGTGGTGGTAGTGTGGCGGTAGTGTGGCGGTAGTGTGGTGGTAGTGTGGTGGTAGTGTGGTGGTAGTGTGGCGGTGGTGTGGTGGTAGTGTGGTGGGAGTGTGGCGGTAGTGTGGTGGTAGTGTGGTGGTAGTGTGGCGGTAGTGTGGTGGTAGTGTGGCGGTAGTGTGGTGGTAGTGTGGTGGTAGTGTGGGGGTAGTGTGGCGGTAGTGTGGCGGGAGTGTGGTGGTAGTGTGGCGGTAGTGTGGCGGTAGTGTGGTGGTAGTGTGGTGGTAGTGTTGTGGTAGTGTGGCGGTAGTGTGGCGGTAGTATGGTGGTAGTGTGGCGGTAGTGTGGCGGTAGTGTGGCGGTAGTGTGGTGGTAGTGTGGTGGTAGTGTGGCGGTAGTGTGGTGGTAGTGTGGTGGTAGTATGGTGGTAGTGTGGCGGTAGTGTGGTGGTAGTGTGGCGGTAGTGTGGTGTAGTGTGGTGGTAGTGTGGCGGTAGTGTGGTGGTAGTGTGGCGGTAGTGTGGCGGTAGTGTGGTGGTAGTGTGGTGGGAGTGTGGCGGTAGTGTGGCGGTAGTGTGGTGGTAGTGTGGGAGTGTGGCGGTAGTGTGGTGGGAGTGTGGTGGTAGTGTGGCGGTAGTGTGGCGGTAGTGTGGTGGTAGTGTGGCGGTAGTGTGGGGTAGTGTGGTGGTAGTGTGGCGGTAGTGTGGGTAGTGTGGGGTAGTGTGGTGGTAGTGTGGCGGTAGTGTGGTGGTAGTGTGGGTAGTGTGGGGTAGTGTGGTAGTGTGTGGTAGTGTGGTGGGAGTGTGGCAGTAGTGTGGCAGTAGTGTGGTGGTAGTGTGGTGGTAGTGTGGCGGTAGTGTGGTGGTAGTGTGGCGGTAGTGTGGCGGTAGTGTGGTGGTAGTGTGGCGGTAGTGTGGCGGTAGTGTGGCGGTAGTGTGGTGGTAGTGTGGCGGTAGTGTGGCGGTAGTGTGGCGGTAGTGTGGCGGTAGTGTGGTGGTAGTGTGGTGGTAGGTGTGGGGGTAGTGTGGCGGTAGTGTGTGGTAGTGTGCGGTAGTGTGGCGGTAGTGTGGCGGTAGTGTGGCGGTAGTGTGGTGGTAGTGTGGCGTAGTGTGGTGGAGTGTGGCGGTAGTGTGGGGGTAGTGTGGCGGTAGTGTGATGGTAGTGTGGCGGTAGTGTGGGGGTAGTGTGGCAGTAGTGTGGTGGTAGTGTGGTGGGAGTGTGGCAGTAGTGTGGCAGTAGTGTGGTGGTAGTGTGGTGGTAGTGTGGCGCTAGTGTGGCGGTAGTGTGGCGGTAGTGTGGCGGTAGTGTGGTGGTAGTGTGGTGGTAGTGTGGCGGTAGTGTGGGGTAGTGTGGCGTAGTGTGGGTAGTGTGGGTAGTGTGGGTAGTGTGGCGGTAGTGTGGTGGTAGTGTGGTGGTAGTGTGGTGGTAGTGTGGCGGTAGTGTGGTGGTAGTGTGGCGGTAGTGTGGCGTAGTGGGGTGGTAGTGTGGTGGTAGTGTGGCGGTAGTGTGGGGTAGTGTGGCGTAGTGTGGTGGTAGTGTGGTGGGTAGTGTGGCGTAGTGTGGGTAGTGTGGTGGTAGTGTGGTGGTAGTGTGGCGCTAGTGTGGCGGTAGTGTGGCGGTAGTGTGGCGGTAGTGTGGTGGTAGTGTGGCGGTAGTGTGGCGGTAGTGTGGCGGTAGTGTGGTGGGAGTGTGGCGGTAGTGTGGCGGTAGTGTGGCGGTAGTGTGGCGGTAGTGTGGCGGTAGTGTGGCGGTAGTGTGGCGGTAGTGTGGCGGTAGTGTGGTGGTAGTGTGGCGGTAGTGTGGGGGTAGTGTGGCGGTAGTGTGATGGTAGTGTGGCGGTAGTGTGGCGGTAGTGTGGCGGTAGTGTGGCGGTAGTGTGGTGGTAGTGTGGCAGTAGTGTGGTGGGAGTGTGGCGGTAGTGTGGGGGTAGTGTGGCGGTAGTGTGATGGTAGTGTGGCGGTAGTGTGGCGGTAGTGTGGCGGTAGTGTGGCGGTAGTGTGGTGGTAGTGTGGCGGTAGTGTGGCGGTAGTGTGGGGGTAGTGTGGCGGTAGTATGGTGGTACTGTGGGGGTAGTGTGGTGGTAGTGTGGCGGTAGTGTGCTGGTAGTGTGGCGGTAGTGTGGCGGTAGTGTGGCGGTAGTGTGGCGGTATTATGGTGGTAGTGTGGCGGTAGTGTGGGGGTATTGTGGGGCTAGTGTGGCTGTGGACTCGTGCATATGTTGTTGGCTGATAGCAGCTTTTTATCACAGACCACATTCCAACGGGAACCTTTTCATGAGCATTGCGTGCATATATATTTATATTTATATATATTTAATATATATTTATATGTATATATATATATGGGTGGCCGGGCACGGTAGCCGAATCGGGAGAGCGCAGGCCTCCTGTGAGGGAGATCGGTTGTTCAATTCCCGGTCGAGTCAAACCACTGACTTACAAAATTGATACTTGTCGCTTCCTCGCTTGGTGCTCATATTAATAGGATAGGGCAAGTTCTGGTTAGCTCAGAGTCAGGAAAATGTGACTGGGTGGGCTATCAGGCCATGGTGCTGGTGGCCTGATTTCCCAGGGGCAGCACTATAAAGTCACCAGTCACAAGTTCGTACCGATCCTGATATGACCTTAGATGTTGCCAGGATGTAAAACTCCAACAACCAACCATATATATGGGTGTGTATTTATATACTCAATGAGCGCAATTAAAAAGCAGTGCTTCACTGGGGCTCATCGCGCATGCGCACCTGATATCCGCCATATTTGGTGAAAGCTGTGCGTTGTACAATGAATAGAATTCATCATGTTGCAGTTGCGTGATAGTGCTGTGTTGTGAGTATGGTAATTTTGTCAAGTGGTATTTTTTTTTTAATCCAGGGCATGAGGGTGGGTGGTTTCCAATGGAAATAACACGATCATCTTAAATAAATGTATGTAGGAAACAAACGACTTGGTCTACTTTACAACCAGGGATCAAAGCGGTATCCTGCAAAACACGCGAACATCGGGCTGAGGCATTGGCGCCACCGAACGGGTTCTAGCAGACCCAAGCCATGGTTATTACATCAATGGCAAATTTATGTAAAAAGACAGATTCCCCCCCCCCCCCACCCCCGCGATAGGATTAGCACTGTCAGGGAATCGCGGAAAAAATGTCGGAAACAGGTTTCAACTGTCCCTATTGTGAATCTATCACCGCCTATACCAAACTCTTTCTTGTTTTGGGTTTATGTTCTATCACCATATAAGGTAATATAAGAATGGGAATCAACTACCTAATTGCTATCATATATATGTGCTCTATAATCCATTATGGGAATATAAACAAGGACACTATTTATCTTCAGTTCCCTACGTAATAGTTTAGCACTTACCCTATCTAACTGACTCTGTGTAGTATGACATGGGCCACATTGGTGCCACCTGTGAGGGGCTCTAGGCACTGTATGCCAGCTGCGTCTGGCCATTAATGCCTATAGGCCCGTCGGGACGGTCAAATTTTAACTTTAGGTGGGCATTTAATATATCTCCGCCAGAGAATATATATCTTATTCTCAACCACATCAGTCTTATCATTGTTCTGTTTATCTGGGACCAACTGTTTATATATATATACATGTTGGTCTGTTGTGAACATTAATCGGTGATTATAAAAAATCGCGGAAATCCGTGAAATCGCGGAGATCTTTCACCCCTGTACAATATAGTATGCAGGCGGAGTGGGGAGAGTGAGGGGTGAGGTGGGGGGGGGGGAGGTCAGCCGATGGGGGTGGGTTTGTGAGGGTGGGGGTTGATGCCACCAATACCAACATACGGGAATGACCGGCAGCACAGCCTTGAGTCTGGCTCGCTGGTTCCAGAGTAACAACATATCTAGTCCACTGGTCTGGTATCTTCGGACGCCGGATACCGGCAAAACCAGCGACAAAACCAGACCGAGGGTGATTAGTACCAGCAGTGGGGGGTGGGTGGGGTGTGTAATTGGTGGTCGGCGTCCTGATAATGTCAGGATACCGCCGGCAATATACAGTATGGGTACCAGCTTTGTGTGGTCTACTGTATGTCTTGCCAAACTGAAGTGATTTGTAAACTGCTAGAAGTAGAATAAACAGACTGGGAAGATTTACGGATAAAGGTCGCATTCCTTACACGCGTAATGCGTAATGCGAATGCAAATTCGAATGCGACAAAAAATCGAAACGCCTTGAAACCTATGACAGTATGAGTTACATTCCTTACACGCGTAATGCGAATGCGAATGCAAATGCAAATGAAAATCCATTATCCCGATCGCTCCATGTAGCGATCGGTGCATAATGCGTAATGCGTAAAGGTGGTGCGAATAGAAAATCATGAGTCGCATTTGTCCATTGATATAAGGTTGGAGGAGGCGACTGATAATTAAGGACAGCCGGGAGAAGGACGGTTGTAGAAGATTGGCAGCAAAGAGACAGACGGTTACGGGAAAGCTAAAAATGCTACCATATGCACAGAAATATGAATACTTATCTATAATTTGGTTATAATAAAGGTAGGAACCCACATGTGACATACGAAAGCAGTTTCCATGAGAAATATGAAGAATGGGACGGTGCACACATGTAGGTTTATGCGGCGGACCTGTTAGGAAGCAGTCTTCATGAGAAATATGAAGAATGGGACTGTGCAAACATGGCTCAGTTTAGCTTGCTTCGAGGGATGTTAGGACCGTCCCAAATATGAATACTTATGTACTTTTTATATACTTCACTGCATAACGCATAACGCATAACATGTGTAAGGAATGATGGCATTCGCATAACGCATTACGCATTACACATTACGCATTATGCGTGTAAGGAATACAACCTTTAAGGTATGGCTCTCAATGCGTAGGCTAAATAGTAATTACGTAACATAGGTAGGCTGGTTGTTGGAATGTTATGTATGAAATATAATTTACCGAACTGTCTCCCGTTTTTGGCAGATCGTGCAGGGGTTCGAACCCTGGTCGAGTCAAACCAATGACTTAAGAATTAATACTTGTCGCTTCCTAACGAGGGACTTTGCATTATTAGGACAGGGCAATGACTGGTTGGCTCAGTGTCTGGATAATGTGACTGAATAGGATATCAGTAGCCTGGTCGCCCTGTGGGGCAGCGCTATAAAGTCGACATGCCTCTGCACTGTGACAATTCGGTACCCGTCCTGATATAGCTTTAAATGTTGCCAGGACGTAAGACCTCAACCAACCATCATTTACCAAAAGAAAAATATAACTTGAACCAGCCAGTCACATCGTACATAATAGAACTAGTGCCTTATGATTAGTGTCACTTCATTCCAGCAGGTGGCAACTTCTTGCAGGGCGTAACCATGGACACATATGTATAGTATCCCATGATTGCATAAGTAATGCACTGCATTTTGAAAGGGGGAAAATGGGTTTTACGTATATTCATGCAAAATTATTGAACTATGCATCTAGTGTTTAATTCCATCTTATTACGTCTTTTGATAGGATTGAGTCTTTGGCATAATTGTTAGATAAATAGATCCTTATAATCTACTTCAGTTTTAAGTCACTTGTATTATGAATGCTAACTTTGAAGAAATTAATGTTGGAATGCACAAGAAAATGCTGGATATCATAAGCTTCAGCAGTGGAAGGCTCTATTAAATTAATGTAGTATTCCTATCTAATTCTATGCAGCAACAAATATATAGTAACAATAGTAATACCCACCACGTCAGTAGAACAAAATAAAATACATATATGCCAAGAAAATCTAAAATAACTAACATAGGCTACTAACCATACCCACCAATTATATGATTAATTGATTGATTGATTGGTGGTTGCTTTACGCCGTGTCGGCAGCATAGGCCATATTCACGGCGAGAAATGTTTGTTTTTTGTTCAAACCATCGCTTTTACATGTAAAAGCAGACAATCAATTATGTGCCAATAGACACTCATTAAATTAGAAAGCTCACAATCATATATTTGTGGTCAAGGGAAACAAATTCCCATAGAAAAAGAAAAGTTTTATTAATAATTGATAGAATCCATTTAGTAAACTATATAAGGTGGTACAGTCCAGCTGCCCTCAAATAGGCTAAAATGTTTTCCTGTTTTACCTTAGTAAAAAGGTCATGCATACTGTCTGCAGTGTAGAACCGTTGGCGCAGGGCCAACAAAATCAACCCACCAATTATATATCTGCTACTGAAATGCAGGCAATCAAATTACTTATCAGCAGCTACTGTGTGGTAAGATAACTCCAACCCTACAACTGGCCAGCATTGAAAACAAGCCTAGGTACCCGGGCTTATATGCTAGCCTCAATAAAACAAATTAAATTTAAAAAAGAGCACCATAAGATGAATATATAGGATGAAGTGCTGGTCGGTATTTTGATCGGGAAAAAAGATATTCATCATTGCATTATGCAGCATTAATTAGAGCAACCGTCATATTAATTATTAGTTGTATTACTCATATATTCATTGTTTCTTTCGCCTAATGAGAATCATACAAGAAGAGACGAAAAGCTTCCGAAAAACAAGATAATATTCATGCCAACAGTCACTGATGTGATGTTAGATAAGTGTTACTGGTTCACTGCAGATGGTTGTTGTTAAAGCATTCATAACAGAATCGGCTATTGTTGTTGTTTTTAAGTTTTGTTTGACTGCATTTGTTCATTACTAGTGTTATCTGTTCGTGACCAGCACATCCGACAGACATGATATGGTACCAGCCACCAACGGCCTCTTCATCAACGTATGCTTATCTTATCGCAACACACTTTCTGCCTTGCTAGATGAACGACTGAAGTAGTAGAGAAAATTACAGATATTAAAGCCACAATATATATATTGTATAATCTGACAACAGAATATTGTTTTTTTACCCGAAGATAAACACTTTGGTAGATTTAATCTGACATATCCAACTTCAGATAAGGGCGCACTCGTTAAGCATGTATTGCAGTTGTGTGCACCTCTGCTATGCGGTTATACTGCTATGCTGCTAGGCTGCTGTGCTGCTATGCTGCTATGTTGCTGTGCTGCTATGCTGCTATGTTGCTGTGCTGCTATGCTGCTATGTTGCTGTGCTGCTATGCTGCTAGGCTGATGTGCTGCTATGCTGCTAGGCTGCTGTGCTGCTATGTTGCTATGCTGCTATGTTGCTGTGCTGCTCTGCTGCTATGTTGCTGTGCTGCTATGCTGGTACCGGGCGCGGTGGTGGAATCGGTAGAGCGCAGGACTCGCATGCCAGAGATCAGAAGTTCAGTTCCCGGTCAAATCAAACCAATGACTTATCAAATGTATACTTGTCACTTCCTAGCCAGGTGCTCAGCATTATTAGGATAGAGCAAGGATTGGTTACCTCAGTGACAGGATAATGTGACTGAGTGGGATATTGGGTCATGGTGCCAGCAGCCTGATTTTCCCAGTGGGGTAGAACTATTAAGTTGTCATGAGTGTGCACTGTCACAAGTCAGTACCCGTCCTGATATAACCTTAGATGTTGCCAGGACGTAATAATTCCAACAACCAACCAAAGCTATGCTGCTATGGAGGTTTTGTTAGACAAATGGATAAACAAAGCCTATATCAAGCATTTCGGTGTGCATGCAAACATTATTTTTTTGGTTTTCACTTCAACTGCCTCTAAATTTACCTGCTATAAATTGACTATGGGAATCGACCTGATATATTTACCTTTAAACGAAAATTATATAAAAACCATTGAATGGTGCAGCATTAAGGAATAACTGCCTGATATGGGGTTTCATACCCTAGGCACTCTGAATAAACATGAAGCAAGGTGTATCTATGGCCGATACAAATGCTAAGACCCAATATACCCAGTAAAGCATTCATTAAGTTACATTATATTTTAAAGCTGTTGCTATTTGGAGAAATGGAAAGTGAAATATTGGTTGCGATTCATCCAATTGCATTTGATTCGCCACAGAATGACAAGCACCCACCATACTCTGCACTAGCTACACTGGTCCCTGTACCCATATCGCCTCACCTCTACGTATATTTTATTTCTCTATCCAGTATTGTGTGGAAGCATCAATTTAAGTTGGAGAGTGGGAGAGCAGCAGGCCGGCTACATTCGGGCACCAACCGACTGGACCACCCCATTCGCGGATAGGGGTGGAGGGTGGCCACGAGGCACTCCCCATCATTACTGTTGTTGAAAATGGGGGCTGTCGGTATATAGGTTTGGGTATCAAGTTCTGAGAGAGTGGGTTGTGGAATCCCCGTAGATTTGCCGCGGTGGTGCAGTGCATGCTGGGAAGGACTCCTCCACTACCCATCACCACCCGAGGAGTGTGCATGTCTGTTACTGTGTGTGCGTGGAAGGGGACGGGTAGCAAATATCACTACAGATTGTTCATTACTAGTGTTATCTGTTCGTGACCAGCACATCCAACACACATGATATGTTAAAAGCCACCAACGGCGTCTTCGTCAACGTAGGCTTATCTTATCGCAACACTCTTCTTTCTATAGAGCTTATCACCCGTGATAAAGGGGTTTATCACTATCCATATATGAATCAATATATATATGGTTGTATATATTTATGTTTATATATATTTAATATCTTTATGTTTATATATATGTACACATATATTTATATATATGTATATAATATACAGTAATGCATATATATATATATATAAATATGTATATATATGTAGTAGTCTGCACTGACCTCTCAGGCAAGTAACCACATAGACAGGTAAGCGTGGGTAGTGTGGTGATATCAAGGAGCATAGGTGGTGTAATGGTTAACACACTGGCCTGGAATGCAAAGAGATGTGGGTTCGAGTCCTGCTCTAGGCACAATATTTCCCATTTTCATCACCCCCATGACATATATTTATATACCATGTATATAAATATATACATATATATATATAGTATAGTTATACGAGTCTTACCTTGGTACAGATGATGGATAACTGTTGTTTTACCGAGGTATAAGCCTCGGATAGATGTGGGCTAGGGAGAGGTAAGCACGTCCGGTACCAGCAATCTTAACCTACTTATTGAGGATAAAAATGACTTTCAAACAATGGATACTATTACTTTACCGAAAAGGTACACCAACGGAATAGATGTGGCAGGGTGTGGCGGGAGGGCCCTAGCCCACATCTATCCGAGGCTTATACCTCGGTAAAACAACAGTTATCCATCATCTGTACCAAGGTAAGACTCGTATAACTATACTATTTTACCTCGGTAAACAGCCTCAGATTAGCCTCAGGCTAGGGAGACCTTTACATAATTCATTTTTATCCTTAATATCATTCTTTCTTATTATTATAACATTCTAAATTTTTGTTCTCACCTATTCTTGTTAGTTGGCGAGAAGACGCCTTGCAACGCCGGTAGGCTTTTCTAGTCGTTTATTATAATGTTTTGCAAACGACTTAGCCGTCTTTCAGCCTGCATGCGCTAGTATTCTTTTCACAGAAATACCAAGCACCCGTGCCTTGGAGACCATGGCTCCTCTAGTTGAGTGGGAAGAGTATTTACTCGTATCCACTCCAGCCAATTTCAACACCGTAATTGTCCATCTGGCAAGTGTGTCTGGTGAAATCGCCTTATGTGGCTTTATAAAGCTCACTAATAGTTGTTGTGATGCACGTAAATCCTTTGTCTTGTATATATAAGCCTGTATGGCCGACACAACACATAATTTCCGATCATTCGGAAAACAGTCTAAGTGAACCGTTGATAAAGGGTCACCTAACGTGTTCGATTTAAGCAATTTTTCTAAATCAAACGTAGCTTGTTCCTTGTCTATTTCTAATCCAGTTAAGGATAAAGCAACAATCGTCTGTCCTCTGTGTCCGGTTACTAACAATAACAGGACCGCGACCTTAAAACCTAACTGTTTTATATCTAACCACGAGTTGTGAGGCCAAGCCTGAAACAACTTAAATACTATAGAAACATCCCAAAACCGACTATACTTTGGTTTTGGAGGATTCCTTTGATACATTGAACGAAGTAAATAACAAAGAACATAATGTTTTCCAACTGTTTCGCCATCAATTCTAGGTAATATAATTGATAACGCACACCTCGCCACATTAATCGATCCAAAGGAAAGTCCTTCATCCTCTAGAGAACGAAGAAACCGAGCTACTTGTGAAATCTTTGGATTTGTTGGCTTAACTTTCATTAACAAACAATGTACACCCCATTTCTTTAAATAGGTTGTATACATTTTGACAGTACCTGGCCTCAAGGCATCCGATACTATCCTATCCTCAGTAATTCTGTCCAATCCAAATTGCTGTAGCTGCTTCCTTAGAAAAGGAATGCCAATAGGGGCATCGTTGACACGTCGCCGTGAACCACTAGCGGTCCGTGGTGCGTCAGATTCCCGAGTTTTCTTGGGAATCGTATATGATCTTTTGCCAGTTGTGAAACTGCTGGCAGCCAAGGTTGCGTGTCCCAATCGGGCACCACCAGTATCGCATGTGTCCCTTCCAAGCCGATTTTTCTCACTACTCGGCTGATAATGCTAAATGGTGGGAAAATATAAAAATAATTATTTTCCCAGGTAATAGCAAACGCATCTACTTTCCAAGCATCCGGTTCAGGATGCCAAGAAACATAACAGGGTAACTTGTTATTATTTCGTGATGCAAATAAGTCAACTTCAGGTGTACCCCATTTTTCACAAACGAAGTTAAACAAAGGTGTAGAGAGAGACCACTCTAAATGGTCATGGAAATTTCTACTTTTATAATCTGCAAGTGTATTTTGTGACCCTGGAATATGCGCTACAGTCAGCCAGACTTGTTGAGCCTGTGCCCAGTTCCAAATCAGTTTAGATAACTGATTGCAAGACTTTGATTTGGTTCCACCCATGTTACGAATATATGCCATGGCAGTAGTATTATCAGTTAGTATTCTAACCTGTGATTTATTTATCTTTACTAAACTACGTAAGCCCAGATAAATAGCACACAATTCTAGTGCATTAATATAGTCTGATTTTTCATCATCAAGCCATCTACCTCCTGTTGTGACCACATCTCGATGAGCTCCCCAACCTTCTAACGAAGCATCAGTAGTAATTACTGTATTAGGTTCCGCCATGCGGATTGGATTTGGTGAACTTGCTATATGTTGCATCCACCATCCAATATCCTGTAACCCTTCTTGCGAAATAAACATCTTTCGCTCAAAATTGCCTTTAGTTCGTGCTAACTGTTCGTGTTATCTATTTCTAGCGACTTAATATGGGCCTTCCCATATAACACAGCAGGTGCATATGATGTCATTATGCCAATAAGAACAGCAACCTGTCTAATTTTAGGCTTTGATAACTTAATAAGCTGAGTCGCTGTAGTCATAAACTTAATTAGTTTTTGTTCTGTTATCGACACTGTAAGGGACTGTGTATCCAGAATAAACCCTAAACATTTGAGTTGTTTTGTTGGTTTAAACACTGACTTTTGTCGATGTACATAAAACCCCAATTTAGTGAGTAATGCACATAAATCCAAAACTGCATTCACACAACCAATTTGTGTTGATGCTATAATAAAAGAATCATCTATGTATGGAAACATTATGTGACCCTTCCTCACCATTACCGAGAAAACAGGTTTAAGCAATTTAGTAAATAAACGAGGCGCACAAGCTAAGCCATTCGGCATGCAGGTAAACTCATAGAGTTGGTTATCCCAAATAAATCGAAGAAATTTTCGGTATTGTTCCATTATGGGAAGCGTATAATATGCATCTTGTAAATCAACACTAGCCATCCACGCATCTGGTGTAATCAGATCTCGTGCCGTATCTAGAGAGAACATTTTAAAATGTCGATATTCCACCCTTTTATTAAGGATTGTTAAATCCAGGATCATTCGAACATCACCATTAGGCTTCGGTCTCGAGAAAATGTTTGAAATAAACTGTCCTGAACAGTGTGTCACTTTTTGTATAATTCCTTTCTCAAAGAATTTATGTACCTGTTTAGTTAGTGCCTCTCGTTCAACTGGTTGAATGTTATATGGAAAAGGTATTATACTTTGTACAGGAATTTGTGTAAAGGGAATGTGAACACCCCTAACTATTTTTAAAATTTCTTGGTCACTAGTAATTTTGTGCCACTCAGAAATATGATTACTAATATTACCAGCCACAAAGTTGCTTACAGTTTGTGTGTTTTTAGAGGCTGCAGGGACTTGTAAAGTTTGTGTTTGGACCTCTACTTGGACCCGCCCCTGGGGAAAGGTCTCGACGAGTTGAACCCTCGGCCTATTGGCCGTGCGGTGTTGTCGGTCCAGCCTGGGCGAGCGCCCCGGCCCCGAAACCCTTGACCGAAGCTTGAACTCGGTCTGGTTCCTCTGGTGAACCGTCGTGGACGAAAATCCCCTCGTGACTTTTTGAAACGAGGAGCTTCCTGTTTCTTCTTGCCATCCATGTTTTTTCCCACTCTTGGCTGCAGTCTCTACCTCTTTATAGAGGTATTGTAGTTGACCGCCAAACATCTTGGTGTTATCTAAGGGTTTCCCTTTAATCGGCTCTGGAGCAAGATAAAGCGTAAACTCCTTCCCCTCATTATCGGTAACCTTCTTAGAGCAAGCCACTTCCTTGCCAGCATCTGTGCAAACTGACTTGAAGACATTTTCATATCTTCGATACGACAGGTAATTACCTGCCGCCGCTAACACTGCAATGCCTTTGTCCATTGTCTTAGCCAAAGACGAGAACTTATTTTCACTCTGCATCCTATTAGCCACAGGAACAATAGCTGTTAGGGTAGCCAACACTGCCTTATGCACTGTGTGCAACACATCCTCAAACTTCTTACGGTCATCCGTCATATTGACATCCCGATCCATTTCTTTAATGATGGAGTTGGGAACACCCTTTATGCCTGTTAACTCATCTCCTAACTTGGAGATAACCTCCGCCGGTTTAAACGTGCGGAAATGACCATTCACGGTCTCGCGCATAAGCGTAGTGGTTTTAACCCGCTTAGCCTTTGGCTTCTCCACCTTCTTAGCCACTTTAGTGCCAATGTCCGCATAGACACCTTCATATATGGTGTCTGAGTCTGATTCCGTAGAAGTAGACTCAGTGGACGAATCAGAAGAAGAATATTTCCTCTTCCTCTTCTTCTTTTTGGACTTAGTCTTCCGCTTTTTGCGAAAACCAGTCTCTGCCCGCTCCTTGGTGAATTCATCACCCGAAGAAATCACCTGTTTCTTCTTCTTCCGACGTTTAGGAGAAGGAGGAGGAGGAGCCTTAAGCTCCACCGCTGAGTCTGTGTCCAAGAAATCCTCATACGAATCCTCTTGGACACTCGGCCTACGCCGCTTCCGAGACACGGGCGATTTGGAAGTCAAGATGTGGCTTTCCAACCGTGCAAAGCGAGCCTCCCAATCTGGAGGCGCAGGCACATCAGGCACTGCGTCCTCGTCCGGGTCGGAGAGTATATGCGCCCGGGGCTGTGTCGACGGCACTGCCGACAACACAGGTGAGGAGTCGTACTCCTCGTCCACTCCACTCGGAACACGCCCCTCGGCTGCTGCTGCACCGCGCTTACTCCGCTTCGTGGCCATCAGGAACTGTAAACAAAGATTTTGGTCAGTCCTGGTATATATATTTGTCACAATTTGGTTGTTTCAAACTCAATTGGACATCTGGTGGTGTTAGAGAACGTGTTTATACCATTATAACACCGGCGTAATAAGCTAAATTTGTGCGTGGATTGTGGGTCAAACCCAAATCTTTACGCGGGGTCGGGACCAGTGTATCGGCCCGCCCATCCCTCTGTTCCGCACACTTCTCCCACCTGTGACTACTACGTCAACAAGTTGAAGAAAATGCTACGAAACTCGGAGAAACGCCTGAAAATTGTTTGTCTAGGAGAGTCTATAAAAGAAACCCAGGAGCATCTCCAACATTACTCTCTATTAGAGTACGAGAGAATTTCCACATGAGATAGGGCGAAACCCACATCTCTACCCATAGTCACACGGTGACCCGGGTGTTGACAGAACTGCTAATGACCGGTTTGGTTCCTTCGAGAAACCCACTCAAGTGTTCTATCCTTGGTTGTTTATAACCAAATAACTCGTCCAAATTGGACCAACGAAAGTCTAAACTGTCCATATTGATGCTCTAATGCATCATAATTAAGCTAACCACAGTTTTTATTATACTTACTGCGTATTTGCTTGTATGTAGACTAATTTTGCCGGAGCAACCCAACGACACGTTATCCAGTCGTGAGTTGTATATGCTAATTGCTGGTACCGGACGTGCTTACCTCTCCCTAGCCTGAGGCTAGCCTGAGGCTGTTTACCGAGGTAAAATATATATATATATACAAACTCCACTTGTATACTATATAAAAGTGAAGAGAGATATATAGAAAATCAATGTAACTTTATTGTAAGACAAGGAATCGGGACGGGGTAGAAAGGGCCTACATATGCACAATATGAAGTTGTGCAGACATAATTGTCAATTTGAGAAAATACATACTACATCAGGAATTGCAGCTACATCAGTAGGCATTGCTGACAGTGAAGGTGAGGCACGGTGATGGAACCACCTTCACAGTCCGCTGTGTTCTATTCAATCACCATATACGTCAATTACCCATAACCACAGCCCAGAGAGCCTCCCCCTACTCACCGCACTGCCACACACGCAGCCACCACAATCACGGTAACAACCACAGCACCAGCACCAGTCACCTCACACTTACACACACACACAGACGCCAAAATCACCAAAATCACAGTAACATTCGCCACGTCTACACAACACCAGCAACATTCACACAACACTGACACACACGCACCCAGCACAATCACAGTAACACTCACCACGTCTCTACACAGCACCAGCAACATTTACACTACACTGCCACCAAAATCATGGTAACAACCACATCACCAGCACCAGTCACCTCACACTTACACACACCAGAATCACCACAATTACAGTAAACCAGCAACATTCACACAACACTTACACACACGCACCCAGCACAATCACAGTAACACTCACCATGCATCTCCACAGCACCACCAACATTCACACTACACTTACACACACACACCCAGCACAATCACAGTAACACTCACCACGTCTCTCCACAGCACCAGCAACATTCACACTACACTTACAGACACGCACCCAGCACAATCACAGTAACACTCACCACGTCTCTACACAACACCAGCAACATTCACACAACACTTACACACACCCAGCACAATCACAGTAACACTCACCATGTCTCTACACAGCACCACCAACATTCACACTACACTTACACACACACACCCAGCACAATCACAGTAACACTCACCACGTCTCTACACAACACCAGCAACATTCACACAACACTTACACACACCCAGCACAATCACAGTAACACTCACCACGTCTCTCCACAGCACCAGCAACATTCACACTAGACTTACACACACGCACCCAGCACAATCACAGTAACACTCACCACGTCTCTACACAGCACCAGCAACATTCACACAACACTTACACACACGCACCCAGCACAATCACAGTAACACTCACCATGCCTCTCCACAGCACCAGCAACATTCACACTACACTTACACACACACCCAGCACAATCACAGTAACACTCACCACGTCTCTACACAGCACCAGTAATATTCACACTACACTTACACACACGCACCCAGCACAATCACAGTAACACTCACCACGTCTCTACACAGCACCAGCAACATTCACACTACACTTACACACACACACCCAGCACAATCACAGTAACACTCACCATGCCTCTCCACAGCACCACCAACATTCAGACTACACTTACACACACACACCCAGCACAATCACAGTAACACTCACCACGTCTCTACACAGCACCAGCAACATTCACACAACACTTACACACACGCACCCAGCACAATCACAGTAACACTCACCATGCCTCTCCACAGCACCAGCAACATTCAAACTACACTTACACACACACTCCCAGCACAATCACAGTAACACCCATCACGTCTCTCCACAGCACCAGCAACATTCACACTACACTTACACACACCCAGCACAATCACAGTAACACTCACCACGTCTCTCCACAGCACCAGCAACATTCACACTAAACTTACACACACGCACCCAGCACAATCACAGTAACACTCACCACGTCTCTACACAGCACCAGCAACATTCACACAACACTTACACACACCCAGCACAATCACAGTAACACTCACCATGTCTCTACACAGCACCACCAACATTCACACTACACTTACACACACACACCCAGCACAATCACAGTAACACTCACCACGTCTCTACACAACACCAGCAACATTCACACAACACTTACACACACCCAGCACAATCACAGTAACACTCACCACGTCTCTCCACAGCACCAGCAACATTCACACTACACTTACACACACGCACCCAGCACAATCACAGTAACACTCACCACGTCTCTACACAGCACCAGCAACATTCACACAACACTTACACACACGCACCCAGCACAATCACAGTAACACTCACCATGCCTCTCCACAGCACCAGCAACATTCACACTACACTTACACACACACCCAGCACAATCACAGTAACACTCACCATGTCTCTACACAGCACCAGTAATATTCACACTACACTTACACACACGCACCCAGCACAATCACAGTAACACTCACCACGTCTCTACACAGCACCAGCAACATTCACACTACACTTACACACACACACCCAGCACAATCACAGTAACACTCACCATGCCTCTCCACAGCACCACCAACATTCAGACTACACTTACACACACACACCCAGCACAATCACAGTAACACTCACCACGTCTCTACACAGCACCAGCAACATTCAAACTACAGTTACACACACACTCCCAGCACAATCACAGTAACACCCACCACGTCTCTCCACAGCACCAGCAACATTCACACTACACTTATACACACCCAGCACAATCACAGTAACACTCACCACGTCTCTCCACAGCACCAGCAACATTCACACTACACTTACACACACGCACCCAGCACAATCACAGTAACACTCACCACGTCTCTACACAGCACCAGCAACATTCACACTACACTTACACACACACCCAGCACAATCACAGTAACACTCACCATGCCTCTCCACAGCACCACCAACATTCAGACTACACTTACACACACACACCCAGCACAATCACAGTAACACTCACCACGTCTCTACACAGCACCAGCAACATTCACACTACACTTACACACACCCAGCACAATCACAGTAACACTCACCATGTCTCTACACAGCACCACCAACATTCACACTACACTTACACACACACACACCCAGCACAATCACAGTAACACTCACCACGTCTCTCCACAGCACCACCAACATTCACACTACACTTACACGCACGCACCCAGCACAATCACAGTAACACTCACCACGTCTCTCCACAGCACCAGCAACATTCACACTACACTTACACACACACACCCAGCACAATCACAGTAACACTCATCCTGTCTCTACACAGCACCAGCAACATTCACACTACACTTACACACACACCCAGCACAATCACAGTAACACTCACCATGCCTCTCCACAGCACCACCAACATTCACACTACACTTACACACACACCCAGCACAATCACAGTAACACTCACCATGCCTCTCCACAGCACCACCAACATTCACACTACACTTACACACACACACCCAGCACAATCACAGTAACACTCACCATATCTCTACACAGCACCAGCAACTTTCACACTACACTTACACACACACCCAGCACAATCACAGTAACACTCACCATGCCTCTCCACAGCACCACCAACATTCACACTACACTTACACACACACCCAGCACAATCACAGTAACACTCACCATGCCTCTCCACAGCACCACCAACATTCACACTACACTTACACACACACACCCAGCACAATCACAGTAACACTAACCATGTCTCTACACAGCACCACCAACATTCACACTACACTTACACACACCCAGCACAATCACAGTAACACTCACCACGTCTCTCCACAGCACCACCAACATTCACACTACACTTACACACACACTCCCAGCACAATCACAGTAACACTCACCACGTCTCTGCACAGCACCAGCAACATTCACACTACACTTACACACACCCAGCACAATCACAGTAACACCCACCACGTCTCTACACAGCACCAGCAACATTTACACTACACTTACACACACGCACCCAGCACAATCACAGTAACACTCACCACGTCTCTACACAGCACCACCAACATTCACACTACACTTACACACACACACCCAGCACAATCACAGTAACACTCACCACGTTTCTCCACAGCACCACCAACATTCACACTACACTTACACACACACCCAGCACAATCACAGTAACACTCACCATGCCTCTCCACAGCACCACCAACATTCACACTACACTTACACACACACACCCAGCACAATCACAGTAACACTCACCACGTCTCTCAACAGCACCACCAACATTCACACTACACTTACACACACACCTAGCACAATCACAGTAACACTCACCACGTCTCTCCACAGCACCACCAACATTCACACTACACTTACACACACGCACCCAGCACAATCACAGTAACACTCACCACGTCTCTCCACAGCACCAGCAACATTCACACTACACTTACACACACACCCAGCACAATCACAGTAACACTCACCACGTCTCTACACAGCACCAGCAACATTCACACTACACTTACACACACACCCAGCACAATCACAGTAACACTCACCATGTCTCTACACAGCACCACCAACATTCACACTACACTTACACACACCCAGCACAATCACAGTAACACTCACCACGTCTCTACACAGCACCAGTAATATTCACACTATGCCTACACACACACACACAGCACAATCACAGTAACACTCACCATGTCTCTACACAGCACCAGCAACATTCACACTACACTTACACACACCCAGCACAATCACAGTAACACTCACCATGTCTCTACACAGCACCAGCAACATTCACACTACACTTACACACACCCAGCACAATCACAGTAACACTCACCGTGTCTCTACACAGCACCAGCAACATTCACACTACACTTACACACACACCCAGCACAATCACAGTAACACTCACCATGCCTCTCCACAGCACCACCAACATTCACACTACACTTACACACACACAGGCAGCACAATCACAGTAACACTCACCACGTCTCTCCACAGCACCAGCAACATTCACACTACACTTACACACACACCCAGCACAATCACAGTAACACTCACCACGTCTCTACACAGCACCAGCAACATTCACACTACACTTACACACACACCCAGCACAATCACAGTAACACTCACCACGTCTCTACACAGCACCAGCAACATTCACACTACACTTACACACACACCCAGCACAATCACAGTAACACTCACCATGCCTCTCCACAGCACCACCAACATTCACACTACACTTACACACACACACCCAGCACAATCACAGTAACACTCACCACGTCTCTACACAGCACCAGCAACATTCACACTACACTTACACACACCCAGCACAATCACAGTAACACTCACCATGTCTCTACACAGCACCAGCAACATTCACACTACACTTACACACACCCAGCACAATCACAGTAACACTCACCATGTCTCTACACAGCACCAGCAACATTCACACTACACTTACACACACACCCAGCACAATCACAGTAACACTCACCATGGCTCTCCACAGCACCACCAACATTCACACTACACTTACACACACGCACCCAGCACAATCACAGTAACACTCACCACGTCTCTACACAGCACCAGCAACATTCACACTACACTTACACACACCCAGCACAATCACAGTAACACTCACCATGTCTCTACACAGCACCAGCAACATTCACACTACACTTACACACACACCCAGCACAATCACAGTAACACTCACCATGCCTCTCCACAGCACCACCAACATTCACACTACACTTACACACACACACCCAGCACAATCACAGTAACACTCACCACGTCTCTACACAGCACCAGCAACATTCACACTACACTTACACACACCCAGCACAATCACAGTATCACTCACCATGTCTCTACACAGCACCAGCAACATTCACACTACACTTACACACACCCAGCACAATCACAGTAACACTCACCATGTCTCTACACAGCACCAGCAACATTCACACTACACTTACACACACACCCAGCACAATCACAGTAACACTCACCATGCCTCTCCACAGCACCACCAACATTCACACTACACTTACACACACACACCCAGCACAATCACAGTAACACTCACCACGTCTCTACACAGCACCAGCAACATTCACACTACACTTACACACACCCAGCACAATCACAGTAACACTCACCACGTCTCTACACAGCACCACCAACATTCACACTACACTTACACACACGCACCCAGCACAATCACAGTAACACTCACCACCTCTCTACACAGCACCAGTAATATTCACACTATACTTACACACACACCCAGCACAATCACAGTAACACTCATCACGTCTCTACACAGCACCACCAACATTCACACTACACTTACACACACCCAGCACTATCATAGTAACACTCACCACGTCTAGACAGCACCAACAACACTCACACCACACTTACCCACGTGCACTCACCACAATCACGGTAACAACCACAGCACCAGCACCAGTCACCCCACACTTACAGTTACACACACATACCACAATCACAGTAACACTCACCAGGTCTACACAGTACCAGCAACACTCAAACATACTTACACCCACGCATCCATCACAATCCCAGTAACATCCACAAAGCCTAAACAGCACCACCAACACTTACACCACACTTACACACACCACACTCACAGTCCCACCCACCGCGTCTAGACACCACCAGCACCACTCACACCATACTTACACGCACGCTTCCATCACAATAACGGTAACAGCCACCACGCCTACACAGCACCACCAACACTCACACCACACTTACACACACCACACTTACATACACCACACATACACACACAACACTCACAGTAACACCCAGCACGCATACACAGCACCACCAACACTCAACCCACACTTACACACACACCACAATCACAGTAACATCCACCGCACCTACACATCACCACCAACACTCAACCCACACTTACACACACCAAATCACAGTAACACCCACCACGCCTACACAGCACCACCCACACACCATACTACACTACACCCGCACACCCACACATCCATACACACCATCAGTTCCCAAACCTACACACACCCACACACTAATACTCTTCCCACACAGTAATGTCCAGCATTTATCTCGAGTAACCATTCCCACATATAGTTTATTGAGGTGTGCGTATGCCCAATTATCATCGTGGCATGTTTCACTAAAGGTTGGTTTATATTTAATCTTTTTTTTTTCGAACAAATAAATGTCGATTATGCTTACGAGGTCTCATCCTATGCGTGGCAATTGGGTTGGTGCATCGAGGTTTTTTTGGGTTTTTTTCCTTCTTTTGTTTTTAACAATTTGTTATTAATAATTGTTTTTGCCGCTGCTGCTTTTTACCAGGGGTGTGTGCGGTTGTTTTTTGTTTAAATTCCATTAGCGTTCGCTAATTCCCAAAACTCTCGCCAGGGGGCATCGCTAGCACTCCGCACCTGCTCGGGCGTAGATTCCTGGAAGGGAGGAGGGTGGTGTGCAAGGCAGGTGGGGGTGAGGGGGGAGGGACGGTGTGTGGTGTGCACGGGAGATGGGACGGGACTGGTGGCGGTGGTGGGGGCGGAAGAGGCGAGAGGGAGTATGGGTGGTGTGATGGGGGTGGATGAGTTGGGGGAAGCCACACCTTTCACTACCAAACCATCACCGCTTCTTAGGACGTTTTGTTTATTTGTTGTTATTATACGCTCTAACAACTTCTAAGGTCATATGTGACAGTGCGCACTCATGGTGTCTTTATAGTGCTGCCCCATTGGGAGATCAGCCACCAGCACCATGACCTGATATCCCACTCAGTCAAATTATCCTGACACTGATCCAACCAGTCCTTGCCATATCCTAATAATGCTGAGCACCTGGCTAGGAAGCGACGAGTATAAATTTGTAAGTCATTGGTTTGACTCGACCAGGGTTCGAACCCACTATCCCACGGTCTACCAACACGGGAGACAGACGCTCTAACTCATTCGCCATCCCGTCGGGTTTCTTAGGAAGGGAGGCAAACAAGGAGGAAGAAAGGTCAGGATGTAGGGCATAGTGGACGTGGTGTGTGGTGGGTAGCATGGTGTATGGTGTGTGGTATGTATGTTGTATCTGTGTGTGGTATGTGTGTGTGGAGTGGGAGGGGGAGTAAGTGGTAAGATGCTAAGAAGAAGTGAAATTTGGAAGGCGCCTATACCGTATACGTGCATTGGAATGCTGCATCTGACTGAACCTTCCGCATCGATTCTACAGGACAGTGTTGTACAGAGTACATATAATACCATGACAGCAGAACAGAACAGTTAGGGGTGTAGTCTAGTTTGACTACAATACACAGTTCATGGATGATCTGGATGATTATTGATTTTGTGCCCACCACCACCCCCTCCCTTACCTTGCGATTATTATCCCAATTAATGCTATCTGTATTAATAAATATTGCTATTTGCAGCAGTGTGTGCGTGTTCCATTGTTTAGTGATCGTCTTTTTTAACAGGTGAATCGTGTGAGCGTGCATGTATGTATACATCAGATCACAGATGCGCTTCTTGTATATCGAACTGGCAATCCTCTCCACCCTCTCTGCGCTCTCACCAGACGGGATGGGCAAATGAGTTGAGCACCCGTCTCCTGTTTTGGGAGATCAGGAGATCCGAACCCATGGGTTCCAGTCAAACCAGTGACTTAAAAATGTATATGTGTCGCTTCCTAGCTAGGTGCTTGGCATTATTAGGATAGGGAAGGACTGGTTGGCTCATTGTCAGGATGATGTGACTGCGTGCGATATCAGGTCATGATGCTGGTGGCATGGACTCTCAGTGGGGCAGCACTATAAAGTTGCCATGAGTGCGCAACTCGGTACCCATCCTGATATGACCATAGATGTTGCTAGGATATAAAACAACAAAGAAACAAACTCTCCGCTCTCCCCTCTCTCCTCTCTCCCCTCTCTCTCCACTCTCCAACTCCCCACTATCTCCACTCTCTCCTTGCTCTCAACCCTCCACTCGTGATATACCGTAGACGTGATGGTCGAATCGCTAAGAGCTCTGGTTTCTGTCCAATTGTGGTAGGTCTCGGGTGCGAACCCTAACAGAGTCAAACAAATGGCTTATCAAATGTGTTCCTGTCGCTACCTGACCTGATGCTCTGCATTAATGGGATAGGACAAGGACGGGTTTGCTCAGTATTACGATAATGTGACTGAATGGGATATCACGTCATGGTGCTGGGTGGCCCCATTCTCCCAGTTAAGCAGCATTAAACAATTTCCATAACTGCGCGCTCTCACAAGTGGGTCCCCACCCTAATATCACCCTAGATGTTGCTTGGGCGCAAAACCCTATGAAACAAAGAAACAAGAGGGTACCAACCGTGATATGACATTAGCTGTTACTAGGATATGAAACCCCAACAAACAGCGGGATAGGGGTGAATCTTTTACCTGACGGTGCCCTACACCTTACTGAACATGGCAGTACTGCTGCTAACCTACAGAGAAGCTGCAGCTGCCAGTGCTTGCTTCGGTCGAGCTGCTCATTAGGCAGGCTTCTCTAGATAAGCCCCCCCCCCCTTCCCCCCCGCCCCCCAACCTCACTCCATTTCACCAGACAGGATGGCCGAATGGTAGATCGTGGGATTCTAACCCTGGTCAAGTCAATCCAATGACTTAAAAATTGATACTTGTCACTTCCTAGCCAGGCGATCGGCATTATTAGGATAGGGCAAGGAGCAGTTAGCTCAGTGTCAGGATAATATGACTGAGTGGGATATCAGGCCACAGTGCTGGCAGCCTACTGGTGGCCTGGTCTCCCAGTGGGGCAGCATTATATAGTTGCCATGAGTGCACACCATCACAAGTCGGTACCCATCCTGATATGACCTTAGATGTTGCCAGGAATTAAAACTCTAACAATCAACCAACTGTGCCGCCTAATTCACAGCGCGGAAACTGCACTAGAATAACCCCGCGTGCCACGACATACATGGTCTGCAACGCCATTGCGCCTGCGGGGGTAGAGATTGGGGTGGGGGTGGGGGGTGGGGGGTGGGGGGGGGGGGTGGGGGGGGGGGGTCAGGCCTCATTAGTGAGGGGGCAACACTTGCTGGAGATGTACGCAGTCTGGTTCCCGGATGCTGCTTTGAGTCAGTCGGTCCTGCTGCTACCGCCATCTTAGATGGACAGGCCTGGTGTTTTGCAAGTCCCAGAGGGCATCGGAGAACAGGGAAAACTGGAGAAAACTGGTGGCAAAGTCATCCCTCGCCATTAAGGGACCGATGATGATCCAATCTGTTTGCGATGCTTTCTGTTAGTTATTCGGTCCTGCTGTTATAATCATCTTATGCCAAGTACACACCTACAGTTTACGATTCGCGCACTAAAACTCGCGACTCGACCCGACCCGCTTAAAACTGAAAATGGGCCGATTCATTTTTCGAATCGCGAATCGCGAATCGCAATCGTAATGAAGCAGTTTTAGCCCTAAAAGTGAGTTTTAAGTCGTAAATCGAAATCGGTAGGTGCGCTAGGGGAGTGCACACCTCACGACTTTTGGGGAGTTTTTGATCGTATACAGTAGGTGGGTGCGGAAAAACGGTAGGTGTGTACCTAGCATTAGATAGACAGGCCTGGAGCTTGGCAAGTGCCAGAGAGCAGTGGAGAACAGGGACAATGGAAGAAACTGGTTGCAGCCACCAGTGGTGTCCCAGTGAGCCTCGAAGTTAAAGTTGCATAGTCCGATGGTTTTTGAATTTCTGTCATTTTCAGAGAAAAATATATTCGGTTGATCGCTATAATCAACCTTACTTTAGTTTGAAGTAACTTTCATTTAAAATGGCTAACCTTTGAGATATTTGAAGTGAAAACATACTAAATTAATTTAGCACGCACGCCAAAACTCTGACACCATATTCTTCTGCAGTAACAGGTTCTGTTAAATTGGATCGGTGTTCCATTCTATCAGGTGAAAATTGCTTGATAAGTGCACTCGTATCTAAGTTAGATATGTAGAATCAAATCTAGATCACTGTTGTGGATTTGAAAACGTTATGTTTTTTGAGCGGACTACGCAGCTTTAAGGGACTGATGATGAGGATGGTCAGCTAATGGGTCGGGAGGTGCGAGAAAATTCCAGCGGTACAGTCAGTGTATGTAAGGGGGGGGGGGGGGGGGGGGGGGGGGGGGGGGGGGGGCGGGGGGGAGGGGAAGCGGGTGGAGCGTCTGCGCAGACGTGGCACCCCACAACGGACATGAGTGAGAGCAGGATGGTAGTTTGTAGGTTAAGAAGGCCCAACCAGCAGATGACTGGGGGGGGTGGGGGGGGGGTGGTAGATAGGCTAGGGAGAGGATGGAAGCTTCCAGCCTTATTATAATCATCGTATAATGGCTTATACAGCATATATACATGGAGAGTGATAAAGCCTTTATCGCATGTAATAAGCTTTGTAGTGGTCCCCCGTCCTGTTTGGGTGGGGGGGGGGCGGGTACCAGCATGCTTTCGCCCCCCCCCCTCCTGCACGGGGCGGGACCAGCCACTCATGCGGAAGCATTTATATATATATTTATATATATATATATAAATATATAGTATAGTTATACAAATCTTACCTGGGTATAGATGATGGATAACTGTTGTTTTCCCGAGGTAGAAGCCTCGGGTAGACGTGGGCTAGGGAGAAGGAAGCATGTGAGGTACCAGCAATTTTAACCTACTTATTCAGGATAAAAATGATCTTTCAATACAATGGATACTATGATTTTCCCGTAACGGTACACCAACGGGATAGACGTGGCAGGGCGTGGTGGGTGGGCCCTAGCCCACGTCTACCCGAGGCTTCTACCTCGGGAAAACAACAGTTATCCATCATCTATACCCAGGTAAGATTCGTATAACTATACTATTTTACCTCGGTATACAGCCTCAGGCTAGCCTCAGGCTAGGGAGACCTTTACATAATTCATTTTTATCCTTAATATCATCCATTCTTATATAATATTCAACGTTTTTGTTCTCACCTATTCTTGTTAGTTGGCGAGCAGGCGCTTTGCAATGCCGGTAGGCTTTTCTAGTCGCTTGTTGTAATGTTTTGCAAACGACTTAGCCGTCTTCCAGCCTGCATGCGCTAGTATTCTTTTCACAGAAACACCTAGCAACCGTGCCTTGGAGACCATGGCACCTCTAGTTGAGTGGGATGAGTATTTGCTCGTATCCACTCCAGCCAATTTCAACACCGTAATTGTCCATCTGGCAAGGGTGTCTCGTGAAATTGCTTTATGTGGCCTTATAAAGCTCACTAATAGTTGTTGTGATGCACATAAATCCTTTGTCTTAGATATATAAGCCCGTATGGCTGACACAACACATAATTTCCGATCACTCGGAAAACAGTCTAAGTGAACCGTAGATAAAGGGTCACCTAACGTGTTCGATTTAAGCAATTGTGCTAAATCAAACGTAGCTTGTTTCTTGTCTATTTCTAATCCAGTTAAAGACAAAGCAACAATCGTCTGTCCTCTGTGTCCGGTTACTAATAATAACAGGACCGCGACCTTAAAACTTAATTGTTTTAAATCTAACCACGAGTTGTGAGGCCAAGCCTGAAACAACTTAAATACTACAGACACATCCCAAAACCGACTATACTTTGGTTTTGGAGGATTCCTTTGATAAATTGAACGAAGTAAATATCCAAGAACATAATGTTTTCCAACTGTTTCACCATCAATTCTCGGTAATATGATTGATAACGCACATCTTGCCGCATCAATCGACCTAAAGGATAGTCCCTCATCCTCTAGAGAATGAAGAAAATGAGCTACTTGTGAAATTGTTGGATTTGTTGGCTTAACTTTCATTAACAAACAATGTACACCCCATTTCTTTAAATAGGATGTGTACATTTTGACAGTTCCTGGCCTCCAGGCATCAGCTACTATCCTATTCTCAGTAATTTTGTCCAATCCAAATTGGCGCAGCTGGTTCCTTAGAAAAGGAATGCCAATAGGGGCGTCGTTGACACGTCGCCGTGAACCACTAACGGTCCGTGGTGTGTCAGATTCCCGAGTTTTCTTGGGAATCGTATATGTTATTTTGCCAGTTGTGAAACTGCTGGCAGCCAAGGTTGCGTGTCCCAATCGGGCACCACCAGTATCGCATGTGTCCTTTCCAGACCGATTTTCCTGACAACTCGGCTGATAATGCTAAACGGTGGGAAAATATAAAAATAATTATTTTCCCAGGTAATAGCAAATGCATCTACCTTCCAAGCCTCCGGTTCAGGATGCCAAGAAACATAACAAGGTAATTTGTTATTATTTCGTGATGCAAATAAGTCAACTTCAGGTGTACCCCATTTTTCACAAATGAAATTAAACAAAGGTGTAGAGAGAGACCATTCTAAATGGTCATGGAAATTTCTACTTTTATAGTCTGCAAGTGTATTTTGTGACCCTGGAATATGCGCTACAGTCAGCCAAACTTGTTGAGCCTGTGCCCAGTTCCAAATCAGTTTAGACAACTGATTGCAAGGCTTTGATTTGGTTCCACCCATGTTACGAATATATGCCATGGCAGTAGTATTATCAGTTAGTATTCTAACTTGTGATTTATGTATCTTTACTAAACTACATAAGCCCAGATAAATAGCACGCAGTTCTAGTACATTAATATGGTCTGATTTTTCATCATCAAGCCATCTACCTCCTGTTGTGACCCCATCTCGATGAGCTCCCCAACCTTCTAACGAAGCATCAGTAGTAATTACCGTATTAGGTTCCGCCATGCGGATTGGATTTGGTGAACTTGCTATGTGTTGCATCCACCATCCAATATCCTGTAGCCCTTCTTGCGAAATAAACATCTTTCGCTCAAAATTCCCTTTAGTTTGTGTTAACGCTAAATTTTTATCTATTTCTAGAGATTTAATATGGGCCTTCCCGTATAGAATAGCGGGTGCATACGATATCATTATCCCAATAAGGACTGCGACCTGTCTAATTTTAGGTTTTGGTAACTTAATAAGCTGGGTCGCTGTATTCATAAACTTAATTAGTTTTTGTTCTGTTATCGACACTGTAAGAGACTGTGTATCCAGAATAAACCCTAAACATTTGAGTTGTTTTGTTGGTTTAAACACTGACTTTTGTGGATGTACATAAAACCCCAATTTAGTAAGTAATGCACATAAATCGAACACTGCATTCTCACAATCAATTTGTGTTGATGCAATAATAAAGGAATCATCTATGTATGGAAACATTATATGACGCTTCCGTGCCATTACTGAAAAAACAGGTTTAAGCAGTTTAGTGAATAAACGAGGGGCACAAGCTAAACCATTCGGCATGCAAGTAAACTCATAGAGTTGGTTATCCCAAAGAAACCGAAGAAATTTCCGGTCTTTTCCTCTTATGGGAAGCGTATAATATGCATCTTGTAAATCAACACTAGCCATCCACGCATCTGGCGTAATCAGATCGCGTGCTGTATCTAGCGAGAACATTTTAAAATGTCGATATTCAACCATTTTTATTAAGGATTGTTAAATCCAGGATCATTCGAACCTCACCATTAGGCTTTGGTCTCGAGAAGATGTCACTTTTTGTATAATTCCTTTCTCAAAGAATTTTTGTACCTGTTTAGTTAGTGCCTCTCGTTCAACCGGTTCAATGTTATAAGGAAAAGGTATCCTGCCTTGTACCGGAAATTGTCTGAAGGGAATATGTACACCCCTAACTATTTGTAAAATTTCTTGGTCACTAGTAATTTTGTGCCACTCAGAAATATGATTATTAATATTACCAGCCACAAAGTTGCTTACAGTTTGTGTGGTTTTAGAGGCTGGAAGGACTTGTAACGTTTGTGTTTCAACCTCTACTTGGACCCGCCCCTGGGGAAGGGTCTCGGCGAGTTGACACCTCGGCCTAGTGGCCGTGCGGTGTTGTCGGTCCAGCCTGAGCGAGCGCCCCGGCCCCGAAAACCTTGACCGAAGTTTGAACCCGATCTGGTTCCCCTGGTGAACCGCCGTGGACGAAAATCCCCTCGTGACCTTTTGAAACGAGGAGTTTCCTGTTTCTTCTTACCATCCATGTTTTTGCCACTCTTGGCTGCAGTTTCTACCTCTTTATAGAGGTATTGTAGTTGACCGCCAAACATTTTCGTGTTATCTAAAGGTTTCCCTTTAATCGGCTCTGGAGCAAGAAAGAGCGTAAACTCTTTCCCATCATTATCAGTAACCTTCTTTGAGCGAGCCACTTCTTTGCCAGCATCTGTGCAAACTGACTTGAAAACATTTTCATATCTTCGATACGACAGGTAATTACCTGCCGCCGCCAACAATGCAATACCTTTGTCCATCGTCTTAGCCAAAGACGAGAACTTGTTTTCTTGTTGCATTCTGTTTGCTACAGGAGCAATAGCTGTTAAGGTACCAAGCACCGCCTTATGCACTATGTGCAACACACCCTCAAATCTCTTACGGTCCTCCGTCATATTGACATCTCGATCCATCTCCTTAATGATGGAGTTGGGAACACCTTTAATGCCTGTTAACTCATCTGATAATTTAGAAATAATCTCCGCCGGCTTAAACGTGCGGAAATGGCCATTAATGTTCTCACGCATAAGCGTAGTGGTTTTCACCCGCTTAGCCCTTGGCTTCTCGACTTTCTTAGCCACGTTGCCTCCAATGGCAGCATAGACACCTTCATATTGCGTGTCTGAGTCCGATTCCGTAGACGTGGAATCCGTGGACGAGTCAGAAGAAGAAGAAACTTTCCTCTTCTTCTTCTTCTTCTTGGACTTGGTCTTGCGCTTTTTGCGAAGCCCAGTCTTCCCCCTCTCCTTGGTGAACTCATCACCCGAAGAAACAATGTGTTTCTTCTTCTTTCTTCGTTTAGGAGAAGGAGGAGGAGCCCTAAGCTCCATCTCTGAGTCTGTGTCGGAGAAATCCTCCACAGAAGACTCTTCTTGCACACTCCGTTTACGAAACACCGGTGGTTTGAGAGCCATTATGTGACTCTCCATCGCCGCAAACCGCGTCTCCCAATTTTGAGGCGCGGCGCCGCCAGGCACTATGTCCTCCTCGGAGAGAATATGCGCCCCGGGCTGTGTCGCAGGCCCTGCCGACAACACGGGTGAGGAGTCGTACTCCTCGTCCTCGCCACTCGGAACACGCCCCTCGGCTGCTGCTGCACCGCGCTTACTGCGCTTCGTGGCCATCGAGAGCTGAAACAAAATTTTTGATCAGTCCCGGTATATATATATATGTCACAACATGGTTGTTTAAAACTCATTTGGACATCTATTGGTGTTAGAGAACGTGTTTATACCGTTATAAAACAGGCGTAATAAGCTAAATTTGTGCATGGGTTGTGGTTCAAGCCCAAACCTTACGCGGGGTCGGGACCAGTGTATCGGCCCGCCCATCCCTCTGTCACGCACACTTCTCCCACCTGTGACTACAACGTCAACAAGTTGGAGAAAATGCTACGAAACTCGGAGAAACGCCTGAAAAAGTTTTGTGGGGAGTCTATAAAAGAAACCCAGGAGGATCTCCAACATTACTCTCTATTAGAGTACGAGAGAATTTCCACAGGAGACGAGGCAGAGCCCACATCTCTACCCATAATCACACGGTGACTCGGGTGTTGACAGAACCGCTAATGACCGGTTTCAATCCTTCGAGAAGGAATTCTATCCTTGGTTTTTATAACCAAATAACTCGTCCAAAATGGACCAAAGAAAGTCTAAACTTTCCATAATGATGCTCTAATGCATCATGATTAAGCTAACCACAGTTTTTATGATACTTACTGCGTATTAGCTTGTATGTAGACTAAATTTGCCGGAGCAACCCAACGACACGTAATCCAGTCGTGAGTTGTATATGCTAATTGCTGGTACCTCACGTGCTTCCTTCTCCCTAGCCTGAGGCTAGCCTGAGGCTGTATACCGAGGTAAAATATATATATATATACATACATATCATTCCATCAGCAATGTCATGTTTAGTTACAACAATTGCCACCAGGGTCAAGCACCCATGATTTGCCTTTCAATTCCGCATTGCCTCAGCGCAGCAACACTACTACTGTTCATTCCGAATTGTCCATTACTATCAACTCCTCCCCGTCTGAGGACTGGCAGCGACTGGCAGCAACATAACAATGAATGCATCCAGTGTCACACCGAATATGTATCACACCGATGTTTGAGGAGCAATTTATACCGGTCGGCCACCAGACGATATCGGTGAACAGAAGCCATTTGATCGCCCATCGGGTAAACAACAAAAACCAGTTCGGATAAGTCAATAATTTTTTTTAATTGAAGCTGGATGCGATCCTTTGCTGATATGGCAACATTGTCAATGTCGAACCAAGTAACCCGAATCCTGGTTCTCAAATAACAGCATTGCATCCTCAACAATACGCAAGTGTACGACAGGCATTAAATAGGTTAGACATGCTACGGCATAATACTACCCGTCACCCTTGTAAGTGAGCCCTGCCGGGCCACAAACCGCATTTCCCTATAACTAATAGGTTTGTTGTTCGGGCCGACATCGCCACGTCATAGTGACGTCACAGAGCCGACCCACTATGCCCGAAACCATTGTGCTGCCGCCAGGCGGAGCGACAATGAGCGGTGGGTAACCATGCCAACGTGACACGGCGCCATGCAGTATGACGTAGAGCGGAAACTACCAGCAGAGGCGGACGTCGGAAGTGTAAACCAGCGAAACGTCAGTTACTATGGATACCTACTTCCGGTCGGCCCCCGATTGGCTTATGACGTCACACCCCACGTGGGGGGGGGGGGGAGGTTGCTTGGTTGATCGTTGGAATTTTACTTCCTGGCAAAATGTAAGGATCATATCGGGACGGGTACCGACTCCTGACACTGCGCACGCATGGTGACTTTATAGTGCTGCCCCACTGGGATCCTGTCACCGCAGTGGCAAACTGTCACACTGCATGCTTGTCACAGAATGGTGTAGCAGTATCATAATTGCACGTTGCACATGATCCTGTATCACCGCAGTGGCAAATTGTCACACTGCATGCTCTTCACCTAATGGTGTAGCAGTATTATCATTGCACATTGCACATGATCCAGTGTCACCGCAGTGGCAAACTGTCACACTGCATGCTCTTCAAATAATGTTGTAGCAGTATCATTATTGCACATTGCATATGATCCTGTATTACCGCAGTGGCAAACTGTCACACTGCATGCTCTTCACATGATGGTGTAACAGTATTATCATTGCACATTGCACATGATCCTGTATCACCGCAGTGGCAAACTGTCACACTGCATGCTCTTCACATGATGGTGTAAGAGTATTATCATTACACATTGCACATGATCTGGTATCACCACAGCAGCAAACTGTCAGACTGCATGCTCTTCAAATAATGTTGTAGCAGTATTATCATTGCGCATTGTGCATGATCCTGTGTTACCGCAGTGGCAAACTGTCACACTGTATGCTCTTCACATAATGGTGTCGCAGTATTATCATTGCACATTGTGCATGATCTGGTATCACCGAAATGACAAACTGTCACACTGCATGCACTTCAAATTGTATCGTAGCAGTATTATCATTGCACATTCTGCATGATCCTGTGTCACTGCATTAGCAAACTAGCACACTGCATGCTCTTCACAGTGGGGCATACCAGGGGCCGTATGCACCAAGTTGTGCCAACGTTAACCGGAGCTAAGCGCTAGCTTCAGTTAACTATCTCCGGGTAGCGGGGGCTCCGCGAAAAAGGTAAAGTCGTATGCACCAATGTTTTAGCCGGGCCAGATAGCTGACCGTGAGCTTATTTATAGATTTGGGAATTCCCTCGAGTCGACAATATGAATAACGCCGCCAATACAGCGGCGGCGTTAATATCGGTTCAAATTTAGGGTTAAATTGATAAGATTTCACTTATTGCGTATGTAATTCTGTTAAATATGACAGCATTGAATAGATTTGGACGTAATATATTGCCGCCGATTCGGCGGCGACGGTGGTGGCCATGTTTATTTGACTTTGGACAGTATGGATATCAACGTCGCTGCTGCGGCGGCAGTTTGTTTACTTTACATTCGTCGATTCGAAAATATTAATATTGCCGCTGCTGCGGCAGCAGCGTTGATCTCGGTTCGATTTTAGGGTTAATTTAATAAAATATCACGTTTAGAGTATGTAATTCTGTCAAATATGATCAAATTGAATAGATTGAGACCCACACCCACACACTATCCGCCCCGGCTAGCAGTTAAACCTGATTTGAAAGTGGTTTAGCTTAGCCTAGGCTACGGTCGGCGGTTAGCGCTGGCACCGATTGATGCATACCGATTTCTCACATTTAGCCGTGTGGAGATAGTCAAACCGCGGTTAAGGCCCTAACTCCGATTGGTGCATACGGGCCCAGCAGTATTATCATTTCATATTATTCAGCTAATCAATGTGCAGAGATCGAATACCTAGTGGCCTGTCATTGAGAAACTATTGCCCATGGAATGAATATGAGTGATATAGTTATTAGCTGTTGTTTAGCTGTTAATAAGTATATTTTATGATCTTAAAATTGTTCTCGTAATTATATAGTGTAAGTGGCTGAAGTTAAGCATTGCCGGAAGAACAATGCCTCAGCGCTGGAAAAAGACTGAATGTTGACACACACAAAATAGATGTGATACTTGTTCTTAAAGTTGCATAGTCCGATGGCTTTGAATTTCTGTATTTTTTCTGAGATAAATATATTAGATCGATCACTAGTATCTACTTTACATTAGTTCAAAGTTACTTTTATTTTAAATGGTAAACTTTTGAGATATTCTCAGTGCAAACATGGAAAATTAGTTTTGGCAAGCTTGCCAAAACTCTGACACCATAGACTTCTGCAGTAACAGGTTCTGTTAAATTGACTCAGTATTGCCTTCTATGCAGAAACAAATGCTTAATAAGTGCATCAGTATCTAAGTTAGATATGTAAACTCAAATCTAGATAATTGGTTTGGTTTTGAAAATTTGATATTTCATCGGACTATGCAGCTTTAAGCCTGGCTCACAGTTGCCAACACTTCCTTGTGGGTTTGGGTTTTTATTTTTTGTCAGGGATAGAGAATCCCATTTAAAAGTATAATTGCCAGCATGACGTCAGCAAGGGATCATATAAAGGACCAATTACTCAACGGCAATTATGCAAACGGGATTTACAAAACTGCCAATCGATGCAACGGGATTCCAGTCAAATTATCGGCTAGAATGAGGCGGATTCTCAGGTAGCATTCCGTGAAATACATGTCCATTTAGGTGTCCGCTGGACGGCTGCGTCTTACCTGCACGTCACCATGGCGACCGACAGGAAACAGGAGATGGATACTTACCTGAAAGGTAAAAAAAGACACGTCAGTTCAGCAAACGGAAAGGTAGCCTTTCACAAACAACGGGGATGAGTGAGATTACTCGCTTTTGTCATAAACAGTTTTCTTTTTTAAAACCTTAAGTGCGATTTTGAAATAGTCATATTGAATTTGAGTCTCAATCTTCGAGGTCATGTTCTCAAGAATAATCAGTGCTGTATTCATATATATGGCCATATTCATATATATATATATATATTCATATATATATATTCATATATATATATTCATACATATATATTAATATATATAGTCATATATATTCATGTACATTCATAATATATATATTCATATACATTCATATATATTCATATATATTCATATGTAGTAGGCTGCACTGACCTCTCAGGCAAGTAACCACATAGACAGGTAGGCGTGGGTAGTGTGTTGATCTCAGGGAGCCTAGGTGGTGTAATGGTTAGCACACTGGCCCGGAATGCAAAGAGATGTGGGTTCAAGTCCTGCTCTAGGCACTGTATTTCCCATTTTCATCACCCCCACGACACTGGTGCCGTTATCATGATCCTGTACAAGGTTTGCGCTGTATGGTTGTTGAACCTACCCTGTGTATGTATGTGTTAGTGCATTGCCTGTATGTATGTAATTGTAAGCATTAAAAGACTTATAATTCCAGGGGGACGAGTGTAGTAGGCTGCACTGACCTCTCAGGCAAGTAACCACATAGACAGGTAGGCATGGGTAGTGTGTTGATCTCAGGGAGCCTAGGTGGTGTAATGGTTAGCACACTGGCCCGGAATGCAAAGAGATGTGGGTTCAAGTCCTGCTCTAGTCACTGTATTTCCCATTTTCATCACCCCCACGACACATATATATTCATATATATGTTCATATATAGATTCATATATATATTCATGTGTTCTTATATATATTTGTATATGTTCATATATATTTTCATATATGTTCATATATATATATGTTCATATATATATATATTAATATATATATAGTGACTATAGTTATGAAGAAGCATAAAAGAAGTAGGTGGGTGCGGTCATCTGCCCCTTACATTAAAAAATATTGAATACTGCTGGGACAGGCACAGATCTTCAGAAGCGGCTTTGAGTGGAAGCTGCACAGTGGTGGCGCCACCAGTCTCATCGGCAATTAACTAGTAAGGAGGTACTTGACAACTGCACAGTGGTGGCGCCACCAGTCATACTTGGAATCAGATACTTAGGAGATATAGACAACTTTCATTATATATATACTCATTGAATACCTTACACATCACATATATGCTAAGCAATTGCTCATTAAAGGCCCTGTCACATTACGGCGTATGGCGGGAGCGTATTGAAAACCTATGTACGCCGTGCTGGTGCCAGCCTATGATGACCTTCGGTGAACTTTCTGGTGGGTTTGAGCGTATGGGGGACCTATGAGGAGCGTACGAGGAGTGTATGAGGAGCGTATGGGAGCGTGCTGTGACATTTTTTGACAGTATGGGCCATACACCCTCATAGGTCGAGTTTTTTTGAGCATGCACACAAAAATTTGGACGGACGGATTTATGAAAGCGTATGGCGGCGTATGACTCATACGCTTCACATAAGCCGGCATCTGGCGGCATCTGGCGGCGTATGAGTAGCGTATGAGTAGCGTATGAGTAGCGTATGCGTAGCGTATGAGTAGCGTATACGGCGTATGCCGACGTATATGACGTAACGCGCCTACGCCGCCATACGCTCCCGCCATACGCCGTAATGTGACAGGGCCTTAACCAGAGATTTCTAATAGATAGAGACTAGGTAGGCGATTATACATGGAGAGTGTACACATGAGTGGGTTGAGAGTGATGGAAGCAGAGTCCTCTTGCCGTGCCCTGCTCCGATTGTAGACAGCTGCACCTAATGAAAGTCGAGGTGCTGGGTAAAATAAATCACAAACTATCTGGGTGATGTAATTACCTTCATTACAGGAGCATGGATGCTCCTGCTTCTCCTGCAGTCCCCTCCACACACGCCCCCTAGAGGGGACTCCAGGAATTAGTGTATTGCCCCCCTCCCCCGCCCTCATAGGGTACTACCGACATGGAGAAATAATGGGGTGAATACACTACGCGATACTGCATTATGAGTTGCGTAGGGCAGATGCTGAACATTGCTGGTGGTTATGGTGTGAATACACTATAAGATATTGCATTATGAGCCGCGTAGGGTGGATGTTATTGCTAGTGGTTGGGGTGTGAATACACTGTATGATATTGCATTATGAGCCGCGTAGGGTGGATGTTATTGCTAGTGGTTGGGGTGTGAATACACTGTACGATATTGCATTATGAGCCACGTAGGGTGGATGGTGTTGAAGGTGGTTGGGGTGTGAATACACTGTACGATATTGCATTATGCACCGCATAGGGGGGATGCTGTTGCTGGTGGTTAAAGTGTGGATACACTGTGCGATATTGCATTATGAGCCGCGTAGGGTGGATGTTGTTGCTAGTGATTGGGGTGTGAATACACTGCACAATATTGCATTATGAGCCACGTAGGGTGGATGGTGTTGCTGGTGGTTAAGGCATAAATACACTATGTGATATTGCATTAGGTGGGCGGTCACTGTTGCTGGTGGGTGGTGTGAGTTTTTGCTGTGTCGACGCTATTCACAACAATAGGTTAGCCTAATTGCCTATGTATTCTACACGTAGGCTATTGGATGGATAACTTACCAAACTATCACCTGATATGACCTTAGATGTTGCTTGGTTGGTTGTTGGAGTGTTACGTCCTGGCAACACCTGAGGTCATAGCAGGACGCTTAACGACAAGTGATGTAAGGTCCTCCAAAAGCTAGGTTATCTATTTTCCAGAATAGTATATTTCAGCTATTTAATGTATCGTTATTATGAAATTAAATTAAACTACTACCATTATGCAATCCCTGGCCTCAAGAGCAAGGACCGATTTCATGGAGATATATATACACAGTTGTGCTTGTCTTATGAAGACATATCCGCATCCAGAACAATATTGCCCTAACAAAGCAGGTGTTCTCTTCTCAGATGGACAACCAAATTAGACCAACTCTGTTGCAAATCGCACATGGCAGAGGCTCGCCGATCACAGTGGTTGCTGAAGCTAGTTACTGCTGTGTGTGTGTGTGTGTGTGTGTGTGTGTGTGTGTGTGTGTATAGTACAACCCCGTTAAACCAAGCTCGGTTAAACCAACGATCGGTTAATCCAAACTATTTTCAGCGGACAATAATCATCGTGTTCACATACATTGTACATTCATAATAGACCCCCGTTTTTGCCAAAGCCAAGTCGGTCAAAGCTTGATTAAACCAATGATCGGTTAATCCAAACAAATTTCTCGGGTCCCTTCAAGTTTGGTTTAACGGAGATATACTGTATATATATCCAACGTCTTTTCAATGCTGGTGCCCTGGCACGCCGCTGTCCCCGCCCATCAGATACACCCATTTCACCGGAAACTTGGAGCTCTCCCATACCATAGCCTCCCCCATTTCCGGTTCCGGCGAAAGGGTTTCCCTCCGCTTTCAAACCATACAAATAAGAGAAAGGGGGCTGGAACGGGGAATCAACATCGAACATTAATAAGAAACTGAACTGATTATTACTATAGAAGCAATGTCGGAAACCTGGCTGCCTTTGTATCCAGAGAGCTCATTATATTATACATACATACACATATACATACATATGCATACATGCATACATATATATATACATATATATACATATATACGTACATATACATATATATACATGTATACACACATATACATTCATATACATACATATATACATATATACGTATATACATACATACATATACATATGTATATACATACATATATACATGTATACAAATATGTGTATATACATATATACATGTATACAGGTATACATGTATATAGTATAGTTATATGAGTCTTACCTGGGTATAGATGATGGATAACTGTTGTTTTCCCGAGGTATAAGCCTCGGGTAGACGTGGGCTAGGGAGAAGGAAGCACATCCGGTCCAGCAATCTTTACCTACTTATTCAGGATAAAAATGATCTTTAATACAATGGATACTATGATTTTCCCGTAATGGTACACCAACGGAATAGACGTGGTAGGGTGTGGTGGGCGGGCCCTAGCCCACGTCTACCCGAGGCTTATACCTCGGGAAAACAACAGTTATCCATCATCTATACCCAGGTAAGACTCGTATAACTATACTATTTTACCTCGGTATACAGCCTCAGGCTAGCCTCAGGCTAGGGAGACTTTTACATAATTCATTTTTATCCTTAATCTCATTCATTTTTATTATAACATGTTTATGTGTCATTGTATTAGTAATTGTATCATTAAAAGTTTTTGTTCTCACCTATTCTTGTTAGTTGGTGAGCAGGCGCTTTGCAACGCCGGTAGGCTTTTCTAGTCGTTTGTTGTAATGTTTTGCAAACGACTTAGCCGTCTTCCAGCCTGCATGCGCTAGTATTCTTTTTACAGAAATACCGAGCAACCGTGCCTTGGAAACCATGGCACCTCTGGTTGAGTGGGAAGAGTATTTGCCCGTATCCACTCCAGCCAATTTCAACACCGTGATTGTCCATCTGGCAAGGGTGTCTCTTGAAATTGCGTTATGTGGCCTTATGAAGCTCACTAATAGTTGTTGTGATGCACGTAAGTCCTTTGTGTTGGATATATAAGCCCGTATGGCTGACACAACACATAATTTACGATCATTTGGGAAGTAGTCTAAGTGAACCGTAGATAAAGGGTCACCCAGCGTGTTTGATTTGAGCAATTGTGCTAAATCAAACGTAGCTTGTTTCTTGTCTATTTCTAATCCCATTAAGGATAAAGCAATAATCGTCTGTCCTCTGTGTCCCGTTACTAATAGTAACAAGACCGCGACCTTAAAACCTAATTGTTTTAAATCTAACCAAGAGTTGTGAGGCCAAGCCTGGAACAAATTAAATACTATAGAAACATCCCAAAAGCGACTATACTTTGGTTTTGGCGGATTCCTTTGATAAATTGACCGAAGTAAATAACGAAGGACATAATGTTTACCAATTGTTTCGCCTTCAATTCTAGGTAATATAATTGATAATGCGCATCTTGCCGCATTGACCGCCCCAAAACCTAGTCCCTCATCCTCTAGAGAACGAAGAAAACGAGCTACTTGTGCAATTGTTGGATTTGTTGGCTTAACTTTCAATAGCAAACAATGTACACCCCATTTCTTTAAATAAGTTGTGTACATTTTAACAGTTCCTGGCCTCCATGCATCAGCTACTATCCTATCTTCCGTAATTTTGTCTAAACCAAATTGCTGCAGCTGTTTCCTTAGAAAAGGAATGCCAATAGGGGTGTCGCTGACACGTCGCCGTGAACCACTAGCGGTCCGTGGTGCGTTAGGTTCCCGGGTTTTCTTGGGAATCGTGTATGTTCTTTTGCCAGTTGTGTAACTGCTGGCAGCCAATGTTGCGTGTCCCAATCGGGCACAATCAGTATGGCGTGTCTCCCCTCCATGCTGATTTTTCTCACTACTCGGCTGATAACACTAAACGGTGGGAAAATATAGAAAAATTTATTTTCCCAGGTAATAGTAAATGCATCAACTTTCCAAGCATCCGGTTCGGGATGCCAAGAAACATAACAGGGTAACTTATTATTATTTCGTGATGCAAACAAGTCAACTTTAGGTGTCCCCCATTTTGCACAAATGAACTTAAACAAACGTGTTGACAGTGACCATTCTAAATGGTCGTGGAATTTTCTACTCTTATGGTCTGCAAATGTATTTTGTGACCCTGGAATATGTGCTACAGTCAGCCAGACTTGTTGAGCCTGTGCCCAGTTCCAAATCAGTTTAGATAACCGATTGCAAGGCTTTGATTGGGTTCCACCCATGTTACGGATATATGTCATAGCAGTAGTGTTATCAGTTAGTTTTCTAACTTGTGATTTAGGTATCTTTACTAAGCTACGTAGACCCAAATAAATAGCACGCAACTCGAGCGCATTAATGTGATCTGACTTTTCATCATGTAGCCATCTACCTCCTGTTGCTACCCCATCACGATGGGCTCCCCACCCTTCTAACGAAGCATCAGTGGTAATCACTGTATTTGGTTCCGCCATGCGGATTGGATTGGGTGAATTTGCGATATGTTGCATCCACCATTGAATATCCTCTAATCCTTCTTCAGAAATAAACATCTTTCGTTCAAAATTACCTTTAGTGCGTGCTAATCCTAAATTTGTATCTATTTCTAGAGATTTAATATGGGCTTTCCCATATAGAATAGCGGGTGCATATGATATCATTATCCCGATAAGAACTGCGACCTGTCTAATCTTAGGTTTTGGTAACTTAAGAAGCTGGGTCGCTGTGGTCATAAACTTAGTTAATTTCTGTTCTGTTATCGACACTGTGAGGGACTCTGTATCAAGAATAAACCCTAAACATTTAAGTTGTTTTGTTGGTTGAAGCACTGACTTATGCGGATGTACAAAAAACCCCAATTTAGTGAGTAATGCACATAAATCCAAAACGGCGTTTATACAACCAATGTGTGTTGACGCCATTATAAAGGAATCATCTATGTAAGGAAACATTATGTGACCATTCCGTGCCATAAGTGAAAAAACAGGTTTAAGCACTTTAGTGAAGAAACGAGGGGCACAAGCTAAGCCATTTGGCATACAGGTAAACTCATAGAGTTGGTTATCCCAAAGAAAACGGAGAAATTTCCGATGTTGTTCCACTATGGGAACTGTGTAATATGCATCTTGTAAGTCAACACTAGCCATCCACGCATTTGGTGTAATAAGGTCTCGTGCCGTATCTAGTGAAAACATTTTAAAATGGTGATATTCTACCATTTTATTAAGGGTTGTTAAATCCAGAATCATTCGAACGTCCCCATTAGGTTTGGGTCTCGAGAAGATGTTTGAAATAAACTCTCCAGGGCAGTGTGTAACCTTTTGGATAATCCCTTTGTCAAAAAATTGTTGTACCTGTTCAGTTAGTGCCTCTCGTTCAATTTGTTCAATTTGATAGGGAAACGGAATTCTCCCTTGTACAGGTATTTGTATGAAGGGAATTTGAACACCTTTAACTATTTGTAAAATATCTTGGTCACTAGTAATTTGGTCCCATTCAGAAATATGATTATGAATATTCCCAGCCACAAAGTTGCTTACAATTTGTGTGGTTTTAGAGGCGACGGGGACTTGTAAAGTCTGTGTGTGGGCCTCTACTTGGACCCGCCCCTTTGGAAGGGTCTCGGGGAGTTGAAGCCGCGGCCCAGTGGCCGTACGGTGTTGTCGGTCCAGCCTGGGCGGGCGCCCCGGCCCCGGAAAGACTGGCTGAAGTGTGAGACCGGTCTGGAACCTCTGCCGAGCCGTCGTGGGCGAAAATCCCCTCGTGACCTTTTGAAGCGTGGGGTTTCCTGCTTCTTTTTGCCATCCATATTTTTGCCACTTTTCGCTGCGGTTTCTACCTCTTTATAGAGGTATTGTAGTTGGCCGCCAAACATTTTCGTTTTGTCCAAAGGCTTCCCTTTGATCGGCTCTGGGGCCAGAAAGAGCGTATACTCTTTCCCATCATTGTCCGTGACCTTCTTTGAGCGGGCCACCTCTTTGCCAGCGTCTGTGCAAACCGACTTAAAGACATTGTTATATCTCCGGTAGGACAAGTAATTACCTGCCGCTGTTAACAGTGCAATGCCTTAGTCCATGGTTTTTGCCAACGATGAGAACTTATTTTCTCTTTGCATTCGATTTGCCACCGGAGCGATGGCCATTAACGTACCGAGCACCGCCTTATGCGCTATGTGTAACACGCTCTCAAATTTCTTACGGTCTTCCGTCATGTTAACATCTCGATCCATCTGATTAATGATGGAGTTAGGGACACCTTTAATGCCCGTCAATTCATCTCCTAACTTGGAGATGATTTCCGCCGGTTTGAAGGTACGGAAATGACCATTTATGGTCTCGCGCATAAGCGTGGTAGTTTTAACTCGCTTAGCTCTCGGCTTCTCCACCTTCTTAGACACTTTGCCACCAATGGCAGCATAGACACCTTCATATTGTGTGTCTGAGTCTGATTCTGTGGAAGTAGAATCTGTGGAGGAATCAGAAGAAGAAGAATCTTTCTTCTTCTTCTTCTTCTTTTTGGACTTGGTCTTTCGCTTCTTGCGAAGCCCGGTCTTGTTACGTTCTTTGGTGAAGTCATCACCAGAAGAAGTAACGTGTTTCTTTTTCTTACTCCGTTTACGAGGAGGAGGAGGAGGAGCCCTCGGCTCGATCGCCGAGTCTGTCTCTGAGAAATCTTCCCAGTCCGACTCATCTTGGAACTCCGGCCTATGTCGTTTAAGAGACATCGGTGGTTTGAGAGACAGAATATGACTCTCCATAGCCGTCCACCGAGCCTCCCAGTCAGGAACTGTAGGGCCATCAGGGACTGTCTCTTCCTCCGGCTCGGAGAGTATATGCGCCCCGGGCTGTGGTGAGGGCATTGCCGACAACACTGGCGAGGAGTCGTACTCCTCGTCCGATGCCCTGGGAGCACGTCCCTCGGCTGCTGCTGCCACGTGCTTACTCCGCTTCGTGGCCATCGGGATCTGAAACCAAACATGTTGGTCAGTCTCGGTATTTATAAACGTCACAATTTTGTTGTTTAAAATGTAATTGGACATCTAGTGGTGTTAGAGAACGTGTTTAAACCGTTATAACACAGGCGTAATAAGCTAAATTTGTGCGTGGATTGTGGGTCAAGCCCAAATCTTACGCGGGGTCGGGACCAGTGTATCGGCTCGCCCATCCCTCTGTTCCGCACACTTCTCCCCCCTGCGACTACCACGCCAGCAGGTTGGAGAAAATGCTACGAAACTCGGACAAACGCCTGAAAATATTGTGGGGAGTCTATAAAAGAAACCCAGGAGCATCTCCAACAACACTCTCTATTAGAGTCCGAGAGAATTTCCACAGGAGAGGAGGCAAAGCCCACATCTCTACCCATGTTCACACGGGTGTTGACAGAACCGCTAAGCATCGGTTTCGTTCCTTCGAGAAGGAATCTAGAGCGTTCTATCCTTGGTTTTTTATAACCGACATAACTAGTCCAAAAAGGACCAAAGAAAGTTCTGAACTTTCTATAACGATGCTATAATGCATCATAATTAAGCTAACCACAGTTTTTATTATACTTACTGCGTATTTGCTTGTGTGTAGATAAATTTGCGGGAGCAACCAAACGAAACGTAATTCCAATCGTGAGTTGTTTATGCTAATTGCTGGACCGGATGTGCTTCCTTCTCCCTAGCCTGAGGCTAGCCTGAGGCTGTATACCGAGGTAAAACATATATATATACATATATACATATATATACATATATATTTATACGCATATACGCATATACACATATACATGTATATATACATATACATACATGTATAGACATAGAAACATATACATACATACATGGATGTATATACATACATACATACATATACATACATACGTGTATGTATATACATACATACATACATATACATACATACATGTATATACATACATACATGACCAGAGGGGATGGCCGAATGAGTTAGAGCGTCCGTCTCCCATGCTGGTAGATCGTGGGGTCGTGGGTTCGAGTCCCGGTCGAGTCAAACCAATGACTTTAAAATTGATACTTGTCGCTTCCTAGCTAGGCGCTCTGCATTATTAGGATAGGGCAAGGACTGGTGTGCTCAGTGTCAGGATAATGTGACTGAGTGGGATACCAGGTCATGGTGCCGGCGGCCTGGTTTCCCAGTGGGACAGCACTATAAAGTTGCCATGAGTGCGCACTGTCACAAGTCGGTACCCATCCTGATATGACCTTAGATGTTGCTAGGACGTAAAACAACAACAAACAAACAAACATACATACATATACATACATACATCTATGTGTATACATACATACATACATACATACATACATGTAGGTATATACATATATACATATATACATACATATATAGTATATATATACAGATATGTATATATACGTACATATATGCATGTCATTATATATACATGCGTATGTATAGAATACGTGATATAAATAGCGCCAGATGAATGGCCCTGTGGGCGGGCAGGCCGGGTGGGTGGGTGGGTGGTCCGATCAGTCACCACGTTAATCAGGCACGTCGCGGCCTAATCCCGGCCTACGCTGCAGCTTGCCGCTGTACTCTCCATCCGGGCCCCATATCAATCTTTTTCCACCTCCCCAACTCCATTTCTCATCCATTGAACCACCACACACACCATCCCTACTCCTCACCCTGCAACTCCCTCACACCCCCACACCCCACTATCACTCCTTCACTCCTTCACTCCTTCACTCCCTCACACCCCCACTACCACTCCTTCACCCCCTCACACCCCATACCCCCACTACCACTCCCTCACACCCCCCACTACCACTCCTTCACCCCCTCACACCCCCACATCCCCACTATCACTCCTTCACTCCCTCACACCCCCACTACCACTCCTTCACCCCCTCACACCCCATACCCCCACTACCACTCCCTCACCCCCTCACACCCCACTATCACTCCTTCACTCCTTCACTCCCTCACACCCCCACTACCACTCCTTCACCCCCTCACACCCCATACCCCCACTACCACTCCCTCACACCCCCCACTACCACTCCTTCACCCCCTCACACACCCCCACACCCCCACTATCACTCCTTCACTCCCTCACACCCCCACTACCACTCCTTCACCCCCTCACACCCCATACCCCCACTACCACTCCCTCACCCCCTCACACCCCACTATCACTCCTTCACTCCTTCACTCCCTCACACCCCACTACCACTCCTTCACCCCCTCACACCCCATACCCCCACTACCACTCCCTCACACCCCCAATCTCACTCCTTCACTCCCTCACACCCCATACCCACACTACCACTCCCTCACACCCCCACTACCACTCCTTCGCCCCCTCACACCCCATACCCCCACTTCCACTCCCTCACACCCCCAATCTCACTCCTTCACTCCCTCACACCCCATACCCCCACTACCACTCCCTCACACCCCCACTACAACTCCTTCACCCCCTCACACCCCATACCCCCACTACCACTCCTTCAGACCCCCACTCTCACTCCTTCACTCCCTCACACCCCCACTACCACTCCTCACTCCTTCACTCCCTCAAACCCCACTACCACTCCTTCAGACCCCCACGACCACTCCGTCACACCGCCACTACCACTCCTTGACTCTCGCCCCTCACACCCCCACTCCCCCCACTACCACTCCTTGAATCTCGCCCCGACACCCCCACTCCCCCACTACCACTCCTTCACCCCTCACACCCGCACCCCCCCCCCCACTCCCACACTTCCACTATATCACCCCTCCACCCACACTTCCCCACTACCACTCCTCCACTCCTTCATCCCCACACATCCCCAGACTACCACTCCTTTACTCTCTCACCACACCCCCACTACCACTCCTTCACTCTCGCCCCCACACCCCCACTGCCCCCACTACCACTCCTCCACTCCCACAGCCCCACTCCTCACACTACGACTCCTTACCTCTCACCCCTACACCTCCCGTCCCCACACAACAACTGTTGTACTCCCTAACCACAATGCCCCACTCCCCACCCTATCAATCCTTCACTCCCTCACACACACCCCCCGCACACTCCTCACTCCCCACACTACCACGTGTAAAGTCTCCGGCTCGAATCTGTGGTTGTGCAGGCATGCTATAATGAAATCAATACAGACAAAGAGAAAGGAAGTGTATAAAGTGTGAAAGAAGAGAGAGAGTCAAGCCCTCTGGTTTATTATTTATATAGTTACATGGATTCAGTGTAGAGTATCACCCCACCCTATTCCCCCAATGGGAAACAAGCATTCTTAGCTCTACCAAAAGGGATCCAGCATTCCTGGTTCCCATGGTTACCAGTGATCTGCCCACCACCACCAAGCTGTATGCCTCCCCTGACCACCACCTGCCTTGAGCCTGAGTGTGGTGATCCTAACTAGCAGAGGGGGAGTAGGGATAGGCTTTGAGTGCCCCTTACACAGCCCTGCCAGCACCACTATGTCTATTTACATCCCACTCAGGCACCACCAGCACCTACATATACACATACATGCACCTGGTCACGTATACCCGATCAATAATAGTACATTTGCATTCCCCCACCAATGCAGTAAATCGGAATATTTTACACACTATTTCACTTACACACCAACACCCCACAGCCCCACTCCACACACTACCACTCCCTCACCACAAAAGTCCTCAAAGCCTCAACCCACGCTCGACCGGTGTCGCTTCATGGCCTTTTAATACTGGACACTGTATCTGTCGCAACCCCTTTTAAAGAGAAGTCAATAACAATATTTCTTTTTTTTAACTACCTATAACTATACTCCGTATTTCCATATTCACATTGGTGTGCTTGCAATAGAGGCAATTCTTTACACGGTCAGATTTACGCGTTGCCTTGTACCCTGATTACTATGGCAATTGTCATATCATTCAAAATAGTCGCAGTTCTTTATGAAAATCTATTTGATTCGCTACTAATATAACAACCCAAAATATACACAAAATAACTGCGAAATTTTAACGTGCATGATCCGAGGAGAGCACACTAATTTCAGAAATAAAATACTTCTATAAATTGTTATGGTCGTGGTTTTCCAGGTCAGGAGTCTAAACCATAATTGAATCAAACCAATGACTTAAAATATTATACTTGTCACTAACCGAGTCTGCCGCTACAGCAAGAATCAGTGGAATGAGGAAACCCAATAATCTACAGTTGAAACTTCCCCGCTAAATCAACGAATGTAGCAACAACAACAAAAAAACATCACAATAATATAGATGACAGTTGACATGAGAGCGCATGTATAGAAGTGATTCGTGAGGACAGTATATTATGTTCCTGGGAAATCTGTCGGTCTCCACATGCTTTAATTTGTAACGCGGTCAGAAAAAAACCGAAATAAAATCTAAATATAAAAAAAATGGCCGCCGGGCGGGGCCCGACTTTATCGACGAGGGACGTGCGCGGCCTACTGACATGGACTGCGCATGCCCGACCTCGGGGCTTACCCACGTCATTTGGCGACATGTGTTTGCACTTAACTGTTGTCCACTGTGGTTGGGAGGGGACCTATTGGACAGAACAGCCGCCGGGACCAATAACAAAATTAACCAAAATATATATTTGTAGTGGTCTGCACTGACCTCTCAGGCAAGGAGCCGCATAGACAGGTAGGTGTGGGTAGTGGGTTGATATCCGGGAGCCTAGTTGGTGTAATGTTTAGCACACTGGCCCGGAGTGCAAAGAGATGTGGGTTCAAGTCCCGCTCTAGGCGCAATATTTCCCATTTTCATCACCCCCACGACGCTGGTTGCCGTGACCATAATCCTGTACAAGCTACATGCTGTATAGTTGTTGAACCTAGCCTGTGTATGTAAGTGTGTTGCATTGCCTGTATGTATGTAATTGTAAGCATTAAAAGACTTACAATTCCAGGGGGACGAGTGTAGTGCTCTGCACTGACCTCTCAAGCAAGGAGCCGCATAGACAGTTAGGCATGGGTAGTGTGTTGATATCAGAGAGCCTAGGTGGTGTAATGGTTAGCACACTGGCCTGGAGTGCAAAGAGATGTGGGTTCGAGTCCCGCTCTAGGCACAATATTTCCCATTTTCATCACTCCCACGAGATATTTGTAAATCTGTATAAGCTATCACAATTCGCTGAATGTGGTTTTTATTACTGATGTTAATCGAGAATGGTTGTATTATAATTTGATATGAGGATAGTAGATCAATATTAGAGTTGAATTATATTTTCACTTAAAATGATTTATTTGATTTGTAGTATAGTTATGAATAATGTATTATATATTATATCATTTATAATATATACATATGCATATACTATATAAGTTATATATACTATATATAATTAAATAATATATAAATAAATATTATATATTATATATCATTAAATAATATATAAATTAATATTATACTTTATATAGAATTACATAGTATATAAATTAATATTATATATTATTATATAGAATTAAATAATATATAAATTAATATTATATTTGATATCTTATATATAAGTAAATCCCATCCCATCATGGTGATAGGATTGTGCACTTTATTGAGTGAGCGATAATCAGTGAAATTAAAACGATTATATCAGGATCTGCCAAGGCTAAGGCAGAGGTTGTCCATTAACTGAGGAGAGGAAGTATGAATGGAGGGCACACAGGCTGCAAGGCAACATGACGTTCGTGATTCAGCCGATCAATATCACTGAACCAATCGTTCAGGACTAATTCTATAACAATGTGACAAACTAACTTCTGTAACTTCGTTTTTTTCATGTTGGATTCGGTGAAAATCGATATGGAGAGGTAGTGTATATAATCAAAGTTGTTATTGTGAAGAGATAATGGTGGCCAGGCCCAGTCATATTTAGGAAGAAAAAGTAATACAGTATTAGGGTGGGTAACCGGGAAATGTTTGTTGTTTTACGTCCTAGCAACTTCTAAGGTCATATCAGGACGGGGTGACCGGGGGGGGGGGGGGGGGGGAAGTGTGCGCATCGCCAGCTCGCCAAGTAGTGTTTGCTTGTTTGTTGTTGTTTTACGTCCTAGCAATATCTAAGGTCATATCATGATGGGTACCGACATGTGACAGTGCGCACACATGGTGACTCTATAGTTTTGCCCCACTGAGAGACCAGGGTGACACCACCATGACCTGATATCCCACTCAGTCACATTATCCTGACACTGAGCCAATCAGTACTTTCCTATCCTATTAACACTGAGCACCTGGCTAGGATGCAACAAGTATCAATTTTTAAGTCATCGGTTTGACTCGACCAGGATCGCACGATCTACCAAAACGGGAGACGGATGTTCAACTCAGGCCATCCTCTCTGGTCCACCGACAATATGTACTTCAACTCAAGAATATCAGAATAATTTCTACATACATTTACCACTTTAAGTGCACATTTCTATACCTTAGCCTCATGTGGTCACAAAGTCTCAGACCAGCAGGGCAATTCGGGATATATATATGGACATAGCATGATCCAACACATTCGGTCATGGCCTGGAATAATGTTCACGTCAACTGTATGTCAGTGTGTAAAGACTAGTTCTCCATAAAGTAAAGTTGAATCCTTCCTCCAACTAATAGATTTACCACTCGTCATGGTCACCAGTATGTAAAGTCAACAGCTTGAATCTGTGGTTGTGTAGGCAGGCTATAGTGAATTCAATACAGACAAAGAGAAAGGAAGAGTATAAAGTGTGAAAGAATAGAGCGAGTCAAGCCCTCTGGTTTATTATTTATATGGTACATCGATTCAGTGTAGAGTATCACCCCACCCTATTTCCCCAATGAGAAACAAGCATTCTTAGCTCTACCAATAGGGATCCATCATTCCTGGTCCCCATGGTTACCGGTGATCTGCCCACCACCACTAAGCTGTGTGGCTCCCCTGGCCACCACCTGCCTTGACCCTGAGAGTGGTGATCCTGACTAGCAAAGGGAGGAGGGGGTAGGCTCTGAGTGCCCCTTACACACAGTCCTGCCAGCACCACTATGTCTATTTACCAATCAATCAGGCACCACCAGCACCTACATATACACCTACATGCACCTGGTCACGTATACCCAATCAATAACAGAACATTTGCATTACCCCAGCAATGCTGTAAATCGGAATATTTTACAAGTGTGTTAGGGTGGGGATGTAATGATAGATGTCAGATCTGGTCTCTCAGGGCGGGTGAGGTCGAAATGCCCGCAGTCTGCATTTCACGTAGGCAACACACAGTTTAATTCAACACAGCATTGTTTGAATAGAAAGTGCCCCTATATTCATAACCAACCTAACGCGCTGAACTTTAGATACCAGATTTACCTCTACACAGAGTAGTGGTGAAAAACGACCCATTAGAAAAAGTTGCAAAAGGCTGAGTACATGAAATAAGCACATAAATTCTTCATTTAAGGATCAAAATATATACTTTATATACATCTTAATATTTACCCGCTACTTTTGAGTTGATAAATATAATAAAACATGTAGTTTAATGGACAGCAAACTGTGGTCGCCTTCTTGTCTTTTTTGCATTCTCTCCCATTTCACCAACTCTGTGCCGATATAAGTAGCCAATAGATACTGGAACCAGGAATTCCACATCCTGTTCCAATGTTCGCCTATATTGTCATTCACCCCTACTGCAAGTATGGGGTGAATCTTGTATCTAGTTGAACTTTAGTGCTATTACAAGTACTTTTTATATTTTTCATTTTAACACAGACGTGGCATGGTGCCCTCCCTTAAGCGGATGTCACACCTCGCAGGATTGAGCAACAGACAGAATTGTCTAGTCCGCTGGTGTTCGGGCATGATAAGTATCAACATGTATTCAAATGTGTCAAAATGTTGCGATATCGGGTCAAAGGCTGCTGGGCGAACGGACATGAAACAGACATGATTGGATAGCCAAAGGATGGTAAGCAGACTAAACGGACTCAAACCCAACAAGAACCGTAGACATCAATCCGGCGGCATCCGTTCCAAGTTGTGTGCATGTTCAAAACTTGTAATGGATCGGGCCGGATATCAATGGATATGCAACGGATATGCGACGGACACAAACCGGACTGTGCCGGATATCAACAGACTTTGTCCGGTTTCTTATCTTTTCCTCAATCCAGCGAGGTGTGATAAGGGCTTTAGCAAGTGGCGCCACGGGTGACTGCCCAAGTTGTTAGCACCTTCAGCAGGCCCCGCCTACAGACATGTCGCA